>JARFJA010000055.1:600000-796423 GCA_036326145.1 Rhagophthalmus giganteus | reverse complement strand
CAGGTCCGGAATTAGTTGAAAAGTAGTTTTCCGAAATTAAAAATGCAAGAAATGACTATCTAAGTGCATTTCCGGCGATTAAAATTTTTTCAAATCTCGAAAAATTCCCTTAGTATAACACGTCTTCTTTTTTCTGGAAAAATTTTGACCGTAAGCTTTTGAGCCCTAACGTTCAGGACAAGTCGAACACGATTAGAAAATACGTAATTTAGGTATTGGGGAGCAATAAATAAGGAACTGCCGGCGTTTAAGTAGTTTATAATTTTTTATAATCTCGATAAAATGACGCCATCTTATACGCATAGAACAGGTCCGGAATTAGTTGAAAAGTAGTTTTCCGAGATTAAAAATGCAGGAAATGACTATCTAAGTGCATTTCCGGCGATTAAAAATTTTTTTCAAATCTCGAAAAATTCCCTTAGTATAACACGTCTTCTTTTTTCTGGAAAAATGTTGACCGTAAGCTTTTGAGCCCTAACGTTCAGGACAAGTCGAGCACTATTAGAAAATACGTAATTTAGGTATTGGGGAGCAATAAATAAGGAACTGCCGGCGTTTAAGTAGTTTATAATTTTTTATAATCTCGATAAAATGACGCCATCTTGTTTCTTCAGATCCGTAATTCTAATTTCATTTAATTACAACATATCTTCTTCATAGTAGTGTTTTTATAAAATTATCATTAATACAATATAATATTAAATTATTCTAAAGAAATAATAATTAAATTTCTTTGTAATAGTCTAGAAATTATTCTGTCTTTTTGTCGTATAACTGTTTTCATTATGTTTGGTATAAACATATCACAATCAAATCAAATCTATTTCTAAATATTATTATTAAATTTAATATAATTAACTATATAACTTATAACTGTTAAAATATATTATTTGAATAAAATTATTCCGAAATCTACAAAAAACATGAAATACACATAAATAAACAAATTTCTGTTATTGAACTTTAGAAAAGTTCGAAAATTGAACAAACCAGTCCTAGAACGCCAGAAATTCAGATTTTCTACCAGGAACACTTGAGAACAAGAAGGCACAAAAAAAAAGTAAGAAATCTATATTTTACGTCTATGGTTATATGTAGTGTGCTATGTATCATGGAATTCTATGGTTATTCTACGTCTATGTATATATATATATATATATATATATATATATATATATATATATATATATATATATATATATATATATATATATATATATATATATATATATATATATATATATATATATATATATATATATATATATATATATATATATATATATATATATATATATATATATATATATATATATATATATATATATATATATATATATATATATATATATATATATATATATATATATATATATATATATATATATATATATATATATATATATATATATATATATATATATATATATATATATATATATATATATATATATATATATATATATATATATATATAATATATGCACTATCTATCGTCAAGTTAGATAACTGGAAAAACAGAAACTTGTAATTAACTAACAATTGAATTTAATGATAATAGATGGCACGTTTGGGAGAAAAAAACAGAAATAAAATATAGAGTTCTTACTTTTTTTTCTGTATCTCTTCATTCTCATGTGTTCCTGGTAGGATATCTGAATTTCTTGCGTTTCTAGGGCTTGTTTGTTCATTTTTCGAACTTTTCTAAAGTTTTAACAGAAATTTGTTTATTTATGTGCATTTTTATGTTTTTTTGCAGATTTCGAAATAATTTTATTCAAATAATATATTTTAACAGTTATAAATAAAATTTATGCCATTAATTTAATTGTTAATTATATTAAATATTTAAATAAATTATATATTCGGAGGACCGAAATGTCGAAAATTGTGAATTTTAAGCAAGATTATCTTCAAACGCTCGAAAGCTTCATGTCGAGATTTCACACAAATTGATGTATTCGTCATTTCCTGGTTTGTTATTCTTGAAAAATAAATTTTTAGTAGTTATGGACCTGTACTAATTGTAAAACTTTCAGTTTGGTTTGGGTCAGGATTTTGCCAAAACCATGGACTATATAATACGGCGTTTATCTGAAATTGATATTTCTTATAATATATCCAGAACAGAAATTTGATGTGTTTTGTAAATAAAAAATCGTGTATTTTCGTTTGTAAAATGCTTGTATGATGCTATGAACTTATATAAATTTAATATATTGTACATTAAAATTTTAGTCGCATCATACATTTCTATCATTATAATTTAATCTAGATTTGTATCACGTTATTATAATGCATATTTTTAAATCGATCCAGATTCTAAACAACTAGGCCTGAATGTTAGCAGTGGGGATAAGTAATTTTTCACGAAAACTAAAACACAATAATTAACTAAACATTTTTATTTGAAATTGTCAAAAACAACAGTCAGTCGTGTTTTCGTACAAAAAAACTTTCTCAAAAAATGTCCAGCTAATGACCCGTTAATAATCAAATCATTTTATCACTGTAAAACACAAAATAGAAATTTCAACGGGCTTATATCTACATGGGTAAAGCACACAACATAACAAATTCTACATTTATGATAATTAAATGTTAAGGCTTTTCACAATCACATAATAAATAGTATGATAGTTTTTTGTAGATTAAGGAATATTAGTATTAGATGTGACTTTTATATAAAGTAATAAATATACAGTGTAAATAATCGAATGTCGTTTAGGATCAGTTTTTCAATTGCCAGTTAACTCTTAACCATCAATCGCCGCTGGCGATCGAAAGACCGGCCCTTGTCATTACATTGAACCGTTACATCCAAAGTAAAATTCCTTTAAAAACAAAAGATATGCCAATAGATATTTAATTCTTTTGTTATTCGAGTAAATAACAATCCTAGTTAGTAAGTATATCGTATTTTGCCTATATTAATGTTACTTTCAAATATTTTCGTTTGAAAATGAATCTAAAATAAAACAAAATTTAACTCGCCACAAATACAACAATACAATCATCATAATGGACGTAAACGTTAATAAAGCTCAGATATAAAAAAGCAACTTTTGGTGCGATTCTTTTATTTACAAATTCCTCAACTTTCGAGGGTATGTAACTTAATGCACTATAGAAGACACTATCTACACGGTATTGGTCAACGTACTTGTAAAATGCAATATGAAAATTAGTTTCGGTATATTTCTAAGTGCCGATTTGAAGGCTCAACGACATTTATCCGAAATTAAATTGTATATAAAAACCGACGAATGTTTCGAGGAAAAGAAGGAAAACGATGGTGAATTTCTTTTGGTTTTAACTTAAAATCGAGAAGAGCACGTGCATTGTCTTTCGCAGAGTAAATGTACAGTATTTTTAAATTATAATACTGAATAGTTAGGTTATGCCAAAAAGGAGAACAATGTGCTGGTATAATTGTAAGACACTTTATAAGTCACAGTAATTCTTGCGCACGTGAAGAATTTGAACTGTTTTTCGCTCGAGACGATGTGTCCTTTCATTCTTCCACCTGTTTAGTCGACAAGGATTCTATAAAAGCATTAAGAAATTTAATAAATAAAGAGTTTACTGTGCCTAGTTAACGAACAGCAATTATAAATAAAGCGACCGAACCGAACCGAACCGAACCGAATTCCTTCTTCAATGGAAGAACAATATACATATTTTCAATACTTAATAAATATTACTTATATATTTCAATTTACATTAAATCAACATGATTTTATTAATAAATGATGTCAGTCTCTTCTTTGATTGTATTATTACCTAACCGACAATCTCAACAAACCAAGGCCATATGAACGACGATAAAATTCCGATAAATATACCCGTAAGTAGTGCAGCCGCGGCAAACATGCCCGCGGTCGCAGCGTAACGTGGTTCCACAGTCCTAAAATAAGTACGATTATCTTTTTCTTAAAAAGAAAAAAAGCAAATTACCTGGGCGCATACATCATCCCCAAAGCACTGAGATATCCACTACTTAGAGCCATCGTACTGGCAACGATCCAGTAAAGCCAATCGCTTGTAATATAGACCGGTAAGGCTCGAGTAGTCACTTTACTAGGTTGATAATTACACAACAAGAAAAATGGAATATAAAGCAATCTGCAAACAACAGGAATCCATAAGTTCTTCGCTGTCGGCTAAAATCAAATCCGTTTTAATTAAACCTTTCGATGTAAAACGAGAAATACGTACAAAATGCCAATGCGTGGTCAAATAACTACCGATCATTGCGAAAACGTTAAAGGTAAGGAAACACGTAACCGATGTAAAATATTTGTCATTTATAAAGAAATCGGAATCGACGGCTCGTATGTCTACAAAAAAAAGAAACAACAACGCGAGTTCGATGCATTAATCAGTAAATTGTACACAACTTACTCGCCTGAAGTGCGGGGAAAAGCGACAACGTCACAAAAAATATTAAAAATACATTAGACAATTGAGGCAAAGCTTTCTTGAAAACATAAAGGTACGGAATATTTTCTTGCACTCCACGATTTTGAGCCAACCTAAGTATGGTTTCTTTTTTTTCATTAAGTTCGTAGTGTCTGTAATATGTCTGAAAAAGCAACAAACAGTTATTGTCGTTTCAAATTCGTCGGCACCAATTCACATTTAGAGGTAATACAAAATAGGTATCGAAGCACACCAGAAGTACCAATAGTGCAGTTATAAAATAATAGATGGCGGATATCTTTATGTTCGAGCCGAACGTGTCCGATAGAATGCGAACAATAGATGTAAATGCTCCGCTGATGTTATTGCCTAACACTACGACTCCAGTGTATTTTAAAGGCAACTTGGCAGCCATACCGAATATGGTGCTCTGGTAGATACCGTTGACACCTAAAAAAAAAAAGAATCAAGTTATAGTGCGTACACAAAGTAATTACACTCACCGTTTAATACAACGACCGATATCATCGTTATCCAAAAGAAGGTGGCGGGCCAGTCTTGACTGTTGATCATCGCCAAGGCAATGGTTAGAATAAAAATTATGAGCTCGATCGTAATACTCCATACGATTCTAGTGGTGAGATCGCCTCTGAAACGAATCACGCAATGATTAAGGGCGTACGGTCCCTATTGCCGCCAAACGATAATTCGTAGATGGCACTGTTAGTGAATTTTAGAGAAATTTTAAACAGACCATCCTTCTTGGTTGAAATAGCCTGCCTCTGTAACGTCGTAAAATCTACCTGCTTTGAAGCTAAGGGTATAAATGTTTAGATACGGTGTTTTTACATTAAAACGTATTCGAAGACGATTTTAAAATTCGCAATACAAAAGTTAAGATTTAATGTTAAGTACAGGAAAAATCTGAGATTACTGATCTAAAAAACTGATTTATTTAAAGTTCGCTAATAAATAATCTACTTTAATTTTAATTGAAATTAGAAAATTAATTAATAATTAATATTATTATTATGGTAACAATATAAATAGGGCGTTCTCGAAGATATTGAATGCGAACGGATCTCGGTAATTGTATCGTTATCAAAAAATGTTGTTTTTAAAAAAATAGTAGATTTCACATGTGAAAAGTATTACATTAGGAAAATTGTAATTTAAGTAGATGTATTTTAAAAGAACATGTCTCGTATAAATTGTAATAATGTTTAATTTAATTTAATAATGTAAAGTTAAATAACTTTATTAAATTTAAAGTTAAATTAAAGTTAAATAATTTTATTAAATTTTCTTTTTCGATAACTGCATATAAAAAGTTTATTCTTATTGTTTCTGTTACGCGAAATGAGGTATTCTGCGAACGGAATGCGAAATGACAGTTCGGGACGCGAAATATTATAGATTGTTATTATCATTAACCTCAAATTAATTAATCGTAAATGTCAAACTTTCTAATCACATTTTTACTAATTTTGGGACAGTTATCAAAAAAATATTTGATACACGATTGCGAAATGCTTTCGCATTCTCGAATGATTTATTTGCTCGCTAGCGCTCGCAGAAAAACTTTTATTCTCGAATGCAAATATAATACAATAGTAATATTGTATAACTAGTGCCAAAATATCCACCTTTCCGCACGTGTTATATACTATGCTTTTCCGACGATCACAAGTATTTTTATTAAAAAAAATTGATTTTTGACTTTACGAAAGTTCGTTTGACATTTTAATAAAATGTCATTTTACATTTAAATTGTCATTTAAATGACATTTTAATAAAATGTCAAATTTGATAATAAAACAGTTTATGCGTAAAGTAATTGCATGACAGTGTAGAAGACTTTGATTGACCGTGTGCAATGATCGCACACGGGCTGCAACGTTTTCGATTGGCTAACGAGTTTCTTTACGCACGGTCAGCCTATTTGTTTGTAATGGTCAACTTTCCGTAACATTTATTGGTGTGAAATTATGCACTTTTCATAATGGTCGTCGGAAAATGTAACTTTCCGTACTAATAATGTAGGTAATATATCAATTTCTAATATTTTTATTTGTATTACACCACCAAAGTTTTATAAATATGTACATGTAAATAAAGACCATTTATTAAATAATGACGTCAAAACTAGAAGGTGCCATATATAAAAAAAGGCAATATCGTAAGAACTTCAATTGCAAAATAGTCGTCAAAAAACTTAGTTAGAAAATAGCAAGAAAAAAGATCAAAATTGACGTATTCCAATGATCTTGCGAATTCCTCATTGTTAATTTTCTCAAATTTAAAACATTTTATTGGTGCAATATACGATCTAATGAGATAGCTAATCGTGATTAAAATTTTGTTAATCACGATTCCGTTTCTAAAATGTATGTAAAATGTCATATACTAACCGTTTATTGATGTTATAATAAATTATGTCTAAATTCACAATATTGACTTAAAGGACTTAAAAGGAGAACGTTTCGCTTGATTTATACTGTTAAGTGACCAATGCTCGCGTTAGATTTTTAGGTTGTAAAATTTATGATCTTTTACAATAAAAATAGGGAGGTCTAGTCATATTACCCAGTATTTAACAATAGTTGTGGGACGACCCACGACCATTGTCCGATATTGGGCGTCAACATTTAAACCAAAAATTAAAACTTCCAACAACCCGCTTTTGATTATTTATAAAAAATTGATGTAAAAACGAAAATGATCATCAGAAGTGATTCTTAACGGCAAGACGTGCTAAAATTTCTCCAATTTATTCAAATGATCGTTAAAAACACACATTGAAATTTTAAAAAATTGCGAGGCAATTATTTAATTAAAATAAGTATTTATTAAGCAAAAGAGCACGTCGTGCCGTAGAGGGAATGTTACGTTACCCACTAGTTATTAATTTGCAAACTTTGGTTACCCCAGTTTTGAGTTATGATTGCAGTAAAATTGTACTTTTTACACATTCATTAAGGTTTTTAAAGGTGTTATGGAAATGATAGATTTTTTTAAGTATTTTTCTGTGAATCAGAACATTGTAATCTATGGAAAACGTAATTTATTTCATGAAAATATCAATCTTTTTATTTGGGATGTACCGCCTTAATCGAGAGAAGTTTGAACGGTCAAAATACTTACCCGATTTGTATAAAAATATTCAACCAATTGAATATCAAATTAGGAATTTGAGAGGCGAACCCCACGAACTGTAAAAAACTCTTGGCATATATCGACTCTTCTCCGGCAATGTCGCTCGCCAACTTGTAATCGGTAAAATACTGGAAAAACGACGGTCGCCGATCAAATCCGTTAAAAAAAAAAAACCGCCTCCCCCTTCCTCGGATACTTACAGCTTCGGCGGTGATAAACATGTTCCATGGCATCAAGTTGCCGATACCGTGCAACAGAAACGTCATGTAAACTAGGTTGTATTTGTCGACGGGCGTGTGCCCTTGCAGGCTCGCGTCGGCCATCGTCAAGTTTCTAAAATTGAGCTGGTCCTCCGGCAAATTGCTATCTTCCCAAGAAGGCTGAAGCCGAACTGGCTGCTGTTGCTGCAAAGGCAACTTCTCGGCTTCGTCTGAAACAGTTTTTCGATAAGATTGCTTTTAGATTTCAATTACGATATATTAAAGCACAACAAATTATCTTTATATAAAAATGGAAAACTATCACTTGACGTTTTCAAAATTAGGAAATCGCGTTATTGTCAAGCGACGTAGTCGAACTGAAAATCAGAAAACAAAGATAGGTAAACGCGTTCTAATTTAATTTGTAAAGCGGCAGGGAGTTAGGGGTTAATCAAAGAGGTTCTTCTTTGGAGGACGAGAAGGAGAGAGTTGACCCGGATGATGTTCAATAGTGCAGAAAAAGGGACGATTGCCGCCTATCCCGAACCCAAAAGTGAATAGGTAAGCTGCTATTTGGCCACATGAATTCGTAGACTAAACTAAAGACGTTCATTGCATAAAAGAGGACATTATACAAAAGGCGATTTGATAAACAAAATTGTTAATTATAATTGATTTATTCTTAGAACGATAAACGCAATAACGATCCTTTGTATACCATATTAAGAGGGGGGTTCGATAAGCGAGAATCAACAGATGTCGCTATGGTAGATTCACTTCAGGAAACGATACTAAAAAACGATTAAATTTTATTAAAAACATTTAATTGATAATAAATACTAATTCAATCACCTAGTTGCTCCTTATATTTTTATCCTAAAAAAGTTAAAGGAACAGTTTTGCTAAGTTGTACACATGCTTCCGAATACTTCAAATTATAAGATATTTAGCTACTATTTGACTAAAATATTATAAGGAGCAACTAGAAGAAGGTTCAGTGAATACGTATACGAAAGTACAGGGTGTAATTGTTGCTAGAATTCGTAAACCGTTTCTTGAAAAATCGTCATTTTTAAGTATAAAGCTATCTTACAGATACCTACTTGATTTCGAAGAATTTGTCTAACAAAATTGTTCAACTATTATTGAATAGGTGGTGCTGTAAAAATACTATAGTGGTATTTTTTTTATTTGCCGTCTGATAGGTGGACATTAATCTCCCGTTTGATAAACAAACATCAAACTGCATAGGTGGCATATTTCGTTGTGGAAATATTTATAGTCAACGAACCTATACCGAAAATGAACTCGTAATTCTTATACATATAAACTAAAACCAAAATTGAACTCCTGTATTTTCTTACACTCTAAATAGTGAAATTCCAACCATTTCTACAAATGTGTACGTGATTTATGTTGTATAAAAAGGTCTAATTTTAAAATTACAATTAAAAGTAAGTATGTATGTATGTTCTGTCCAAAGCTATTTGAGGTTCACGTCATCAATCAAAAGTTACTAGATGCTGACGTCAGGCACAGTGGTGTCAGATTATTTCAACGCTATCTTAGTAAACAAAAGATATAACCTCGAATTTTCACATTCGTAAACAATGTTAAAGTTTCGATACAAATTATTAGGCAATGCGTTACTACAAATTGTAGCTGTTGCTGGGTTAACTGTAGTTTGATTTTAATTAAGTTCATAGTGTGGATTTCCCGATATGTTACTTGCACACGTTGCTTACATGCCAAAGAAAGATTAATACAATTCATTAGAACAAGGTATGTAGGTCCTAATCATTGTAAAAAGTTATATAATAATCGAATTGATGTTTAGATAGACGAGTTACTTTCTGGGGGTCGTCTTATATTCATGCAATTATAGTGGAACCTCAATCGTCACCTTTGATAAAGCAGAACATGTAAATATCAATATTATTGATAATAATTGACACTTTTATGACTAACTCTAATGTCTGCTTCTCCTACCGACATACACTGCAATGCATTTTGTTTCAGGACGAACACATGTAGAGGTTAAAGCCACTGGGTCTTCACCTGTTAAAAATTGAAATCTTGCAACACATAGAAAGTTCGTGAACGTATAGTAAATCAATGTTACCACAAAATTAAGACACCTCATTCGGTAGTAATTAACTAGTTGTTACTAATTACTTGATTTGAGAACTAACCGTTTATTATATGCATGTTTTTCTGACGAAGTGGTACCGTGCATTTCCAGGATCAATTTGTCCAACATATGTACACAGGAAGCTCACATTTATAGTATAAAAGCAAGAAAAAGCGTGTACCACTGAACGTTGTATAACTAATATAAAGCATTACATCTTTGAATATGCATGCATGGTCTTTTATAATAATTCATGTAATACTAAAACTCCGTGTAACTTGTTTACATGTGTATTAGTGCAAACATATGCATACAGATTATTTGTAAACAGAACTAAACTAATGACGATTAGGAATAGCAGAATGAAGTGTTATTTTTCCATTTTTTATGTGTTTTATTACAAGTACAGTACCAAAATATATCAAAATCAAACCAACGTCATAAATGAAAAGCAACAAATACTACAAACACAACCAATTTGAAAATATACATAGACAACAGCTTGTAAACTTAAACTACACACACAAAACAACGTACATAACTAGAACCGTTGTAGGTTGCATGTCGAGCAAACCGTTGTGATAAGACGCATTATCCATGACGATCAAGGATGGTTCCTCTAAGGGCTTTAATAGCTGTTCTTCAAACCACTGTAGAAAATTACTAGTATTCATTTCCCCGTGGTAATTGCTAGTTGTTTTGGAATGAAATAGTAATTTTGCCTCAGCTACAAACCCATTTACTGTTCGTGCATGTACTACGATAATATAAATACAACATAACTGACACAGAATAATCACTACAGTATGTTTCTAAACTACCTTTTTCATCCTTTCCACCTCTTTACAGTATTATGTTGCCACGACTTAATCGTTGAACCCATTTTAACGATCCATGTTTCGTTTAAATATACACATATTGTAATGGAATGTCACTAGTTGGATTTGCTTCATATTCTTGTAAAAGTCTCACTTGTGTCAGCGATATGATGCAATTGAAATAATGTTCTACGATTACAGTCTTTCTTCCACTTAAATGCCAAGTTATTGTTATGTATTTATATTAATAATACAAATATCTTGCTAAAATTATATTGGTTATTATATTTTTCAGTTCTACACACACAAAGGATAACCTTGATCTGCTCCTAGTTGGTATTATAGTTTCCTTCCTATTATAATACGGTACAGTTATGTAGGATTTTTGCTAAGTTGTTTCGACCTACATCGTAAAAAGCTTTGTCCCTCAATTTTGCCAATAACGAGTCCAACGTTACAATCATCCCTATACACAATAAGGTACGATAACATCACTTTTACAAATCATTACATCAACTTACGTGCGGAATACATCTCATAAATTGATAACACTTCGTAGTCTGCATTTGGTAACAGAGTCAATGGTAACTACACTTGTAGCACGTGGCTCGCGTGTAGTAACTGTGGACGCACTACGTACCTTTTGAACTGCATTTAATGGTAGTAATTGACCATCTTCTTGCCGTTCCTTCTCAGAATGGGCTACTACATTAAATATTTTTTTGGCATATTTCGCAGTGAATTCCCTGCACATACTAAGGCGCAACACGTGCTTCAGGATGGGAGCAAAACATTTGGCAGCGTCGCATTTCCGCTATATTTCTCGTACGCATACGCCGCAAAATAGACATACGGACGCGAAGCATGTTATCAACGTGTTAGATAAAGATAACAACATACAGATATGTCGAAGAATGCAGATTACGCAGATATCGGTAGCGGTCGGATAGAGGTCCTTGTATTACCAATTACTTTTTAAAATATCGCATCATTTTTACACGGAACTGTTAGGAAATTTCATATTACGGTTTTGGTAGACGATTGATGGCGTGAACCTCAAATAGCTTTGGACGGGCCATAGGTACATTTATCATACCTATAATTTTATTTATTGAGAAATTTTCATTCAATAAAATATAGAATCTCATTCGGTTTGTTTTTCGATTAATAAGCATAATTATTTTACATTTCGACGTGTTGTTGTTTATGATTTCTGTGAATTACTGAGAAATGCTGAGAATGCGGCGGACGTTTCCCATAAATAAGTAGATATGTATACATACGTTATTCGCGATAGGTCCCAACACGTCATCAAGAAAACCTCGTATTTTTACAGTACTAATAGATTTTAGTCTATTTTGCCATGTCATATGTGTGCAGGTAAATCATCGGTAGACATCGGAGTGCCATGTTTAAAACTTTAATCTGAATATTACAAATATACAATTTAGTAACGTTTGTGCATGGCTGCGTGCATTGGAACCTATCGTGAATAACGTATAGCTACATGTATTTGAGAACGAATCTGTAACTATCTAATTTTTAATGCAATTAATGGCATGCTATAATAATTATTATTCTGAAATATATACATACGGCCTGTCCAAAGCTATTTGAGGTTCACGCCATCAATCGTCTACCAAAACCGTAATATGAAATTTCCTAACAGTTCCGTGTAAAAATGATGCGATAATTTAAAAAGTAATTGGTAATACAAGGACCTCTATCCGACTGCTGCCGATATCTGCGTAATCTGCATTCTTCGACATATCTGTATGTTGTTATCTTTATCTAACACGTCGATAACATGCTTCGCGTCCGTATGTCTATTTTGCGGCATATGCGTACGAGAAATATATCAGAAATGCGACGCTGCCAAATATTCTACGCCCATTCTAAAGCACGTGTTGCGCCTTAGTATGTGCAGGGAATCCACCGCGAAATATGTCAAAGTTATTTAATTTAGTAGGCTATTTTGAGAAAGGAACGGCAAGAAGATGGTCAATTACTACCATTAAATGCAGTTGAAAAGGTATGTAGCGCGTCCACAGCTACTACACGCAAGCCACGTGCAACAAGTGTAGTTACCATTGACTCTGTTACCAAATGCAGACTACGAAGTGTTATCATTTTATGAGATGTATTACGCACGTAAGTTGATGTAATGACTTGTAAAAGTGATGTTATCATACCTTATTGTGTATAGGGATGAGTGTAACGTTGGACTCGTTATTGGCAAAACTGAGAGACAAAGCTTTTTACGATGTAGGTCGAAACAACTTAGCAAAAATCCTACATAACTGTATCGTATTAGGAAGGAAACTATAATACCAACTAGGAGCAGATCAAGGTTATCCTTTGTGTGTGTAGAACTGAAAAATATAATAACCAATATAATTTTAGCAAGATATTTGTATTATTAATATAAATACATAACAATAACTTGGCATTTAAGTGGAAGAAAGACTGTAATCGTAGAACATTATTTCAATTGCATCATATCGCTGATACGAGTGAGATTTTTACAAGAATATGAGGCAAATCCAACTAGTGACATTCCATTTCAATGTGTATATTTAAACGAAACATGGATCATTAAAATGGGTTCAACGATTAAGTCGTGGCAACATAATACTGTAAAGAGGTGGAAAGGATGAAAAAGGTAGTTTAAAAACATACTGTAGTGATTATTCTGTGTCAGTTATGTTGTATGTATATTATCGTAGTACATGCACGAACAGTAAATGGGTTTGTACCGGAGGCAAAATTACTATTTAATTCCAAAACAACTAGCAATTACCACGGGGAAATGAATACTAGTAAGTTTCTACAGTGGTTTGAAGAACAGCTATTAAAGCCCTTAGAGGAACCATCCTTGATCGTCATGGATAATGCGTCTTATCACAACGGATTGCTCGACATGCAACCTACAACGGTTCTAGTTATGTACATTGTTTTGTGTGTGTAGTTTAAGTTTACAAGCTGTTGTCTATGTATATTTTCAAATTGGTTGTGTTTGTTTTTCATTTATGACATTGGTTTGATTTTGATATATTTTGGTACTGTACTTGTAATAAAACACATAAAAAATGGAAAAATAACACTTCATTCTGCTATTCCTAATCGTCATTAGTTTAGTTCTGTTTAAAAATAATCTGTATGCATATGTTTGCACTAATACACATGTAAACAAGTTACACGGAGTTTTAGTATTACATGAATTATTATAAAAGACCATGCATGCATATTCAAAGATGTAATGCTTTATATTAGTTATACAACGTTCAGTGGTACACGCTTTTTCTTGCTTTTATACTATAAATGTGAGCTTCCTGTGTACATATGTTGGACAAATTGATCCTGGAAATGCATGGTACCACTTCGTCAGAAAAACATGCATATAATAAACGGTTAGTTCTCAAATCAAGTAATTAGTAACAACTAGTTAATTACTACCGAATGAGGTGTCTTAATTTTGTGGTAACATTGATTTACTATACGTTCACGAACTTTCTATGTGTTGCAAGATTTCAATTTTTAACAGGTGAAGACCCAGTGGCTTTAACCTCTACATGTGTTCGCCCTGAAACAAAATGCATTGCAGTGTATGGCGGTAGGAGAGGCAGACATTAGGAGTTAGTCATAAAAGTGTCAATTATTATCAATAATATTGATATTTACATGTTCTGCTTTATCAAAGGTGACGATTGAGGTTCCACTATAATTGCACGAATATAAGACGACCCCCAGAAACTAACTCGTCTATCTAAACATCAATTCGATTATTATATAACGTTTTACAATGATTAGGACCTACGTACCTTGTTCTAATGAATTGTATTAATCTTTCTTTGGCATGTAAGCAACCTGTGCAAGTAACATATCGGGAAATCCACACTATGAACTTAATTAAAATCAAACTACAGTTAACCCAGCAACAGCTACAATTTGTAGTAACGCATTGCCTAATAATTTGTATCGAAACTTTAACATTGTTTACGAATGTGAAAATTCGAGGTTATATCTTTTGTTTACTAAGATAGCGTTGAAATAATCTGACACCACTGTGCCTGACGTCAGCATCTAGTAACTTTTGATTGATGACGTGAACCTCAAATAGCTTTGGACAGAACATAAGTAATTACATATGTGCATATATTAGTAATATTGGATTTCCTATTGTTACAATTTTTATTTTGTATTAATAATGGCACCTCTCTCACATATTACACAAAAAATAAATATTAAAAATCAATAATCATTATGATTGTGACTTTTTTGAAGAGAAATATTTTGAATTTTCCGCTCCCATAACTTGGTAACTTTTCTGGTTGCAGGTTAAATAATTTTTTTTAGCTTGTTAACTTGCATTTCATTATTTTTGTGTCTCTCATCAAAACGCCCGTTCTTTATATTCTGTAACTTTATATCCTAGAATAAATAATTAAAACGCTAGCAAAATTTACAACGTAAACATAATTAAATTAGATGCCAATGCATCAATGAAAACGCGCACTCTGTAGAAACTATTTAGTACAAGAAAACAGGAATTAACATTTAAATAGCTGATGCCAAAATCGCGCCATCTTACGATTAAACCGTTTGATATTAATTAAAATAATTAGAAAAATACTACTGTGGCGTTACTAGCGGAAACATGGTAGAAGCTGATTTTTCCAGCCCCCTCTTAAGGGAGGTAATGCTGTACAGAATGAGAAATTCTTTTAAGAGAAAGAAGAAAAAGTTCAAAGCAAGATGGTCAAATATAAATGTAATGTATAGCGTGTAGTTAAATAAAACTGACGTGTTACTCCATAATTCTTGTTTATCACCGTGTGAGATGGAGTTATTATTGAAATATAACCGATGTTTATTAAACATTGATAAAATAATCTGTATTGCTTTGTATGGGTATTACTTTGCGAAATAAAGAAAGAAGTGCATATTCAGATCATTACAGGCGTTCATTTGTTTGAGTATATTCACGTACAAGTGCTGTTCGGTATGAGTCCGAATTTTTTTTTGTTTACTTGATAATCAAAATTAACATTAAATTGAAGTATCTACCTACACGTCAAGCGTTTTATTAAACTTTACAAAAATTAGAAGAACAACGAAAATGAAGAAAAACTTATGATTAAAAAAAAAATGAGTGGGCAAGCCAATCTTGAAAACGGGCAATATCAAAGACGAAGAGAATTTTGGCAAATTCGCAATAACTCATCCAACATGTTAAGTTTGTTAAGTGAAAACAGTCCAGTTACATCTTCGTTTCATATTCTCGAGATACCTACTTTAAAATCGAAAATAAGCGACATGCAAGAATTAGAGGAAAATCGAAAATACCCTTGCGAAGAATGTTATTGCAGGAAGTCTCCAGTCCTTTCTAAATTTAATATAATCATGAAACAAAACGATAAAACAGACGCACCAAAAGTGAAAAGATTAATAAGTCAAAATTGTAATCGATATACACAATTAGATAAAGAGGTGTCTAATAATTCGTCAAAACAAGCCGACGAATTTTGTATAGCACCGGAAAAACCAAATTTGTCGCTAACTTCTCCAAGAAGAACATATGAAGAATGCAAACAACGAGAACGCGGCATCATCATGCTTCGAGAGGATTACGAACCGACTTATTTCGAATCCGCTACAAACGCGAGAGACAAAATCTGAACAAATTAAATACGTTCCGTGAGGAAAATTATTTCGACTGCCATTCGATGCAAAATCTTAACGAATACGATGACCACCAGTGCGTCCATAAGTTCACTTTAAATAGCCGTTTAATACCGCAACCTCTCGTTGCTGACGCCTTTGGAATAAGTAGATGTACGATTTGCAATAAACCCATGAAACTCCATATGGAGTTTTACACATTTTACAAAATCACATATTGTTCTATCCACAACATTATTGTTAAAATTTAAATTATTAAAGCAATGTATTCGTTTGAATCTTGTGGAGTTGGGACGTGCCGTCCCGTGATATTAACTGTTTATTAGAAATAACTCTCGCAAACGTGATATAAAACTCGAAAGTGTTAACAGGTGAAGTGATAACCAGCTGCCCGGTCCTTGACCGGAGCGTCGTAAAATAGATAAATAGAAGTAAGTAAATTTTATTTTATCTTATTCTATTGAAATGAGCTATCAACGACCTCTAACCTCGGCAGAGTCTTTGCTAGCGCAACAAAATCAAGTACTCTTCCAGGAAAATCAAGCTAAAACGCAAAACGAGCAATGCTTATATAATGCATGGGCCTTAGAAAAAAACTCCAGATTAGGACTAGAGCAAGTTGTTTTTAATTTACAGCAACAAATACAGGAAATGCAGGCATAATAGAAAAACTGAATAGAAATCAAAATGATCTTATACACAAGGATCAACAAAATATAATCGAAGCGAAGGAATACTTTACCGATGAAGATGAACTAGTCAAAGAAACAGAATGAGTGTTTGCGGGGAGAAAGAAAGGGAATAAGAAAAGAAAAATGAATACAACCCCGGAAACGTCACCTAACCAACAGTACTCAAGACAACAGTCAAACATTAAGATACCGGCAAAGTCACAAAACCCCCCTCCAATAGCACTCAGTCAAATTAAAGACTACGGAGCCTTGCAAGTGGAACTAAAAGATAAAAAATTTGAATTTAAAGCAGTTATGATGAATAACGAGCAAATAAAATTAAATGTTGAAAACGAAGAAGAATATAAAAAACTGACGAAATATATTAATTCAGAAAAACTTTTGTGACACTCATATGAGAATAAGCAAACGAGCTCCATCAAAGTAATGGCAAGAAAATTACACCCGACATGTACATCGGAGACAATTGTAGAAGACCTCAGACAACAAGGGTACAAGATACTAGAAGCACATAACATTAAAAGAAGAAAGGATAAACAACCGTTACCGTTATTTATGCTTACTTTCAGAAATGACGAAGACATTAAGAGAATCTATGAGATAAAGGCGATATTAGGTATGAGAGTTGAAATAGAGGCATTACGAAAATCTAACCTAATATCTCAGTGTAAGATGTGTAAAATGTCTAGGTAAGCATTATACAAAGGAATGTACGATACAAAAAACTAATCAACCAAAATGTGTTAACAGCGGAGAAGCACATCCAGCTAGTTATAGAGGATGTGAGGTAGCCAAAAAACTACAAGAAATAAGGAACAATGCTAATAAAAATAAACAAAAGAAGCCAGTAGAAACGAAAATATCGAATAAGTCGCCATTCACATGGGACATAAAAGCATTCCCGCCTTTACCCAAGGCTGAAGAAACAGCAGGAAGTGCTCTAAAACAGAAAATATCGACGAATGAGCTCTTATTAAATCTGATGTCCAAATTTGAACAGCAGGAAAAAAAGTTTGAGCAACAAGAAAATATGCTTGAGAAAATTTCAGAAAGTTTAATAAAACTGGAAGAGAATAGCACTAAAGTTGCAGCATCTAAGAAGAAATAATGGACCTAAAAGGCATTAGAATCGCTGCCTGGAATGCCAATGGCATCCAACAACATCAAAACGAACTGCAAATATACTCGGATATACAAAAGATAGACATATGCCTAATCTCAGAAACACACCTAACAAGTCAGTCATATATATACTTTAAAGGATATAAAATTTACCACACTATCCATCCCCAAAACTCAGCTAGAGGGGGAACTGCTGTAATAGTGAAAGATAACATAAATCATTTTGAATGGGATAAATATGAAACAGAAGAAATACAGACCACGGCCGTAAATGTTAAAGCAGGAGGACAAAATATTTGCAGTAGCAGCAATTTATTGCCCCCCAAGGTATGATATTAAAAAGGACGACTACTCTAGAGTGTTTCAAAGTCTAGGAGAAAGCTTCATACTTGGAGGTGACTTTAATGCGAAGAATTTATTATGGGGCTCGCGACTAACCACAACTAAAGAAAAAGAGCTGTACGAAGCAGCTACTAGAATGAACTGTAATTTCCACTCTACGGGTAAACCAACCTATTGGCCCACAGATGAAAATAAAATTCCTGACTTGATCGATTTCTTTGTTACCAGGAAAATTTCTATAAATTTCATAGACATGGAAAAGAATTTTGATCTAAGTTCTGACCATTCCCCAATAATATTAACATTAAATGAAAATGTAATCAAGAAACAGTGCAACCCAACATTGTTTAACAAATACACAGATTGGGATGCCTTTAAGGAAGAATTGAGCAATAGAATCCACCTCAACATACCCATTGTAAATAAAGAACAATTAGACCAGGAAGCACAAAAATTTATAATTGATATTCAGCAAGCTGCGTGGAACAACACGCCAGAGATAAAAAGGAAAACAATAGATATCAACTATCCTAAAGAAATTAAAGAGCTAGTGGCTGAAAAAAGAAGAGCTAGGAAAAAATGACAGCAAACAAAAGCACCAAGGGATAAAAATAAGCTAAACCAACTCACTCAACAGTTGAGAAGGGAAATACAAGAAATAAAAAATGAATCGGTGAATACTTATCTTAGGAACCTTTCAAATGATAAAGATGCCGACTACTCTTTATGGAGGGCAACTAAGAAAATCAAACGATCCATAATCCAAATGCCACCATTAAGAACTGAAAATGGATTGGCAAGAAATGACAAGCAAAAAGCAGACGCTTTTGCAAAACACCTAAAAAATATATTTCAACCTAATGAACAACAAATACAAAACGAAATATGCCAAGAAGAAAATAGAACTGAAGAGGAAGAAATACGATATGTTACCCCACAAGAAGTAACAAAAGAAATTTATAAAATTTCTGTCTTTCAATTTAATATTTAGGACACTTTAAAACGAGTCCGAAATATGACAATAAAAACAGACGTATTACTAAAACAAGGAAAAGTATTGCTGTACGAGTAAAAAAGATGTAAATTGCTAAACAAAACAGGTATTGTTATTTTCCCATATTTTGTTTCAACGAAATATGTCAATAACACTAATTTATTATAAAAAATATCCGATATTTTAATATGCAACTCCAATATAAATGTAGGTACATATCTATACCTACATATTTAGTGAGTTATTATAATAGCTGATTATTTTACTGAGACTTAAATATTTTTAAACATTTAATCGTTATTTGTAATTTAATACCTACCTACGCTTTGCGATAACGTAATCATGTTGATAATTCTCGAGTCGCTCCAGACGAAGCATAATAAAACTTATTACTACTAACGCCTAATTTTAGGCAATTGTATGCAGAAATTTTGAGAAATATGGTTTCGTAAAACCAACATTGTACTTTCACTGTACATTCAAAAACAATATAATTTGGCAACTAGCTTTATAAGATACTAATTCTTTCCGTTACGGAGCGTTTTATTAGATATTATTTACCATGAAGTTATTTAATGCCAAATATTGTATCAATTTATACTATAAAAAATAACTTATTAAAAAAAAACGCTCTGTAGCGGAGTAATATGAGCTTCGCCTTTCAGATAAGTGTAAGTTTATAAATATATCTTTTAATAACTTTAGGAGATTATTTAAGCTAAGGCATTGTAAATCGGATCGTGCATTACCCCCGTAAGTTTGTGGAATTGACATATATATATTATATGGAGAGGGATTTCTTTTCAAAACTCTCGAAGCTGCGCTTTTGCAATTAATACACCTAATGTATATATTATTTTGTAAATAGTATTTGAGATATTGAACTAATCACTTTTAAAGATGCTTATTTTTAAATCTTATCTATAATTTTTCATCAAATAAAGAAGTGGTAGCACTCTAATTAAATTACTCCTATATATTTACGTTTATGGAATACGATTTTTAAGAGTGTTTTCTTATTAACCACAGGAGGTTATTTGCGTAATAAATTACCTATAGTAGTAATTTTCAAATTTCGCGGCGAATTTAACGTACGTATCGGATAATGGCGGTCAATTCGTGTGGGGTAATTCCGGTCGGCTTCTTACACCGACCGGTATTTACTCCTCTGATGTAACTAACAATAAGCCGTAAATCGAAACTGGATTATGTGATGATAGAACAAGTGACGATTTCATTAAAAGATGATTCGACACTGGAAGAAGACTTGTTGAGATTATCAAATATGTCCACAACATACCATAAATCTTCAACCACAATTTCCAATCGTGTTTTTTATTATAGTAGGGTAGACCGGTGTCAATTGAATCGGCAGGATCTTGGCTGGTTCGTGAGGGTCGGCTGGGGTCCAGTAGCGTAAATTTTGTTTATATTGACACTAAGGTGGAAATTACCTTTATCGCTCATGCATAAATTATGGATCAGCTGTGCATGTGCAGCAAATTTTATTTCTTATTTTAGTCTCCACTTTTAGTTCCTTCTTTATGAAGTTTTCCATTTCGTCTTTTATCCTATTTCTATTTTGAATGTCTATGGTTATTATCGAGTCATTCTTCTTTTTCCCTTTATCTAGTAATTGAACTTTATCTTCTAAACTTTCTCTTTTCTCATTCAACAGTTGTTCCGATTAACTTTAATCTCATTTATATCTTTCATCATTGTTTCGAACATCTTATCGAATATTATCTTTTCGCACTTCATTGTTGTATCTCCATCTCTGCGTTTGAAATGAACTTCTGCGATGTTGTTCTCAGCTTAATTATTCGACTCTTCTTAAATATATCTATTAAATATTTTGGCTCATATAATAATATTATGTAAAGAGGACTGTAAAACTGACAACATCTCTGCATTTTAAGATAACTACGGGAAGCTCAAAAGCGTTGGTCTATATCATCGAAAACGGCTAGTATTTATGAGCAGAATTGATAAGCGAAATATAGAGCGATATCAAACACAGCAATGTGCGTGAACTAATAACTCATATCACGAAAAGTAGAATCGGTTAACCTTTAGTTCCAGCATTCAGGGTCGCTGTATAAATTCTTTAATCTAACAAGCACGCTAAGTATAGCTATTATTTAATTTACGAACCTAGTAAATGTCTAAGCTCTTCTTCGCCACATTCGGCCCCGCGATAGAAGTCCATTTTCTGTTATCGACAAACGCTTTTCATTTTAGTTCGAACGCAAAATATTAAACTTATTGAACGATAACATATTGACGTAATATTATTGCGCTACAAATGGTAGATACAAAAACACGTTGGGGCTCGTAATTTTCGAAATTTAATCAATTTGGAGGCGCAACAGGTTGTTAATAAGTCATTTCATTTATCTAAAATACCTATATCTGTATTTTTCAAACTGTTTCCATTATTTCTTCGTATCGGATCTCTGTAGTACAAAGTGTTTTTAGTTTATTTTTGGCATTATCGTGTCGTCGTTCATTTCGATTGCTATTATGTTCCAAAACCTGTAACGGACTCGGTTCGCGCCTGTATATCTATCCAAAAAAGTATTGAAGCCGTATTTGGAAACGTTAGCTCGTCCACCCTAAATTTCTAACCATTGCTCAATCGGATTTTCATTCGATTCGATCGTTGCAAATTTATCGTTCTCTCTTCCTGCAACAACCTCGAGATAGTAGTGGTCAACGTTTTTCAATTCAGAATCGGGAAGGCGTTAAATTTCTTAAAATCCATAGTTACCGCTTCTCCTTCTTTGTCGAGTTTATAAGTTTACCCTAAAATCTCTAAGATTATTGAGGATGTGCAATGTGTTCTATTACCTACCGGAAAAGGTATTTATAGTAGGTATTGCAATAAAACGTGCGTCCTATTCCACGAGAAAAAGTATATAGAAACAAAAGAACTAACGGCAAAACCAGTCAGACGTCATCAGAGATATTAAAGTTTGAAACGATTTACATAGGAGTAGGTTATTCGAGCATTACCAGTATAGCCTCGAAATTCATAATTTACGTTATCTTATGCCTACTACAAACAAAATCTTCAATTTCAATATTTGTTTTGTAATTATATAGGTACCATGCATTACATAACCGATTAAAACTATCTTATTGTTGAGCATTTTAGTCCTTTCCGTAATTCAAAACCACTATCATTATTTCATCACCTTCTACGCGTAATTACAAAAATAAAAAAAAAACGATATCAATAATAACGCATATACCTAACCAAAGAAAATGAGTTTTACATTTAAATAAATAGTAGCAAATGCCTTTACGTCAATAATATTAAAAAAATTTGACTTACATGAATAAAAATATGCGAAGTAGTTATGTATTTAATTTTGTTCGTAGTCAAAATGAGCAAAAACACATAAGTACGAGTAAAAGAATTACACAAAGAGTTTGACAAATCAAAATATTACACAAAAAACAAAACTGTAGCTTATCCAAACCTACATGATGTTCAAATCATCAATACAAGGTTACTAGATGATGACGTTTCACACAGTGCTGTCAGTGCTGTCAGTACTGTTAATTGTAGTCTTTCTTTATACCATCTAATATGTGCGCAAGTAAATCATCTATAGAATACGTCACTTTTCAAACTTTAAACCGAATTACAAATAAACAATCTAGTAACTTTTTGTTGATGACTTGAATATCATATAGGTTTGGATAAGCTATAGTACATTGACCGGTATTTCTCCACTGAGCGGGTAATGGCCATCAGTATATTTCCCTTATAAAATGTTATGATGCTAAAATGAACTTTTACTGTTACAGTACCATAAATTATGAATGTTACTTACAAATAATTTAATGATATTTTAGATTAAAGAAATATGTATAAATAAATAATTAAATTTAACTGAATATACCTACACTATAATAAAAAAACTCGTATTATGTTATATATATATATATATGTTATTCGACAATCCGAACAAGTCTTTTTCAGTGCCAAATCATCTTCTAAATCATCACACAAGTCAGTTTCAGTTTACAGCTTAGTTACGCGAGGGACAATACCGATCACCGTAAAAATCCGACCGGAATTACCCCATCGAAAATGGCCGCCATTACCCGATACGACGCACGTTTTCATTTCGAGATTAAGGACGAGACAAAAAAAATTGTTTATCGACGACGCAATGTTTACACATTAAACACAGCAACTACTGCATATTGCAACTACTATTCAGAAAGAAATAACCAAGTTAGGGCATGAATTTAATGTAACCGATGTAACCGAAGTACTTTAAAAGTAATTGTTGGAACGGGTTAAGTTCAAATAATTTACTAAGCAATATCACAATATTACATATATTGTTACATCTACAATTTATTTATTTATTTATTTATTTATTTATTTATTTATTTAACCAGAAATATACATAGAGTTATATTTACATATACCAAAATATACAAAATAAACTCTAAGACTATAGAGGTAATCAAATACCTGTACATAGTTCTGGAATTCTTAAATCTAATTAAGATAGGTTTTAAAGTAAACTTAACATTAAGAACACTTTATCCCGTTTATCACCCATAATTGATTTAAATGTGTATATATAATTAACAGAAAAAAAATGTAACAATCTTAGAATTTTTATATTCATAACACACGAAATTATATAAGTATTATATTCTTTGTCCTTATCCACTTTATCACTTTGTTCTTAATGGATTTCATAGATAAGTTGATATTCTTCAATTCAAGAGGCAGTTGGTTGAAATATTTCACAGCAATGTACTCGCTATTTCTTGTGGACAAGGTCTTGTTGATTCTTGGAAGCATTATGCTTTTATTTCTTGTTTTACTGTTCGATTGTAGAAATTTAGTTTTCAAGTCATCGTAATTGTGTATAACTGACTCAATAATGAAACATTCTGTAATGCTTAAAGGCACTGATGTGCTTTGTTTATTGTTTTTGAGAATAATTTTAAACATTCTCTTCTGTAACGAGATCAAGGGATTAATCACATCACCATAAGCGCCACCCCACGCTAAAATGCCATATGTAGCGATACTATGAAATAGAGCATAATAGATTGCTAATAATTGTTTGGTATCCATTAAATAACTTATTTTCTTAAAAATAAACAGCAGATACCTGACTCTGCTCTTCAGATTTTGTACATGATGTATCCAATTTAATCTACTGTCAATTATTACTCCTAAATATTTGGTTTTTTCGACTCTATCAATAGTTCGTTCATTTATACGAACATCAATAGCATCAGGAACACTATCACAATACGCTCCAAAAGTTATACAAACAGTCTTTCTAATATTCAAAGAAAGCTTGTTGGTCGATAGCCACTTACTTATTTTTTTGAGGTAGTTATTCATATTTGCTTGGGCTGAAGCCCAGCTCAGGCCATCGCTAATAACTACCGTATCATCCGCGTAGGATATGATATTACTCTCTGGGATGATCTTCAAAGCATCATTTATATAAACTAGGAAAAGTAGTGGTCCCAGTATTGTTCCTTGCGGGACTCCAGTTGTTATTCGTAATTCATTACTTTTGCAATCCAAGAATTTTACCATTTGTCCTCTATCTGCTAAATAATCTTTCAATAGTTTCAACGCGTCACCTCTTATTCCACAATGCTCAAGTTTTTCTAGAAGTATTGAATGGTTGACCGTGTCAAACGCCTTAGACAAGTCAAGGAAAGTTGCTATTGTTGGAGTAGAAGTATCAATGTTGCTACAAATGAATTTTGTTATACGTGCTAAGGCATGGCTAGTACCCTTACCTTTCATGAAACCAAATTGATTATCTGATATTATATTATGTTTCACGAAAAATTTCGTTAATCTATCATGTATTACTTTTTCGAAGATTTTTGCAATATTTGATATCAGAGAAATTGGTCTATAGTTTGTAGGTAGATTTTTATTTCCTGACTTGTAAATTGGTATTACTTCCGCCCTTTTAAGCGCTAGCGGCCACGTTGAATTTTCGATTGAAAGATTGAAAATATGCACAATAGGTTCACTAATGTATGTTATTATATGCTTTAGGACTTTAACACTTATTCCATCCACTCCACCAGCTTTTTCTTTCATACTGTTTACTATGGTAGATATTTCATTGGCACTAACAGGATTTATAAAAATGAAATTGCTGTTTGATACGATTCTCCTTTCTTGTACACTATCTATTGTTCTTATCATATTAGCTAGCTTTGGTCCAATACTACTGAAAAATAGGTTGAAACAGTTAGCTACGTCTCGTGTGTTATCTAATCTTACTCCATCTTCATTGATCAGGTATTTCAGAGGTTTATTCTTGCTTGCATTTTTTCTGTTGATTTTCATGCTTACTAGCTGCCACAATTTCCTACTGTCCGTAATTACCCTTTTGAATTGGTTTTTTTCATATTCTTGCTTAGCTTTGAATATAACTCTATTCAGGTTTTTTTCATACTTCTTGTATTCTTCTTTCAAAATTTCATTGTGAATATCATTTCTCCAGCGCTTGTATAGTTTTTCTTTTATTTCACAAGACTTGATAATTCCTCTAGTAATCCATTTAGATCCTTGTCTACTTTTCTTCATTACAGTCACTGTTGTTGCTCATTTAATTGCGTGTTGAATTGCATCTACTAGCATATTTATTGCTGTATTAGGATCATGTTGCTCATTGATAACGTTCCAATTTATCTCGCCACATTCCATTTGTAGCTTATTATAGTTTATGCTAGAATGTCTATACGTCTTCTTTGTTTGCGTTTTTTCAGTATGAAAACTTAGGAACAGTGGCAAGTGGACTGTGAAAGGATTCATGTACTTGCATGCCTTAACAGCCTCATTATTGGTTTTGATAAAGATATTATCTATACATGATCCACTTGATAAGTTACTGGTATACGGTCTAGTTATTCCCTTAAAGCAGGGAAGATAAGCACTTTCAAGAAAGTTATTAATGTAATCATTTACTATCTGGTTATCTTCCATAATATCAATGTTAAAATCACCTACTATGCAATGATTATTGATATGTTTGTTCCCTTTTACCATTAGTCATTTATTAATTAATAATTTAACAATGTATTATTTACAATAGTTTACTTACCCGTATGCTTTAGCACTCTTTGTACTCTAAACGGAAAACGAGACTGTCGTGTCGACTTACACCCCCTTTTCTATATCATTCCAAAATTGTCGACACCGACCTAATTTGATTATTAAAACGAATTTTGCTTATTTGCGAAACGTATTTGTCATCACTTACCTTTAAATGTCGTAAGTGTGACACAGTTCTAGCATTTCCTAAAAGGAATTTTGCCGATTTATAATTTCGCAATATCGAACGGGGTCGTTAGATTACATCAATATAAAAATTCATCCTACTAAACATTGGAACTTGGCTTTCTTCACTTCACTACGACTCGTTGAACAATAATATTGCAACTAAATTTGTGACACAGGTTTTCTACAAAATCTACAGATCGTACCCCTAATCAAAATGCACGTCGGTATTCTCCCCTAATACACGAAGCGTTCACCTCTTCCTATACATAATGTACTTTAGTTGTTAGCAATTAGTGCGTGTCTCTAATTGCAAGTAAGTACCTGCACTAATTGCGATACGTACAGAGGTCGGGCGGGTTCAATTAATTTTTGTATTATTAGATAGATTTTAATATTTCGACGGTAACGAATTTGATACCTTCGACGCATTCGCTATTTATTCAGAACGCGATGGCCATTGTCTTTTTATATAATTAAGAGATCGGGGCGTAATTAAAATATTTTAACGAACCTTTTCAAGTTTATCTGAAATTGATATTTCTTATAATATATCCAGAACAGGAATTTGATGTGTTTTGTAAATAAAAAATCGTGTATTTTCGTTTGTAAAATGCTTGTATGATGCTAAGAACTTATATAAATTTAATATATTGTACATTAAAATTTTAGTCACATCATACAATTTCTATCATTATAATTTAATCTAGATTTGTATCACGTTATTATAATGTATATTTTTAAATCGATCCAGATTCTAAACAACTAGGCCTGAATGTTAGCAGTGGGGATAAGTAATTTTTCACAAAAACTAAAACACAATAATTAACTAAACATTTTTATTTGAAACTGTCAAAAACAACAGTCAGTCGTGTTTTCGTACAAAAAAACTTTCTCAAAAAATGTCCAGCTAACGACCCGTTAATAATCAAATCATTTTATCACTGTAAAACACAAAATAGAAATTTCAACGGGCTTATATCTACATGGGTAAAGCACACAACATAACAAATTCTACATTTATCATAATTAAATGTTAAGGCTTTTCACAATCACATAATAAATAGTATGATAGTTTTTTGTAGATTAAGGAATATTAGTATTAGATGTGACTTTTATATAAAGTAATAAATATACAGTGTAAATAATCGAATGTCATTTAGGATCAGTTTTTCAATTGCCAGTTAACTCTTAACCATCAATCGCCGCTGGCGATCGAAAGACCGGCCCTTGTCATTACATTGAACCGTTACATCCAAAGTAAAATTCCTTTAAATTACTTTAAAAACAAAAGATATGCCAATAGATATTTAATTCTTTTGTTATTCGAGTAAATAACATCCTAGTTAGTAAGGGTATCGTATTTTGCCTATATTAATGTTACTTTCAAATATTTTCGTTTGAAAATGAATCTAATATAAAACAAAATTTAACTCGCCAAAAATACAACAATACAATCATCATAATGGACGTAAACGTTAATAAAGCTCAGATATAAAAAAGCAACTTTTGGTGCGATACTTTTATTTACAAATTCCTCAACTTTCGAGGGTATGTAACTTAATGCACTATAGAAGACACTATCTACACGGTATTGGTCAACGTACTTGTAAAATGCAATATGAAAATTAGTTTCGGTATATTTCTAAGTGCCGATTTGAAGGCTCAACGACATTTATCCGAAATTAAATTGTATATAAAAACCGATGAATGTTTGGAGGAAAAGAAGGAAAACGATGGTGAATTTCTTTTGGTTTTAACTTAAAATCGAGAAGAGCACGTGCATTGTCTTTCGCAGAGTAAATGTACAGTATTTTTAAATTATAATACTGAATAGTTAGGTTATGCCAAAAAGGAGAACAATGTGCTGGTATAATTGTAAGACACTTTATAAGTCACAGTAATTCTTGCGCACGTGAAGAATTTGAACTGTTTTTCGCTCGAGACGATGTGTCCTTTCATTCATCCACCTGTTTAGTCGACAAGGATCCTATAAAAGCATTAAGAAATTTAATAAATAAAGAGTTTACTGTGCCTAGTTAACGAACAACAATTATAAATAAAGCGACCGAACCGAACCGAACCGAATTCCTTCTTCAATGGAAGAACAATATACATATTTTCAATACTTAATAAATATTACTTATATATTTCAATTTACATTAAATCAACATGATTTTATTAATAAATGATGTCAGTCTCTTCTTTGATTGTATTAATGTATGACAAAAAAACTTCCCCCCGATACCATTTTTAATGATCGAATATATTATGATACATTTCTTTTATTAAAAACGTATTTGAAACGAAGTTTGTTCGTCATACACTAGACACTTTTGTTAGAAACCGACATGCTCAACAAACCAAGGCCATAGGAACGACGATATAATTCCGATAAATATACCCGTAATTAGTGCAGCCGCGGCAAACATGCCCGCGGTCGAAGCGTAACGTGGTTCCACAGTCCTAAAATAAGTACGATTATCTTTTTCTTGAAAAGAAAAAAAAGGAAATTACCTGGGCGCATACATCATCCCCAAAGCACTAAGATATCCACTACTTAGACCCAACGTAACGGCAGCGATCCAATAAACCCAATCGCTTGTAATATAGACCGGTAAGGCTCGAACAGCCACTTTACTAGGATGATAATTAGACAACAAGAAAAATGGAATATAAAACAATCTGCAAACAACAGGAATCCATAAGTACTTCGATGTCGGCTAAAATCAAATCCGTTTTAATTAAACCTTTCGATGTAAAACGAGAAATACGTACAAAATGCCAATACGAGGACAAATAACTACCGATCATTGCGAACAAGTTAAAGGTAAGGAAACACGTAACCGACGTAAAATATTTCTCATTTATAAAGAAGTTGGGATCGACGGCTCGTATGTCTACAAAAAAAAAGAAACAACGACGCGAGTTCGATGCATTAATCAGTAAATTGTACACAACTTACTCGCCTGAACTGCGGGGAAAATCGACAACGACACAAAAAATACTAAAAATATATTAACCAATTGAGGCAGGGTTTTCTTGAAAATATAAAAGTACGGAATATTATCTTGCACTCCAGGATTTTGAGCCTTCCTAAGTATGATTTCTTTTTTTTCTTTAAGTTCGTAGTGTCTGTAATATCTCTGAAAAAGCAACAAACAGTTATTGTCGTTTCAAATTCGTCGGCACGAACTCACATTTAGAGGTAATGCAAAATAGGTATCGAAGCACAGCAGCAGTACCAATAGTGCAGTTATAAAATAATAGATGGCGGACATCCTTTCGTTCGAGGCGAACGTGTCCGATACAATGCGAACAATAGCTGTAAATGTTCCGCTGATGTTCGTGCCTAACACTACGGCTCCAGTGAATTTTAAAGGCAACTTGGCAGCCATACCGAATATGGTGTTCTGGTAGATACCGTTGGCCACTAAAAAAAAAAAGGATCAAGTTATAGTGCTTACGCAAAGTAATTACACTCACTGTTTAATACAACGACCGATATCATCGTTATCCAAAAGAAGGTGCCGGGCCAGTCTTGACTGTTGGTCATTGCCAAGGCAACGGTTAAAATAAAAATTAAGACCTCGATCGTAATACTCCATACGATTCTAGTGGTGAGATTGCCTCTGAAACGAATCGCACAATAATTAATCGAGAGGAAGTTTGAACGGTCAAAATACTTACCCGATTTGTATAAAAATATTCAACCAATTGAATATCAAATTAGGAATTTGAGAGGCGAACCCCACGAATTGTAAAAAACTCTCGGCATATATCGACTCTTCTCCGGTAGTGCCGTCCACCAACTTGTAATCGGTAAAATACTGGAAAAACGACGGTCGCCGATCAAATCCATTAAAAAAAAAAAACCGCCTCCCCTTCCTCCGATACTTACAGATTCGGCGGTGATAAACATGTTCCATGGCATTAAGACGCCGATACCGTGCAACAGAAACGTCATGTAAACTAGGTTGTATTTGTCGACGGGCGTGTGCAGTTGCAGGCTCGCGTCGGCCATCGTCAAGTTTCTAAAATTGAGCTGGTCCTCCGGCAAATTGCTATCTTCCCAAGAAGGCTGAAGCCGAACTGGCTGCTGTTGCTGCAAAGGCAACTTCTCGGCTTCATCTGAAACAGTTTTTCGATAAGATTGCTTTTAGATTTCAATTACGATATATTAAAGCACTACAAATTATCTTTATATAACAATGGAAATCTATCACTTGACGTTTTCAAAATTAGGAAATCGCGTTATTGTCAAGCGACGTAGTCGAACTGAAAATCAGAAAACAAAGATAGGTAAACGCGTTCTAATTTAATTTGTAAAGCGGCAAGGAGTTAGGGGTTAATCAAAGAGGTTCTTCTTTGGAGGACGAGAAGGAGAGAGTTGACCCGGATGATGTTCAATAGTGCAGAAAAAGGGACGATTACTGCCTATCCTGAACCCAAAAGTGAATAGGTAAGCTGCTATTTGGCCACATGAATTCGTAGACTAAACTAAAAACGTTCATTGCATAAAAAAGGACATTATACAAAAGGCGATTTGATAAACAAAATTGTTAATTATAATTAATTTATTCTTAGAACGATAAACGCAATAACGATCCTTTGTATACCATATTAAGGGGGGTTAATGCTGCACAGAATGAGAAATTCTTTTAAGAGAAAGAAGAAAAAGTTCAAAGCGAGATGGTCAAACATAAATGTAATGTATAGCGTGTAGTTAAATAAAACTGACGTGTTACTCCATAATTCTTGTTTATCACCGTGTGAGATGGAGTTATTATTGAAATATAACCGATGTTTATTAAACATTGATAAAATAATCTGTATTGCTTTGTATGGGTATTACTTTGCGAAATAAAGAAAGAAGTGCATATTCAGATCATTACAGGCGTTCATTTGTTTGGCTATATTTACGTACAAGTGCTGTTCGGTATGAGTCCGAATTTTTTTTTGTCTACTTGATAATCACTGCCCATTGATCAGACTTTTTCTGACAAAAAATATTTTTTCAAATAAATTGATATAAGAAATTAGACTGTCCTATATGGAGTTTTACACATTTTACAAAATCACATATTGTTCTATCCACAACATCATTATTAAAATTTAAATTATTAAAACAATAGGTTGAACATTTTTATAAAATTTCTGTCTTTCAATTTAAAATTTAGGGCACTTTAAAACGAGTCCGAAATATAACAATAAAAACAGACGTATTACTAAAACAAGGAAAAGTGTTGCTGTACGAGTAAAACAGATGTAAATTGCGAAACAAAACAGGTATTGTTATTTTCCCATATTTTGTTTCAACGAAATATGTCAATAACACTAATTTATTATAAAAAAATATCCGTTATTTTAATATGCAACTCCAATATAAATGTAGGTACATACCTATACCTACATAATAGTGAGTTATTATAATAGCTGATTATTTTACTGAGACTTAAATATTTTTTAAACATTTAATCGTTATTTGTAATTTAATACCTACCTACGCTTTGCGATAACGTAATCATGTTGATAATTCTCGAGTCGCTCCAGACGAAGCATAATAAAACTTATTACTACTAACGCCTGATTTTAGGCAATTGTATGCAGAAATTTTGAGAAACATGGTTTCGTAAAACCAACATTGTACTTTCACTGTACATTCATAAACAATATAATTTGGCAACTAGCTTTATAAGATACTAATTCTTTCCGTTACGGAGCGTTTTATTAGATATTATTTACCATGAAGTTATTTAATGCCAAATATTGCCAATATTATGTATCAATTTATACTATAAAAAATAACTTATTAAAAAAAAACGCTCTGTAGCGGAGTAATATGAGCTTCGTCTTTCAGATAAGTGTAAGTTTATAAATATATGTCTTTTAATAACTTTAGGAGATTATTTAAGCTAAGGCATTGTAAATCGGATCGTGCATTACCCCCTTAAGCTTGTGGAATTGACATATACAGGGTTAGTTAAAAGTATGGAGACGGCGATTTATTGTCGTTAATATTCATTTTAGGAAATTATGTTCAATACAAAAGTTTGTTATGAAATTATTATCTACATTTGAGAATACTTGAATTTTTTTTTCCTCAATTGTTTTTAAGTTACGACGTCATCGATATTTTTTTGAAATGACAACCTATATTTCTGATTATTGATTTCGATAGTACATTCTATTCTCTTTTCAACGGTATACAATTTTCAATATGTTACATTTGAAAAAAATTGAGAAAAAGTGCCTTAAAGTTACGGCCAATAGAACATTCAGTTTTTTATCATCGCTTGTCGCTGTTCTAGGTCTACCACTCCTTGGCAAATCTTTAACACTACCGGTTTGTTCAAAGCGTTTAAAGGTTTTACCAACAACGGATTTAGAAATTGGATTTCTGTTTGGATGCATGTCATTAAATAAATTACAAACGTCTTGTAAACTTCTGCGTCTATTTCCATAATCCAGCATCATAGGTATTTCAATTCTTTCACGTTCACTTAAACTCGCCATTGCTAATATTAACAGCAACAAATTACACAATTGAAATATGTCAACTATTTGACATAAACAATAACCTTTTTAGGCACTTTTTCTCAATTTTTTTCAAATGTAACATATTGAAAATTGTATACCGTTGAAAAGAGAATAGAATGTACTATCGAAATCAATAATCAGAAATATAGGTTGTCATTTCAAAAAAATATCGATGACGTCGTAACTTAAAAACAATTGAGGAAAAAAAAAATTCAAGTATTCTCAAATGTAGATAATAATTTCATAACAAACTTTTGTATTGAACATAATTTCCTAAAATGAATATTAACGACAATAAATCGCCGTCTCCATACTTTTAACTAACCCTGTATATATATATATATATATATATATATATATATATATATAAAGCTGCGCTTTTGCAATTAATACACCTAATGTATATATTATTTTGTAAATAGTATTTGAGATATTGAACTAATCACTTTTAAAGATGCTTATTTTTAAATCTTATCTATAATTTTTCATCAAATAAAGAAGTGGTAGCACTCTAATTAAATTACTCCTATCTATTTACGTTTATGGAATATGATTTTTAAGAGTGTTTTCTTATTAACCACAGGAGGTTATTTGCGTAATAAATTACCTATAGTAGTAATTTTCAAATTTCGCGGCGAATTTAACGTACGTATCGGATAATGGCGGTCAATTCGTGTGGGGTAATTCCGGTCGGCTTCTTACACCGACCGGTATTAACTCTTCTGATGTAACTAACAATAAGCCGTAAATCGAAACTGGATTATGTGATGATAGAACAGGTGACGATTTCATTAAAAGATGATTCGACACTGGAAGAAGACTTGTTGAGATTATCAAATATGTCCACAACATAACATAAATCTTCAACCACAATTTCCAATCGTGTTTTTTATTATAGTAGGGTAGACCGGTGTCAATTGAATCGGCAGGATCTTGGCTGGTTCGTGAGGGTCGGCTGGGGTCCAGTAGCGTAAATTTTGTTTATATTGACACTAAGGTGGAAATGAGCTTTATCGCTCATGCATAAATTATGGATCAGCTGTGCAAGTGCAGCATATTTTATTTCTTATTTTAGTCTCCACTTTTAGTTCCTTCTTTATGAAGTTTTCCATTTCGTCTTTTATCCTATTTCTAGTTTGATTGTCTATGGTTATTATCGAGTCATTCTTCTTTTTCCCTTTATCTAGTAATTGAACTTTATCTTCTAAACTTTCTCTTTTCTCATTCAACAGTTGTTCCGATTAACTTTAATCTCATTTATATCTTTCATCATTGTTTCGAACATCTTACCGAATATTATCTTTTCGCACTTCATTGTTGTATCTCCATCTCTGCGCTTGAAATGAACTTCTGCGATGTTGTTCTCAGCTTAATTATTCGACTCTTCTTAAATATATCTATTAAATATTTTGGCTCATATAATAATATTATGTAAAGAGGACTGTAAAACTGACAACATCTCTGCATTTTAAGATAACTACGAGAAGCTCAAAAGCGTTGGTCTATATCCTCGAAAACGGCTAGTATTTATGAGCAGAATTGATAAGCGAAATATAGAGCGATATCAAACACAGCAATGTGCGTGAACTAATAACTCATATCACGAAAAGCAGAATCGGTTAACCTTTAGTTCCAGCATTCAGGGTCGCTGTATAAATTCTTTAATCTAACAAGCACGATAAGTATAGCTATTATTTAATTTACGAACCTAGTAAATGTCTAAGCTCTTCTTCGCCACATTCGGCCCCGCGATAGAAGTCCATTTTCTGTTATCGACAAACGTTTTTCATTTTAGTTCGAACGCAAAATATTAAACTTATTGAACGATAACATATTGACGTAATATTATTGCGCTACAAATGGTAGATACAAAAACACGTTGGGGCTCGTAATTTTCGAAATTTAACCTATTTGGAGGCGCAACAGGTTGTTAATAAGTCATTTCATTTATCTAAAATACCTATATCAGTATTTTTCAAACTGTTTCCATTATTTCTTCGTATCGGATCTCTGTAGTACAAAGAGTTTTTAGTTTATTTTTGGCATTATCGTGTCGTCGTTCATTTCGATTGCTATTATGTTCCAAAACCTGTAACGGACTCGGATCGCGCCTGTATATCTATCCAAAAAAGTATTGAAGCCGTATTTGGAAACGTTAGCTCGTCCACCCTAAATTTCTAACCATTGCTCAATCGGATTTTCGTTCGATTCGATCGTTGCAAGTTTCTCTCTTCCTGCAACAACCTCGAGACGTTTTTCGATTCAGAATCGGGAAGGCGTTAAATTTTTTAAAATCTACAGTTACCGCTTCTCCTTCTTTGTCGAGTTTATAAGTTTACCCTATAATCTCTAAGATTATTGAAGATGTGCAATGTGTTCTATTACCTACCGGAAAAGGTATTTATAGTAGGTATTGCAATAAAACGTGCGTCCTATTCCACGAGAAAAAGTATATAGAAACAAAAGAACTAACGACAAAATCAGTCAGACGTCATCAGAGATATTAAAGTTTGAAACGATTTACATAAACGTAGGTTATTCGAGCATTTTCAGTATAGCCTCGAAATTCATAATTTACGTTATCTTATGCCTACTACAAACAAAATCTTCAATTTCAATATTTGTTTTGTAATTATATATAGGTACCATGCATTACATAATCGATTAAAACTATCTTATCGTTGAGCATTTTAATCCTTTCCGTAATTCAAAACCACTATCATTATTTCATCACCTTCTAACGCGTAATTACAAAAATTAAAAAAAAAACGATATCAATAATAACACATATACCTAACCAAAGAAAATGAGTTTTACATTTGAGAGGATGATTACGTTCGCACAGAAAAGCTAAATACAATTTTACAAGTATGTTATCTACACGTTATTTCAGTATCCCAGTATACAAGTTTGCCCACGCCACACTTCATTTCAGTACAGAAAATATTTATGCTTATCTAGAAAACATTCTGATAAACATCTAGCTATTAAATTCCAAGACATTATATTAAATAGGTATAATTATTCAGTAACTTGTTCGAAATTTATATTCTACAGTATCTGGTTTGTCAATTGTTCAATTATTACAACAAATCAGCCGAATAATTCTAAAATTAGTGGCAAATGTTATAACTACTGTTATAACAGTACCCTCGTAACCACTCGTATTAGTGTGTTATACCTTGTCATGTTAACAACTTGTGGTTGTTGACAAAATGGAATTTATGGAATAAAAACCTAGAGTAACTTATACGTATCGATGTGATTAATTATAATAAGGGCCGATCTTTCCATCTTCTGATTATATCTGACAGATATTTTCTTTAGAAACATATCTGTCAGATAAATTTATCAGAAGACGGAAAGATTTGCCCTAAACCTGCATTCTGTTAAATTTTAAATAAATTAAAAATCGTTCTGTAGTAAGTTTAGATCGTATTCAGACAGTTGTATATATATATTGAATCATTCACTAAAACATAAATACGTTTTGGAGATGTAATTGTTGCAGTTATCTCTAACAATAAGTCTAATAAGTAAGATACGAATGTTTCACTTGAGTAACTACAATAAAACCCCGTGTATGTGAATCTCGATTTTTTTTCTACCTGTTGAAGTAGAAAATTATGTAGATAATCGTCGACATCGCTTCAAAATAACAGTAACTATATCGACGGTAGTTGTGGCAGATTATCGTAAACGACAAAATGTAGATTTTACAGAAGCGCACATTTTGTATTGTAGCGTAGCCACATATAAGAAGATACGTTTTACCGAAATACAAATCGATTTTTCTGGTGAAAAAAATCGAAATATTGATACCAGATTCTTGTTCTTGACATACGATGTCTTTGTCCTAGATCCTTTGATGCATAAGATAGTCAGAATAACTCATTTTCGCAAAAAATGGCATTTACGATAATCTGCGTCGATATGTATTTAAAATACATACAAGTGTAGACAATTAAAAGTATTGTTAGAACAACCACGTTTACCATACATAAAATTTCGACGAACGCATTCTTTACTAATTATATGAGGTAATGTGCAAGCCGATATCTTGAAATAAACATTTCTGGAGTTTAGTTTCCGCAGCGAGGAGATAGCGCGAGCAAGACGGCGATACAAGGATAGAGCATTAGAAGACCGCGATTCGCCGATTATTAAACGAAAATGTTTTGAGTCCTTATTTTATTTATAAGTATCTATTAAGAAATATTTTTTACGTAATTAAAAGATGGCAGAAGGTGTGCACGTTTTTATTTTTTTAATATATAGCTTCTAATTCAAGAAAGTGACATCGAAAAGTTAGTCTAATTATTTCCAACTTCAAATAGTTATTATATAAGAAGTATATATATTCTTAAGAAAATAAGAACGTCCTCACAAACTTGATGATACAGTCCAAGCCCCGAGCATTGCCGTTTACGGGGCCGTAGGGGAGTATGATTCGGAGAACTCATATACCCCCACTCTCTGCTCGAGCGCGCTGGAAGAAAATTCCTTTCGCCCGCTCTGAGGATTGCCGATCGTCAGTTTGACAATTTTGTCGTTTGTTTATGCGTTACTTAGTTACTTTTATGTACACTCTTTGTACAAGTTGATAAAAGTTTTAACTTTTTATCAACTTCCTTTGAAATTTTGGATAATCTTGTATCTTAATTTTCAAGTACATATTAATTATAATAAATAATAATTAATTAATTAATTAACTTTGTAATTAATTATAAAAATATGAATCATGTACGTTATATGTATTTATAAAACTTGTCTATACTCCGACTTCGTTCGCGGCAATCCTCGGAGAGTCGGATACGAAATTTATCGGTCGCGAGCGATGTTAAGGAGTGGGGGTAGTGCTCGAGCGAGAAAGCGGGGAAGCGGCAATCCTCGGGGCGGCAATGCTCGGGGCTTGGACTATACATATTTTCAGATTCTTTAATAAAAAATTGAAAATTTCTATCAATATAGGTGTAATACCTGACCAAATTTACATTGAAATCCCTATATTAGTGCTTGGCGTAATCATCCTCTTAAATAAATAGTAGCAAATGCCTTTACGTCAATAATATTAAAAAAAAATTGACTTACTAGATGATGACGTTTCACACAGTACTGTCACCTTGTATCTTGTATTTTGACAGTTCTAATAAATTGTAGTCTTTCTTTATACCATCTAATATGTGCGCAAGTAAATCTATAGAATACGTCACTTTTCAAACTTTAAACCGAATTACAAATAAACAATCTAGTAACTTTTTGTTGATGACTTGAATATCATATAGGTTTGGATAAGCTATAGTACATTGACCGGTATTTCTCCACTGAGCGGGTAATGGCCATCAGTATATTTCCCTTATAAAATGTTATGATGCTAAAATGAACTTTTACTGTTACAGTACCATAAATTATGAATGTTACTTACAAATAATTTAATGATATTTTAGATTAAAGAAATATGTATAAAAAAATAATTAAATTTAACAGAATATACCTACACTATAATAAAAAAACTCGTATTATGTTATATATATATATATATGTTATTCGACAATCCGAACAAGTCTTTTTCAGTGCCAAATCATCTTCTAAATCATCACACAAGTCAGTTTCAGTTTACAGCTTAGTTACGCGAGGGACAATACCGATCACCGTAAAAATCCGACCGGAATTACCCCATCGAAAATGGCCGCCATTACCCGATACGACGCACGTTTTCATTTCGAGATTAAGGACGAGACAAAAAAAATTGTTTATCGACGATGCAATGTTTACACATTAAACATAGCAACTACTGCATATTGCAACTACTATTCAGAAAGAAATAACCAAGTTAGGGCATGAATTTAATGTAACCGATGTAACCGAAGTACTTTAAAAGTAATTGTTGGAACGGGTTAAGTTCAAATAATTTACTAAGCAATATTACATATATTGTTACATCTACAATTTACCATTAGTCATTTATTAATTAATAATTTAACAATGTATTATTTACAATAGTTTACTTACCCCTGTGCTTTAGCACTCTTTGTACTCTAAACGGAAAACGAGACTGTCGTGTGTCGACTTACACCCCCTTTTTTATATCATTCCAAAATTGTCGACACCGACCTAATTTGATTATTAAAACGAATTTTGCTTATTTGCGAAATGTATTTGTCATCGCTTACCTTTAAATGTCGTAAGTGTGACACAGTTCTAGTATTTCCTAAAAGGAATTTTGCCGATTTATAATTTCGCAATATCGAACGGGGTCGTTAGGTTACATTAATATAAAAATTCATCCTAGTAAACATTGGAACTTGGCTTTCTTCACTTCACTACGACTCGTAGACAACAATAATATTGCAACTAAATTTGTGACACAGGTTTTCTACAAAATCTACAGATCGTACCCCTAATCAAAATGCACGTCGGTATTCTCCCCTAATACGCGAAGCGTTCACCTCTTCCTATACGTAATGTACTTTAATTGTTAGTAATTAGTGCGTGTCTCTAATTGCAAGTAAGTACCTGCACTAATTGCGCTACGTTCAGAGGTCGGGCGGGTTTTAATTAATTTTTGTATTATTAGGTAGATTTTAACATTTCGACGGTAACGAATTTGATACCTTCGACGCATTCGCTATTTATTCAGAACGCGATGGCCATTGTCTTTTTATATAATTAAGAGATCGGGGCATAATTAAAATATTTTAACGAACCTTTTCAAGTTTAATAATTACCTACTCGACTTACCTGCTTGCGGCGAATGAGACGAGATTCCGTTGTAGATGTTGAATCCATATTCTCGTCTTTGATTCATCTTCCGTGTACTTGAGATATAATTTTTAAACTTCGAGATGAATAACGTTTTGGTCTAATCGGCCTCAAATTCCTGGCATTCTGTAAAAGAAACGTTTCTTATCAGAATAATTCCCGCCGGGCCAACTTATTTAAATTATACAGTATAAGTATGTAATAAAGTGATGAGCTACGCTGATTACTTGTCGTAAACGAATAAGCAATTTGCCGTTTCAAACGGAGTTTTGATACAGAAGCTGCGTCGTGCGATGCAGTTTTAAACCGCAAGGGAATTTATCGTTCAGGTCTTACGATTATTATACGTACATAGGTGAATATGGTTTTCCTGGCCGAGTGTTATTTAATAATTTTGTCTTTAAAAGCGATAACGGTCATGTTATCATTTGACCGGTTTGTAATTTGTTTTATTCGAAGGAAGTTAATTGTTACTGTTATTAAAATCGCATTGTTGTCAGAAACAGAACCGCTACGAGAATAGAAAGTTACAATAAAAATATACTTAGGACTGCTAAAAAATTGACGCTCGGTGCAGTCGTGTGCAGATAAAAAAATATACGAGCCAATTGTTTTTCCGATGCCAAAGCTAATGCGCATAACTGTACAAAATACTACTACGTACGTACAGACACTATATGAGTATACGGTGAAACTTCCCAATAACGGACAGCTGTGGGGTAGAAAATATTGGTCGTTGTTAGGAGGCGTCTGCTAACTAGGGCAAATGTTTAAGTTTGGGAAATAAGAAACTGTCCCTTAAGGGCGTACAGTCCCTATTGCCGCCAAACGATAATCAGTAGATGGCACTGTTAGTGAATTTTAGAGAAATTTTAAACAGACCATCCTTCTTGGTTGAAATAGCCTGCCTCTGTAAAATCGTAAAATCTACCTGCTTTGAAGCTAAGGGTATAAATGTTTAGATACGGTGTTTTTACATTAAAACGTATTTGAAGACGATTTTAAAATTCGCAATACAAAAGTTAAGATTTAATGTTAAGTACAGGAAAAATCTGAGATTACTGATCTGAAAAACTGATTTATTTAAAGTTCGCTAATAAATAATCTACTTTAATTTTAATTGAAATTAGAAAATTAATTAATAATTAATATTATTATTATGATAACAATATAAATAGGGCGTTCTCGAGGTTATTGAATGCGAACGGATCTCGGTAATTGTATTGTTATCAAAAAATGTTGTTTTTAAAAAAATAGTAAATTTCACATGTGAAAAGTATTACATTAGGAAAATTGTAATTTAAGTAGATGTATTTTAAAAGAATATGTCTCGTATAAATTGTAATAATGTTTAATTTAATTTAATAATGTAAAGTTAAATAACTTTATTAAATTTTCTTTTTCGATAACTGCATATAAAAAGTTTATTCTTATTGTTTCTGTTACGCGAAATGAGGTATTCTGCGAACGGAATGCGAAATGACAGTTTGGGACGCGAAATATTATGGATTGTTATTATCATTAACCTCAAATTAATTAATCGTAAATGTCAAACTTTCTAATCACATTTTTACTAATTTTGGGACAGTTATCAAAAAAATATTTGATACACGATTGCGAAATGCTTTCGCATTCTCGAATGATTTATTTGCTCGCTAGCGCTCGCAGAAAAACTTTTATTCTCGAATGCAAATATAATACAATAGTAATATTGTATAACTAGTGCTAAAATATCCACCTTTCCGCACGTGTTATATACTATGCTTTTCCGACGATCACAAGTATTTTTATTAAAAAAAATTGATTTTTGACGTTTACGAAAGTTCGTTTGACATTTTAATAAAATGTCATTTTACATTTAAATTGTCATTTAAATGACATTTTAATAAAATGTCAAATTTGATAATAAAACAGTTTATGCGTAAAGTAATTGCATGACAGTGTAGAAGACTTTGATTGACCGTGTGCAATGATCGCACACGGGCTGCAACGTTTTCGATTGGCTAACGAGTTTCTTTACGCACGGTCAGCCTATTTGTTTGTAATGGTCAACTTTCCATAACATTTATTGGTGTGAAATTATGCACTTTTCATAATGGTCGTCGGAAAATGTAACTTTCCGTACTAATAATGCAACCGTAATGTATTTCTAATATTATTACACCACCAAAGTTTTATAAATATGTACATGTAAATAAAGACCATTTATTAAATAATAACGTCAAAAGTAGAAGGTGCCATATACAAAAAAAGGCAATATCGTAAGAACTTCAATTGCAAAATAGTCGTCAAAAAACTTAGTTACAAAATAGCAAGAAAAAAGATCAAAATTGACGTATTCCAGTGATCTTGCGAATTCCTCATTGTTAATTTTCTCAAATTTAAAACATTTTATTGGTGCAATATACGATGTAATGAGATAGCTAATCGTGATTAATATTTTGTTAATCAGGATTTCGTTTCTAAAATGTATGTAAAATGTCATATACTAACCGTTTATTGATGTTACAATAAATTATGTCTAAATTTACAATATTGACTTAAAGGACTTAAAAGGAGAACGTTTCGCTTGATTTATACTGTTAAGCGACCAATGCTCGCGTTAGATTTTTAGGTTGTAAAATTTATGATCTTTTACAATAAAAATAGGGAGGTCTAGTTATATTACCCAGTATTTAACAATAGTTGTGGGACGACCCACAACCATTGTCCGATATTGGGCGTCAACATTTAAACCAAAAATTAAAACTTCCAACAACCCGCTTTTGATTATTTATAAAAAATTGATGTAAAAACGAAAATGATCATCAGAAGTGATTCTTAACGGCAAGACGTGCTAAAATTTCTCCAATTTATTCAAATGATCGTTAAAAACACACATTGAAATTTTAAAAAATTGCGAAGCAATTATTTAATTAAAATAAGTATTTATTAAGCAAAAAAGCACGTTGTGCCGTAGAGGGAATGTTACGTTACCCACTAGTTATTAATTTGCAAACTTTGGTTACTCCAGTTTTGAGTTATGATTGCAGAAAAATTGTACTTTTTACACATTCATTAAGGTTTTTAAAGGTGTTATGGAAATGATAGATTTTTTTAAGTATTTTTCTGTGAATCAGAACATTGTAATCTATGGAAAACGTAATTTATTTCATGAAAACATCAATCTTTTTATTTGGGCTGTACCGCCTTAAATAGAGGCGTCCGTTAATAGATGTTTCACCGTAGACGGTATCCAAGATAGGTTCCAATGCACGTCACCAACAAAAAGTTATGTATTAAATGGTATAAAACCAACTGCAAATTTATTACAACTGTAAAAATGCGAAGTCTTATCGATGACTTGAATTGGAACGAGTTTCGGCTTTATTCAAACTACGTTTATTTGACCAACTTTGGACGTCGTCCGACAGAAAAACTCACCAATAAGTGTTTGATTTGGCGCATTCTTTTTGAAAGACCCTGTGTACCATTATCGTTATGCAAACGAATCGTGCGTCGTTTTCCATCAATACAAAACAATCCACTGTTTACGATGTTATTTAAACAATATCAAAGTTCGGACTTCACCGGAAGCTCCAATAAAACGAACTGTTAATAAGCAACGTCAAGGAATAACGTGGGGTACCTATGTAGTACAAGTTATCGTTAACTAGATAATGGTTTTTTAAAACTTTTACGCGTGGTTTTCTTCGTTTACGTCCAGAAATTGCAAATTTTCAAATCGATTTGGCACACCTTATTACTCACAGATTCTCAATAACTGATATGTCGATAATTCGATATAAAATTGAAATCGTCAATCGCATTCGTTCTCTTTCTGGATGCTTGAGCACGCTCTTTTTTTAACTGGCCTGCATTTTTAAAATAAAAATAGAAAGACGTTGCAATACTTACTACGCGTGGCGTCTATTGAACTTGGTTGACGAATTTTAATATAATAACGACGTTAAGCTATCAAGCTATAAAGATAATTGATTCAGCAAACTTTAAAGGGGGACGATGTCAATTATTTACTTTTGTAGTACAACGCCGCTGTTACACTTAACTATGCACTAACTAATTGGGTACCAAAAAAATGTCCCATAAATTGCAAATCCTAAATCTTATACTTTTCTAATTTTAGATCATTAAACATGTCTGAAGTTATTTTTAAACTTTTTATCTTTTGCATTTCAATTTATCGTTAAAATGTGGACAATTCGATTTAGGAAAAAAACAATTACACCACCTAATCGTTTTTCTTTTGTTATTTTGCTTAAATAACAATAATGTAATAAGCATTTAATTACATCGAAATCAAAATTATCTTGCTTGTAAACAAAACGATGATAAAAACCAACATCGCACAAGGAACAATTTAAATATGCTTTTTGGTTATTAATGAATACAAACACCCGCGTACAAAATTCGGTTTCGTAATAAAAAAAAAAATGAAAAATTAAACGCCCACAAACTTCTTCCCGCCAACTTTTCAACAAAGAACACCCCACTCCCACGCAATCTACACCCAGTCCTAATTTACCACCCTTACCATTTCAGGAAACAACCCTAATCGCTTTCGCGTTTTATTTCCTAATACTGAATTGTTTCTTACCTAAATTTTCACATAAACGGGCCTCGGTCTATCGTAAATCGCGTAAAAAAACTTAAAATCGTTTCTAACTGTACGCACGTGTAGAATAAACTTAAAACTAAAATACGTTAGAAAAGAACGCTTCCGCACGGAACCATATTGGTTTCGATTCTGCAACGTTGCCAATTCGTATAAAATCTATTTAGATACAACAACTTGTTTTTATATTAATTTTAAATGGAATATTAAAATATATTAGAATATTATCGTTAATATTAAGCAGGAAATTTATTTTTAACAGTAAATTACAATGTTACATATGTTACTCGTGTATTACCCCATATATAAATGTATTTACTAAAAAATTTAATCGAGATTAAAAACGAATAAAATATGTAAGCTTAAAATTAAATACGAGAAAACGGTTTGTAATAAAATTACAAAAAAAACGCGATAAACATGAGTTATGTTATATTTATCTCGCTTGCACATAATGATTTATCTCGCTCGTTTTATCATACAACGTTGCCAAGTATACGTTTAAACGGAAACGGTAAAATTTATTGAAGAATTAGACCTTAAATTGTTCTGTTAAAAAGAAGAAATTTAAATGCAAGGTTTCACGTTTTCGCACAAAGCATAAATACAGAAAACAATAAATTAGTTTATTTAAATATCTATAAACGACTAGCTACTTGCAACTACTACCAGGTTTCGGTTTGGTACCGTCCATTTCGTTCCATATCTCCGATAAATTGTTCGCCTTCTTCTGAAGATACGCCGCCGTGAATGGAACAAACGTCTACAAATGCTCGTCTAACCTGCTGAGGCATATTCTTAGCATTTCCGGCTATAAATATATACGCGTTTTTATTTTTCAACATATTCCACACTAACGCGCCGTGTTCCAAAATTTTGTGCTGCACATAACTAAAACAAAACGTCGCAATAAAAACAATTCCGTAGATATCGTAATTAAAGTGGTGTACATTTTTTCCTGTTGGTCCCGCGAGAATGCACAAATCAACCTCAACTTTTTACTACCTTCGAGTTCCAGAAAGTCGTCTTTACAGTGAAAATCGGCGTCGGAATTTCTACAGCCGAAAAAGAACAGGAGATTCCGCGAATCGGCCATGTCGTCGTACGCTCTTTCGTAAATATAATTTCTGAACGGGGCCATTCCCGTGCCCGGCCCTACCATTATCACCGGACACTTCTGACAGAAACGAAAAAAAAAGTTACACTATTTTTAATTAAAATGTTTCAACGTTTCTTCAAACTTAACTCGAATATTTCAAAATTATACATTATAATTAACAATTTGGAGCCAGAAATAAGTTTAAGAACATCGAACACGTGCAGAGGTACACTTACTGTATCTTTAGGGAACCTGAAACTTCCCCTTTTCAACCAGACGTAGATATTATCGCCCACAACCAAATTGGCTAAATAATTCGAACATAAACCCAATCGCGCTTTCGCCAGCTTAGTTTTGTATTTGACGACGGCTAGGAGTATGTGAATTTCGTTCTTGTGCGTTCGACAACTGCTCGCTATCGAAAATTCTCTGGGCTTCATCGGCTGCAGAATTTCGAACAGCGCGTCTTTGCTGACGTTTTTGGTGGCGTGCGGGAAGTCCATCAGTACTTCCACTACGTTTCGCCGAGGCCTATTGCAATAGTTGTATAAATCGTTTTGTCCTTCGGCCGTCGTAAACTCCAACAGCTTTTCCTTTTCTAATTCGCTGTCCGTTAGCTGCGATAGTATTTTGAACACGTTTCGTCTCGGCACGGCTCTTAGGTCGAAATAATCTTTGCAGAGCTGTTCGAATGTCACCGGAGAAAGTAATGCGGCAGGAACGGGAACTTCGGACGTAATTTCCGACAATTCGAACACGAATCTGGCAGTTTATCTTTCACTAATAGCGGCCTCACCGTAGGTATTTGAGAGCATTCGATGAGCCTCAGCCGCAGATTTCTTCATATTAAAACAGAAAATTAAAACCTCCTGCAAATGACGAGAATTTGGCTCGTAAGCTAACATGTTTAATCGAGAATAACTTTATGATGCAGACACAAATCGACTAATATTTCGATAGCGTTATATTTACAAATACCTAATCTTATTGTATGACAGCTACGATCTATTTATTTCGACTACCACTTACCGCTACAGCCATTTATTGCAAAACGGCGTAAGCAAAGTTGTACACCTAATAATTGTACTAATATATGATGCATCGGTTTGAAACACATTTGCAGAAGGTGCCGTATGTATGATCCCCGATCTGAGAATTTGTTTAATTGCATAATGAGCTGTTTTTGCATCTGTTGTACCACACGATCCTCCTCTCATCCGAACATTGCTAAACATAGATTCTACTGCGTCAGAACTAAACATTCTAGTTAATACATAATAAAAATTGCTTTCGGTAAGCAAATACTTAACACATGCATTTGTACTTTCGGCTGTAAATATAAGTGCTTCTGCAGTTTCTTTACTTAAACCTTTTAGTTTTTGTAATTTAGACGCTTTTTGTATATCTTGAATATATTTTGGAAAGATTTTGTGATAACCACACCAGTCTTTCATCTGTAATGTGTGTATAAGGCGCATATCGTTTTTCACGTTGTTTGAAGTGTTGTGTCCTATCACTTACATCGTGAAGCATAAAAAACATGTTAATATTCTCTAAATATTCTATGGTTGCATGTGCGTTTGTAAAATCGATTGATGATGAATTATATCGAGTCAAATATTTTAGTGATACTATGACAATTGGAGAAAATATTTGGACAGCTCTTAATACGTTCATTTTATCAAAGTTACTAGGATAAAGATGTTTATGTGTTAAAAATGGAATTGGTTTTATAATCAAGTTTTTTTGAATGTTATAAATGTTTCTCAAATAATTTGCACTGATTATACCAGAAGTTGAAGCCATATCATGGTCTAAGAATAAATTTCGAGCATTTTTTACCAAGTGGCAATAATCAAAACTGATAAATAGTGGTAGTTGTGGATATATAGGATGGACAATTCTTGTTTTAAGCACTCCACCACCAAGTATTTTAAATAAGTCTACATTAGATTTATGATTATCACTAACAAGCCTTAAAATAGTAAACCCACATCTATGTACCTGCTTAAGAACCTTTACTGTTACTTGATAAAATTGTTCTGTGGAAAGTAATTTATGAAAAAAATAACCTACAGGTATAGTGTATTTTGTAGAGAGACCATGTACAACAAAACACATTATTTTATTTGCCAAAATAGGCTGTTTTCCTAAAACTGGTTTTGTGGTGTTTGCCATACCATAAAAAGTATCTTCCATTCGACTATAATACAATTTTTCTTTTATTGCCATATCATCGACTATAAGCGAACATACTGTTTCAATTTTGTTTAAATGATTGGCTTCAGCAAGTAATCTCGTTTGAATTAATTTCGATAAACCTATATCGCCTCGTGTACTGCCCATATATCTATTTAATGTATACCTTGAAGGAGCTTTCAAGAAGTTACTTCTTCTGGCGAATTCATATCCCTTGGGGGATACATATCTCCAAGCTATACACAAACGAATAGTATGTTCTGACCAAAATGGTTTTTGTCTTGCATAATTATGAATTTGGTACAGTATAAATATAGCCAACGGATAAGATTTTTCAGCATCAGATTCTATTTTTTTAATGCAGATTTGAGCTTTACTTTTGTTTTTTAATTTATCTTGCATAGTTTTTAATACATCTTGCGTAGTTTTTAATTCATCTTGTGTAGTTTTTAATTCATATTATGTAGTTTTTAATTCATCTTGTGTAGTTTTTAATTCATCTTGCGTAGTTTTTAATTCTTCCAATTTTTGTTCATAAGAATTTTTAAAAAAATTATATTTTTGATTTGCCTTTTTCAATTGTAAACGTAAACTTTGTAATTCATCTAATAATAAAACTTTCTCATTGCAATTAGAATCGACTAGGATCGTTGAGCACATGGGCGGTAATGAATTTTCGGTATTGCACAATGGCATTTTTGTATCACTACTTGATGAAGTTAGCTCAAAGCGAAAAGGCAAAGGGCATTCAGTATTCTTATTCGTAGGATCCGACAGGAGTGGCAGGATCTTGGGTGAATATACAATCAACATCCATGGTAGTGCACGACTGTTTAGGATTGATATTGTTGGACTTTTTCTGACGTACAGGATCTACATCTACAGGAGTGGTAGAGTCTAAGGTAGTTGTACGACAATATAAAGTTGGAATGGAATTTGCTTTTAATCTATACCTTTGATTTAATTTATTGGGATAGTAACAACTCTTTTCGAAATGTTTTTCGCAAACATACAAATTGGGTCCTGTAAATGTATAATTAAGTAGTAATAACGAGTTAAGTAAGAATGAATTATTGAAATCGCAATTATTTACCTGTTACATTAAATATTTTTTTTACACCACAATTTTTTATACGTAATATTAGGAAGGAAATTGGTGCATTTTAATTTTATTTCTATTTATTTGTGTGCAATTAGGCACGCAACAATGTTTTAGCTTCATATTATTTACTGTGAATTCCACACTTTAAATGAAAATCCTAGTTGCAAATAATCATTACAGTTACCATTAGTACCCGACGCGAGCGACATCTGTTATTTCTTTATTGAAGTTGTCAAGTCAGCTTATGCTTATGCACAGACCTTATAAGCACGAAAACAATCAACGCAGACTACGCTTATTATGATGTTACAGAAGTAGAAATTTGGCTGTACTCTTCTTTACAGTAGTAAATCTGAACTCGCTGCTTGTTGTCAGAAAAATCGGTCGAACCGCTTTCGAAATCGAAACCAATTACAAATTTTAAGAAAATCACCCGTACATTGAAAATTCGCTTCTGCGCTTATTGCGACGCGTTCGTTTTCGTTGGCCGAACATCACAAAATTATTTTAAATCACATCTTTCTACAAAAACGGCGAAATTATCACTGTATTAAAAATAAAGTTTATATCCATTTAATATTTTTAATTCTAACCCCACCCACATTTAAACACTTGCCAAAACTGCGTTACCTGGTACCAGTTGCGCCACGCGAATATCGATTAAAATACTCAGAATTACGTTAACATAAAACCGCATTAAGATGCGAACAATTAAAATGGGAAAAATTAGCTGCCGATCGCGTTCTAATCTGCCCGAGTAAAACCAGAACATAAACTACATGTCCAGGAACGTTAGGGCGATCGAAAAATGGGTCCAATTAGAAAACGAAGAGAACAAACACTTATTCCTGGAATGCGATCGTTTAAAAGCTTCGACGGAGGACGTCCTGGTCCTCGCCGGAACATTCCTCTTGGAGTTTCAATTGAAAAACGGATGGAAAACGTATCACGCATCGTCGGAGATGCAGGTGCTGACCGAGGTAAATAACAATAAGATACACTTTTGGCGCATGAAATTATCCTCGCGCACGATTTTTCAGCAACTGGATGCCATTTCGGTTACGGTTCAGACCCTAAAGCAAAATTTCGGCGCAGCTTTTCGGAAGTTGTCCGTTAAACAATCGGATTATTTAACTCGAGTAAAAGTGAGGATGTGGAAGGACACGCTGTGGAAGATGAAGCTGAAGTTGTGTTATTTTCTGCAACAGCTCGTTGCGGAAATTGCACATTTGTACGTTCATTTTGGGGAGAGGCTGTTAATTTTAACTTTCAAGATATCGGTGGTTTATAATGATTGCATCGTTATGGACGCGAAGTATTCGTTGGCGTCCAGCTCCACAGTTTGCAGCAATACCTGTCCTTATTTAATGTATCCATTGAGAAAAGTGTCGATTACGAGATTACTGCAGATATTATCCCAAAACCGTGCCGAGCTGTGCTGCCATAAGCTTATAGATTGCTTGCTAGAAACTTACAAGTTGCACGAGACCAACGAAGAAGACGCATCCGATAATTCGAGCATGGAAATTTACAAGTGAGTTGTCGAACTTCCAAGAATTTTCTGATAATTTTTCGTACGTTTTCTAGAGCCATAACGAAACACATGTCGCCACCGGCAAACGAAGTAATAGATTATTCTAAAACTAGAAACGAAGACGCGAAGGATCCTAAAGAATTGAATGGCTTCTCGAGCATGGACGAATTAATTGCGTACGAAGAACAAAACGTGATGGACTTGCTGAACGTTGCCGTTAGAATTGCGCCGTCGATGCTCGGCAACGACACCATTAAAAAATCTAAAGTTTCCGGTAAACCACATAAAATCCACTTGGGTATCGAACGATCCGATCAAAACAAACATTTTAGGAGAATCGAAATTAAATACCAGAGCGAAAGGTAAGGTTTTGACTTACTATCAACAAATCTTATGGGGGGAAGTCGCCAATTTTTTGGAACATATCATATTGTGGTGGAGCGCTTTGCCGCTCGCAACGCGATCGCCGCATTCCAGTCAACATTTAAGAGAGTGGATTACTCAATTTTTGCCGACAAGTAACGTTGATTGCTCTGTAAGTAATACGGGCGATTTTAGGGGTTTGCTTGCAGTCGACATACCGAACTTCATTTTGGCGACTTTAATGAGCCTAGCCGATTCTCTAGGAATGCACGTCACCTCGACGTCTTGGGATCAGCACTTTCGTCTGGCCTTGGTCGCATCCAAAACGCCCTGTAATCCGGTAACGGGACAACAATTTTGCGATTTATTACAAAATCTAATATCGCTCTGTAATCATTGTGAAGTTACCAACGATTGGATATTGGGTGCCCCTTTAGATGAGCTTCCGCTGGTCGAACAAATACCAATCTTGCATCGCTTAGGTAATTTTGGTTCGTCGACGAGAAACATTTGCGTTGCGTTTTGATTTTTTAGATCACTCCATACACACGACGAATTTGTGGGCGATAAACGAAACAAAGCGATTAGCGAACAACTGGAACGTCCACAGGTTTTTTACGATCATACATTCGGACATAGCGAATTGCTTGAATCAATTCGACTACCTAAAATTAAACGATCACAGTATTTCGATCGAGAAGGGCGGGTTGGGAGCTCACGTGCAGGTGTGCGCGAACATGAGAGCAAAATTAGTGTCCGAAGTTATCGAGAATCGTCACAAGTTAAAGGTGGGGTTACTTTCGTTCTGCCGATGTGGTCGCGTTTGATACGATTACGAGTTTCAGCACGCGCCGAAACAATGCATCGACGTGTTGGCGAACGTCTGTCGCATGATGAGCCTGGCCAACTTGCAGATGATCTTTCCTAAAAATAGTTATTATCGGAAGTCCAGTTATGCTGCACCCGAAAAACCTAGCGCTTATGTTGATCAATATTTAGGTAAGAGGAAAGGACCCAGCAATTATTAGGTGTAAATTAGGTTTCCGTCAAATGGTCTAATTTTTTGATATATTACTCTATACATCCTCCCGATCAAAAGTCCCAATGGGCATAAAGTCCCAAGGACTCGAAATTTTGAGCTACTGACCTTCAAAGTTCAACGTCTTGCCTATGTAATAATTCACAGGTGCTATCATTCGAGTAGTGGGATCTGTGGATTAATACTAGGTTAACATGTTGAATATTTCTCACCCTGTCAAGGATGGTAGTAGGAAGAATGACTATGAGACATATTCATCCTCCCTTACGCTAGGGTTTGATTTAGGGGTAGAAAGGGGGTGGCATCCGCGTAAGCTCAAAAGCAAAAATAAATCTCATTATTATTTCTCATTATCAATTCGCTCAATGATTCGTCCTCACCCTTGCACGAGGGGTGGACGAGAGATAGACAAGAAATAGATATAGGGACGGAAGAGGGTGGAAACCGCGAACACGCAAAGTTCAGCTATAAAAAATGATTTTTTAATGCCCAATATAACTCTAAACATTATTTCTAATAATCTTGCTGTTGAGTGACTCCATTTCTTCATCATTCGCGTCATCTTCAATTTCTTCATCAGTCGCGTCATATTCCATTTCTTCATCATTTGCGTCATCTTCCATTTCTTTATTATTCTCTAGATTGTTCCACCTACCTGCCGCATCCTGAATATTGAGCATGGCTTGGTCGGGATATCTTATATTACCTTGATGTCTGGCATATCCTAAATACCACAGCACACTAGCTATGTGAGCACAACATCCCAATGTTCGAGCGCCAGATTTGCACGTACAATAATATCCTGTGATTGGTCCATCTTGATTAAATTCTTCATCAAAATCTTGCTCAAAAGCAATCCATAGTTGGTACTTGGTAGCATTCCGAAACCGCGAGTATATTCGAATACGTATTAGACCTGGCATTTCTATATTCTCATCTAATTCGAAAACTTCAGTTCCATCATGATCTAGTTTATCTTGAACGTATGATGGTGATAAGCTTAACTGATATACCCCTAAAGTTAGGGATTTCAAATAATTCAGATCTAATATTGGAAATCCTCGAAGTTCTATTTCATCCAGTTTAGTCCAAACTGCAATTCTTCGTGCTAAGTTTTCTAGTTCTACGTATGCTTGTACTATATTTGGCTCGTGTATCCTTTCCTTTATTTTTCGAGCTAATTCAGGAGTTTTTCCTTGCATGCTAATAGGTTCGTGGTACTTGTTTATTAATGCACCACATATTAGATAAAAATCTTTTAAATGCAATACATGAGCTCTACGAAGAATTCCATCAAGAAAGTGAAAAATAGATTTTATGTGTCCGTTTCTTGATTCAACAATCCATCTTTGAATCGTAACCACTCTTGACTCATTAACCTGTTCAGTTGTTAATTGTCGCTGTGGTGGCTCTAAAAAAGCAGGCATTTTACTTATATAATTTTCATAATTAAGATAAGGAATAACGTCTTTGTATCCACGATCAACAATAAATATATCACCCGGTTGAAACCAATTTTTTATTCCATTTATATTCAAATCTAACTCATTTCTAAGAATGGCTGCATCATTATTGGGACGGTCTGTAAAGTAGGCCTTGTACATCCAAAATGTAACCGTCAGGGGCAACCAACATAACGGGCTTAACTAAGTGTCGACCTTTGTGAACTGAAAAGGATTGCCGCAACGTTTTGTAATTACTTGACTTCTCAATATAAGTGTACGTTCCATCTACAATAACAACAACCTTGGGATTATTAGGATTGGGATTATACAACTCATTGGCAAAATCCGTGACATATTGATTTATAAATTCCTCACGAGTAATAGCGTTTAAGCCTATGTTTTCAGGCACAAATCGCAGCATTAGTGATTTTCGAACAATGCTTATTGCCATGCTAACGGATTGGCGACTCTTATAAGTGAAAATAACACGCAAAAAATCATCAGATAAACCTTGACGCAATTATAATGACGCAAAAATAAAAGGAGATCTTTCTTTTTAACAAAGTGTTGTTGATGTCCATCTTGAACCGGATCACAATAAGTGTAGAGCTGTTCAAATTGAATCTTTGTCAAAGAAGTCATCGCATAGAAATCATTTTCTTCCATGAATTTATCTCCTCTGGGTAATGTAGCTACTCTGCGTAACTCAACAAAAAAAGTTGCCAACCTCTGAACCTGCTAATCTTATTGGTCTATTTATCGATTTCAAACCACCATACAAAAAATTGTGCAGATGCATTCTATCGTCAAGATGGACATAACATACACGACTAGAAATAGGTATATATATATATTCGTGTCAAGGTATATTTTTACTCTTGCCTTGACAGAAAGATGATGAAGATCACCTTCAATATTGTTACATATAAAGCAACAGGCTGTCGACTTTTGCTTTATAACTTGTAAGCGTAAACATTCAGGATTGTTCATGTTTTCCAAATTGGCTTTTATTATTTTATCGCAATTAATACAAACTCGAGTGTGATTATTGATTTCGACATGTTGGTGATCAAGTTCTTTTCTATGATGTTTCGCGATTTCAATCTTTTCGTTGTTGAAATTAACAACAATCCCCATGACTCTAGAAGGAAATTGATCATTACAAACAAAACATCGAATACGATGTGCTATAATGTGCCTAAGTAAAAAAGAAACTAATTCTGTGTTGCTAATAATCTGTAGCGAGTAAGTCATTTATCATAGAAGCGGCTGGTGGCTAAAAGTGTTACTAAACTATTTTCAAGGCAAGACGTTGAACTTTGAAGGTCAGTAGCTCAAAATTTCGAGTCCTTGGAACTTTATGCCCATTGGGACTTTTGATCGGGAGGATGTATAAAGTAATATATCAAAAAATTAGACAATTTGACGGAAACCTAATTTACACCTAATAATTGCGGGGTCCTTTCAAAAATATAACAGCGCAAGTATATTCGTTTTAGATGAAATTTTGAGTCCAGTTTTGTTGGCGACCGACGACCACCACATAACCAACATGGTCCTAAAGATAATGTGCGAATCCTGGTTGGATCACATCTACTTGAACAAAATTAAGTTCTCCCGTTGCGGAGCAAATCAACTGCTGATCGATTTCGGATCTGTGGAAACGTGGCTGCTCAACTGTCCAATTTTAACGCAACAGATCAGGAAGAAGATGTTGAAGAACGAGGTGCTGCGTCGATGCGAGGGCGTGGGAAAATTACTGTTGCGCTGTCCTGGCGAGCAATTGAAAATGAACGACAATCCAAAAATCGCGGGTAAGTCCGACGTCTGCAAGAGCAAAACGTTTTAAGTCACTTTTAGATACCGAGTCGCCCAAGTCGGATACTACCGAATTGATGCCGCCCGAAATGTACGTACCCAATCAGGAGCAGTGGCTCGAGTTGAGAGCTCACAGAAAAAGAACCATATTTTCCAGTTCGTTGTGCTGCGCTAACAATACAAATATTTAATTTCGATGAAAATTGTAACGTAAAAAGTAATATTTTAATAAAATATCGATTTTCATTATTGTAATTTTTTTTTAATCTTTTTCACTTTTTGCAATCTGTATATAACAATAAGAAAAATATATGTCTGCTAAAAAATATTGGACATGGCATTGACGTTATTGAAATCCAACGATTTACAATTTACAATTATCTACATACTAGGTTGTATAAGTTTAATCAAATCTATTCGGTAAGTCTAGTGGTTTGTGTCTCTTTAGTCTGTGAGTGGTTTCACTATTATCGAGTAGGTTAACAGCCAAAAGGTTTGGATGATATTCTAGTTTACCTAGATATTTAACACTGAACTTAACTATCACTTCTTTAACTGTGTCCACTTTCAAGTCACTAAGAATGTCTGTATTTCTCACAAAGTATGGTGCATCACACATTGACCTTAGCACTTTATTTTGAAATCTCTCAAGTATTTGAATATTGGAGTTTGCCGTTGTTCCCCAAAGCTGAATGCCATATGTCCATATAGGTTTAAAGATCAAATTGTAGATTAAGAGCTTGTTTGTTAATGCTAATTTCGATTTTCTCCTAATAACCAGTAGTGCTTACTAAACAATATGCCGAGTTGTTTTCTTTTCTTCCATATGTGAGACCTCCAAGTTAGGCCCTTGTCAAGATGTAAGCCGAGATATTTGACTTCACTAACTTGAGTTAATTGAATATTATTTATAAGAACGGGTGGTGTATTTCCCTATGCTTAGTGAATGTTATATGAAACGACTTTGCTTCATTTAGTTGGATGCGCCATTGTTTGGTCTACTGAAACACTAGATCTAGGTTCTGTTGAAGGATTTGGGCAGCTATTGTTGGATCTGAGTGCCTTGTCATTATGATCTTATCATCAGCAAAAGTAGCTGTAAGAGAGTTCGGACTTATTGGTATATCTGCCGTATACATGAGGTATAAAAACGGACCAAGGACGCTTCCTTGAGGGACCCCTGAGTTGATTGTGTGAAGTGCCGTTTGGTATTGGCCAATTTTTACGTGGAAATAACGTTCTTCCAGATATGATTTTAAAATGACAAATAGTGGATGAGGTAGTATTTTCTTGAGTTTATACTTAAGGCCTACATGCCACACTTTATCGAAAGCCTGGCTTTCATCAAGAAGAACAGCCGAGCAGTATTGCTTCTCTTCAAAGGCTTGGTTTATGTTATCGACTATACGGTGGGCTTGTTGTACAGTAGAGTGGTCCCCCCTAAAACCAAATTGGTGGTCTGGAATTATGTTATTTTCTTCTAGGATGGGTGTTAGTCTTTTGGCTAGGAGTTTTTCTAGTAGTTTGCCTGCCACTGGCAGTAAGCTAATGGGTCTGAATGACGTGACTTCATAAGCTGATTTCCCAGGTTTTAGTATCTGTATCACCTGCGCTACTTTCCACTAGGCCGGGAAGTACCCCAGACGTAGAACAACATTATAGAGCATAGTTAAAAACACTGCTCCCTTCCTTGGTAATTCTTTGAGCAGTTTGCCAGTAAGTAAGTCAAAGCCTGGTGCTTTTCTAGAATTGAGATTATATCTAATCATGCTTTTAACTTCCTTAACTGTAAAGCAGTCCAACGGGAGTGCTAATTGGTATGACATATCCAAAAAAAATTGTATTTCTGCTTATTCTTCAATAGTGACTTGTGATGCGATTGGTTGGAAAACACTCTCGAGGTACAGCGCGAAGAGATCTGGATCAGCAAGAGATCAGCTCAGATAGGTTGTTTCAGGGGAGGGATAGGCTGTTTTTGGTCTTTTATTCTTTTGGTAGCCATCCAGAGGGAATAATTTGTGTCGGCTGTTGCGCTTATGTTTGTAAGATACTCTTCGAAGTGTATTTTTTTGATCTTTAATTAATGCTTTTAGTTCAGTTGTTGCTTGATTTAAGTTTCTCTTATCAGATGGGTATCTTGTATTTTGCCAGATACGTCGTAACCGTCTTTTTGCAGCTATTTTTCTTTTAACTATGATGGGACACCTTTCTTGTTGTCTTTTATTATCAATTATTGGTGTTGCTTCGATTGCAGCTTCTTATAGTATTCTTGTGAAATCTTGTATGGCTAATTCGAGTTCATTATTATAGTGATTATTATTGTAGTGATATTTTTAAGTCCAGGCGATTGTAAATGATTTCTTTGTAGAGATTCCAGTCGGTTCTTTTGTTATATAATTTTGGTACATTTTCTCTAGCAATGATCATGCTACTCACTATTGCTATAATTGGTGTGTGATCAGAGGTTAGGTCAAGGCTTGATGTAATTTTTATATAGGTTGAGGCAATGCCTTTAGTTATAAAAAAATCCAGCAGGTCGGGTAGTTTACCTGGATCGGTGGGCCAGTAGGTGGGTTCATATGTTGAGAGGAAGCCCAGTTGGAGTTCTTGTATTAATTGATGCAGCACCTTACTTCTACCAGGTGGAGAGATTCGGGAACCCCATAGGGTGTGCTTAGCATTTAAATCGCCTCCTGATAGGAACCTGGTACCTAGTGATCTAAAGTATTCGATGAAATCTTGCTTGTTAACTGCGTAATTAGGAGGGCAGTATGAAGCTGAAACGACTAGTGGGCCATTCCAGTCTTCTATCTCTATGGATGTGGCTTGAAGGAATTTCTCTTTATAGGGAGGTAACACGTGATGTTTAATGTGTCTTTTTATTATAATGGCCGTGCCTCCTCTAGCATGATGATCTGCTTCTGGGTGATTTGTGGAATAAAGTTGATAATTGTGTATTTTGAAATGTGTTCTGCTATTAAAGTGTGTTTCCGATACTAGTAAGATGTCTACATCATTGTGAAGGAGAAAGGTTTCTAGCTCATGTTTATGCTTTACGAGGCCATTGGCATTCCACTCAGCTATTTTATATATAGGAGCCATTTTAATTTTTTTAGTTCTTCTCGAAGGAGTCTAATTTGTGTGGTAAGTTCATTAATTGTCTGTTGTTGTGCTTGTATTGTTTGTTGAAGTGTAATAATTATCGAAGTGATGTCATAGTTTTGTGGATTGATGACACTTGGAATTTGGGGAGTTCACTGGGGTTGAGGTTGAGGCAGTATTTGAGATAAATTGTACTGTCTTTGACTTGATGGTTGTTGCTGTAGTATCCGTTGTTGGCTTTGCTGATGATCTTGGCTTTCATGGTTTTGGTGTTGACTCTGTTGTTGCTGTTGTTCTTGTTGATAAGACTGATGCTGCTGTTGTTGTGTTTGTTGCCTCTGTTGTTGACTTTGAAGGCGTAGTGCGTAACTTGAATTTTCTGTGCTAGGGAATCTTCTGTTTAGAATTTCAATGTACACCTTGCACCCTTTGTAATTTGCAGGGTGTTGACCAAGACAAAGGACACATTTGGGCGGTTTTCCATCATCTCGATTTTTTTTACAAGTGCGGTAGTCATGCAATTCTGCACATTTAACACAACGTGCTGGTCTAGTGCATCTGTTGCGTGTATGTCCGTAGCACTGACAATTTTTACATTGAGGGATCTGCGTTTTTTTTAATTGGTTCTTCAAGTATGACTATTGCATTTCCGATGCTGGTTATTTTAAAAATGTCGTTATTGTCTTTACGCTTGATATCTATAAAGAATAGATAATTCTTTTGTTTAGTCTCTCTATTCATAACATTCATAATGTTAACTACTTTATGATTTTTTTCCGCCAACTGTGATTTTATGAAATCCAAATTGGTAGTGTGATGTAGGTTTTTTAAGACAACGCGGAAAGTTTTTTCCTCTTCGAGGCTGTAGGTATATCTAGCTACTTTATTGGCGTCTAAAACATCTCTTATGATTTTATAATCAGATAGGTTATTTGTTTGTAGCTTTAGTTTGTTGCCTTGTAGAAGTTGATACTGATAATTCTTTTTGGAGATATGTTTTTCAATCAGTGCAGTAAGTGGATTGATAGTTGTTATGTAGTGGAGTATAAATGGTTGGATTTGTATCTTAGCTTCAGCCTTTGTATTGTCCGTGTTTGATTTATGATTAGCTAGGAGTTGAAATCTGTTAGACGTTGAGGTGGGCGGATTTACGTTTGTGACTGAGTCAGGATCGCCAACAGCTTTCCTTTTTGCGCCGTCTGATTTCTTGAAACTCATTTAATTTAATTATTTGAGATGTCTCGCTTGTGGCTGACATGTTATCATCAATGACCACATTTTCAGTAGTATTGTTTAACGTTATGTTCGGTCTGTTGGTTTCATTTGCCACATACTATGCCACGAGGTAAACTGTTGGGTTTGTGGAGGAGGCAGTGGTGGGAAATTCATTTCGGTTGAATAATAATTGGTTTGTGGTTGATTCTGTGCATGTGTTTGAATGGGCATCATACTGTTTTGGACTGTTATAGGTAACGCAAACATTGGTGTTTGTGGAATAATTTGCTGGTGGTAACTTTGTCGAGATGGTAACAATTGTTGTGAATAGAAATTTAGGGGCTGTTGCGCATATCGCATTTGGTTGCCGAGGTTAAATTCGGCACTTGTGTTTTGCATAGTTGGAGAGATTTAAGTTCGTTTTAATATTTTTAACAATGGAATGATTGTAAAGATTGTAAAAAGCGTTAAAATAAATGTAGAATTTTACTCACTATATCGATGTATTTGACCGGAGGTCAATGCACAAACGCGATATGATACCACACAAGCACTCCACACGTCTTAACACTATAGGAATCAAATCGGTACTATTATTGTAATTTGTTTGCAATTTCCAGAATACTATTCGACACTCGTCAAATAGTAGTATGTAGTAGTGTGTCAAAGATTAAATTATATCGAAGCGATATTAACTGAGTAAATAAAGGGAATGGTATCTATCATAAAACTTTTTTCGAAACTATCTATAATTATACGAATAGTCTTTGGTATTATATACAATAAAATGTAATAAAACATTGAATACATTTAAATATCTACATACGAATATAGTAGAAAAAGGCCTCAATCGTGTGGAAAAAATTACAAAACGGAAATAATTTAATATGTTATGAATATGAGCACAACATTGAACTTAAGACTAGTACAGTATTACATTAGAGATCATTTTTAAACACTTGATTAGCGTTTGTAAAACGTCCATGTAAGTATAAAAAAAAAAAACAACATTTATAAGTCGACGTTCGTTAACATGTCAGATTAAAATTAACACTCCCGCCTAATTTATTGGAGAAAGTCAATTTAGACGTCAAATATAGACGATAGAAAGATGATAACCACCCATTAAAAAAAAAAAACAAGCAAAAAGTTGATGGGTCAAAATTAAAAAAAAAGACAGAAAGCCCAATATTATAAGCATATAAAAATAAGTCTTCGTTTTTCTTAAAAATTGTGAACTAAAAGGTACCTAATTATGATATAGAATTGTTAACTTTAGCGGGCTCTTGATTCTCAAAGAGATCGATCTATTCCATTATAACTAACTACTTTAAAGACGACGAATCTCACCCCCGTCCTCCCCATAAATATAGGGAACTCCCCCCCTCGCAATAAAGCTTGATGCAAGCTACCTGGCGCGCAAGGCCCTCGAGCCCCATCATCAAAATCAACAACGTAAAATTCAACCTAAACAAATTAAACGCATAAACGCAATTGATTCTACAAACGCTAATCGTACACTGCCCCCCCGAGATGATCTCCGCGATATAAACCATCTTAAGTAGTTGCCATTTGAGACACTATTACGACTATATAATTTAAAATAAATACACCCACGACGTCCGCGGCTACTGATTTTTCGACGGCGTAGGCTTAGTACTTATCGGCGGCAATTTGTTTTCGAACTTTTGCTGTAAGGCGGCCACGTTCGAATTTTGACGGGCCGCGATTCTCGCGCCGGACGGGGCCGGCGGCTTGCCTCCCATTTCCGCCGCCGCTTTCGTTACTTTCGCGGACACCGGCGGTTTAATGTCACTGCTCGTCAACTTTCTGTCCGCGGAATTCTTTAAACCGACCGATTTATTAGTCACTTTAGGAACACTTTTGGGTAAATTGGGTTTTTTCAGTACCGAAGGGGCACTACTTAAAACGTCCGGAGATTTGGCGTTCGCGACGTTACTCGAACAACTGGTTACTAAATCCGGACTGTTCGATGTCGGCTTGGTCGTCGGCTTTGCGGCCACTTTGGGAGACGACGGCGTTTTAATTAGAGACGGCTTCGGCGCGTGGATCTGGGGCGGCGTGGTCTGTCTGTTTAACACCTTGCCGTTCTTGATTGCGGGGTTGTTGGTTTTGAACGTGGACGTCTTCGACGAAGTGCCACCGGCGTCGGGCTTCGGGTCGACTTTGAAAGTGCTTAAAGTAGATTTCGTCGTGACCGGAGGAGCTTTTACCACCTTGGCCACGGATGGTTTAACGGGTGGATTTACCGATGAAGGGTTGATGTAACCGCTGGACGTAGAACTGGCGCACGATTTACCGTTGTTCATGTTGCTGTAAAAGCTTTCAGGCACTTTATACGTCGACGATGTATTCACATAAATCTCTTTATCGTTTGGCCCCATTTCTTCCTCTTCCTTCTTCTTACGCGCTAACGTCGAAGTGGAATAAATAGAATCTCCGTTACGATTCTGTATTTCGGTAACGATTTCCCCCAACAGCCCCACGTTATCGCAGGATTCGGGTTCGTTCTTCGCCGAAGGCTCCGGCTTTGTCGATATTTCGTCGATCACCGCGTATATATTATCGTTGATCGGAGAGCCTTCCTTTTCTTCTTTTATTTTGGTGAGCACCTCGTTCAGGCAGTCGTCGTACTGATTTTGTACAGGCACCGATGGTTTTTGGTAACCGGGCAGGCTGGGAATCTTGATCACTCCGGGCAGCGGCGGTCTGGGAGGCGGGGGGCTTTTCGGTCGGTTTGCGGCGGGAATGCTCACCGGTCGCTTGGTGCCGCCGGGATTGCGCATCGAACCAAAATTTGGAATGTTCGGACGTTGCGTCACCGTGCCGCCCCGCATGCTCTGAGCACGCATCACGACGGGTTTATTTTCCGTCGCGCTCACGTCGGCGGTAGATGTTGGGATTGCGATGTGCGCTTGCGGGATGGGGTTCGAAATTTCGATCGTTCTCAATGCGCTCTTGTCCAGGACTTTCGTCGCTTTGACGTTCTGGTTGAAATTCTTCGGGAGGGTGTTCGTGTGATGGGCTCGTTTGTCGGATTTTAAGAACGAGGCGATACGATTTAAGGCACTAGGATATTCTTTGGCGGTGCTCTTTTTCTCTTCTTCCGGGATTATGGTTGCCACCATGATGACGTCGGAGCTGGATAGCGGACGAACGTTGTCCGGCGCGGTGGGAGCAACTCGTACTGGCACTTTGGGCGCATTTCGTAACGGTGACAGCAGTTCTTTAGCGGTGCACGTCGAATTTTCTAGTATAGGCGATGAGATAATTGGGCGTGGATGCGCGCCTGGATTTAGAGGAGGTAACGCCGGAGGGACGGAACGATCGTCGTTGGAGTTCGTTGTGGCGGCGGTGGTGTTGGGTTTGTTTACTGTCGATGGTTTTGTTATTGAATGTAATATTGGTACTGGCGGTGCAGGTCTGATTGGTTCAGGTTCTTGCGACTTTAAAGGCGTGATAGAGAAACCTTTGAAGTTTCCGAAGAATTCGTTCTTAAAGCCTATATTTCTCGGTGCTTCGTTTTGCAATAACGAATGGATATCTTCTGAAGGTTTCGGCGGCGACACCGACGAAGTCATTCCCCGCGTTTTCGGCGGAGACTTTTTCCTATTGAAAGCATAAGGCATAAGCTAGGTTTTCGCATCTAAGCGTATATCGATAAAATAGTTGAATGCAAAGCGTAAGCGAGTAGTTAGTAGCCTAACATGTTAAAAGCACGGCACGTAGCGAAAAAAGCCTATTTACAGTGTGTAAAAAATCAAAAGTAGTGGGTTAAAAAATATATATTTAAGTACAAGCGAATTTTAGAAAAGACAAAATTATAGGTAAATACATTAATAGATAGAAAATTAAACGTAAAATGAGCTTTAAAAATAGTAAATAATACATAAATACGTTTTCAATTTAAAATTGATTAATGATGCGTTTAACTATTTTAATAATACGTATATTTTTATTATAAATGCTTGATATTGCCTCAATTTAGAACAATAAGTCACACTAAACATCTAGACTATCACAAACTACGAATAAACAGTGAAGGAGCAGAAGGAAAGTTTAAAGGAGAACACCGATAGCTCAAGTTTATGTCAACTATTCGTAATCGTAATTCATTCATTCGCCAGATTTCCAAGCTAACATAATTATAAAATTAATCGAGTTCATCGACAACTCATATGTCACAAAAACATAATTTATGTTTATACTTTTTAGAACACGCTATATACACCGTGTCCAAGATAAGAATGCACAGCATGGGGATCTTGAAAACGGTAGAAGATACAGGGTGGCTTAAATTAGAAAAAAGTTGCACTATTTCGCAAAAAAGGTCGCAAAAGTTCATTATTGTTTATAGTTTTCAAAATTCTCAAAAAAATGTGATTTTTTGGATTTTCGTTTCTTTTCAGTTTTTTATTTATTTTAAATGATATTAAAAAACTACCGGCACTTTCTCGTTGCCACTTTTTAAGCTCTACAAAATGGCGTGTTCAAGTTTTTAATCCGACGTTTCGTATCCGAGAACCCATCATCAACTTTATTTTTTTATATGGCCACAAACAAAGAGACACCCTGTATTCGGTAGCATTATTCATTACAAATTCAACGATGTATCACACATTATGGTTTTGAAGCCAAAAAAGTGGAAAAACGTGAGTTATAAGGTTTTTTATTTTTTAAATTAGTATAGCTCATCCAAACCTATATGATGTTCACGTCATCAATTCAAGGTTACTAGATGATGACGTTTCACATAGTGCTGTCACCTCGTACTTCGTATTTTGACAGTTCTAATAAATTGTAGTCTTTCTTTATACCATCTAATATTAGCGCAAGTAAATCATCTATAAAATATCTCATTTTCCAAACATTAAACCGAATTATAAATAAACAATCTAGTAACTTTTTGTTGATGACGTGAACATCATATAGGTTTGGATAAGCTATAGGCATTGGAACAATCGCAATATTTTTGTTTTATCTGTCACATTATTGTTGAAAACGCAATTTGGTGTTGTGTAAGTTGTTGTTGTTACGTGAATTTGAAGTGTTTTAACTTTTGTTCTTATTAAAGTTACTTATTCGTTAGTTTGTTGCTTCGTGCTTTTAATTTATTTACAAGTGTTACCATGGAAAGAGAAAGTTTCACAAACGAAGAAAAATTTGATATGTTGACGTGTTACATCTTGTGCCGCAAAAATTGTGTAGCTGCTGAGCAGATGTACTCTGATAATTATCCTGAACGAACTCAACCTCAAAAATCCATTTTTAGACGTTTGGTATCTAATTTAAAGGAATTTGGTTCGTTTAAAAAACCTGTTGTATCTCGTAAAAAACAATCCAACGAAGAAAAAGCGACTACTGTTTTACAAACCGTTGTTGAAAATCCTGAAATATCGACAAGACTAATTGAACGTCGAACTGGAGTAGCTAGATCTACAGCCCAGTTCATTTTACAAAAGAATAAATTTCATCCCTATAAATTTAGAATTTGCCAGGGTCTTAGACCTGGTGACGAGAGAAGGCGAGCAAGTTTTTGTGAATGGTATACCAGAAAATGTGAAGAAGATCGAAATTTTCCTTTTAAAGTAATTTGGTCTGATGAAAGCATGATAACCAACAATGGCATTTTCGACCGGCGTAACAAACATTATTGGGCAACAGACAATCTTCATTTAATAAAAGAAACAAGGCATCAACATCGATTTGGATTTAATCTGTGGGTAGGCATTTTGGGTGGCAGAATAATAGGACATTTTATTTATCACAACAATTTAAATTCCGAACGATATCTCGACCTACTGCAGACTGATTTGGAGAATGCCTTGGATGAATTACCATTACTTATAGTTAACAACTGCTGGTTTCAGCAAGATGGTGCCCCAGCGCATAATTCAAGAACTGTGCGGGAATATTTGTTCCAGAGGTTTCCTGAAAAATGCATTGGAACTCACAGTGAAGTAGCCTGGCCAGCCCGATCACCTGACTTAACTCCGTTGGATTTTTTCCTGTGGGGTTATTTAAAAAACCAAGTGTATGACGCCACTTTTGAAAATAAAGAACAGTTATTGGCATTGGTTTTAGCAGCAGTTAATACAATCACACCAGAAATGTTAGACCATGTTTTGAATTCTTCTGTAGACAGAGCATACTTGTGTCTAGAAAATAATGGCAACCTATTTGAGCAATTATTGTAATTTTTTGACATTTTGTTTCTGTTATTGTACCAGCGCCTACTAATTTAAAAAATAAAAAACCATATAACTCACGTTTTTCCCCTTTTTTGGCTTCAAAACCATAATGTGTGATACATCGTTGAATTTGTAATGAATAATGCTACCGAATTCAGGGTGTCTCTTTGTTTGCGGCCATATAAAAAAATAAAGTTGATGATGGGTTCTCGGATACGAAACGTCGGATTAAAAACTTGAACACGCCATTTTGTAGAGCTTAAAAAGTGGCAACGAGAAAGTGCCGGTAGTTTTTTAATATCATTTAAAATAAATAAAAAACTGAAAAGAAACGAAAATCCAAAAAATCACATTTTTTTGAGAATTTTGAAAACGATAAACAATAATGAACTTTTGCGACCAGCATGTGAACATACTCTAAATAGCGCAACTTTTTTCTAATTTAAGCCACCCTGTATCTTCTACCGTTTTCAAGATCCCCATGCTGTGCATTCTTATCTTGGACACGGTGTATATGGATGAATTCCCCAATTATCTCACTCGATTAGATGGCTTTAAAATGACTAGTCGAAAAATTGCACAATAAAACAATATTTACGCAGTTCCCCTTAAATTTATAAAACACAAAACGTGTAAACGCGTAGAACGACATTCAATTCAAGTTCTAATTAAAATACGAAATGAACTTTTTAATAAAATGTAGATTATGTTAATAAGAAAAAGTAGTGGAAAGACGGTGATAAAAATATAGGTACTCATTTAAACCACGACAAAAACATATGATCGACACGTAAATTGTTACAAGACCAGACAGAATTAATTAAGCTCACCAACGTCAACAGCATGTACTGACGTTTAAAAAGAAGAAACTTAATCGTTTAACACGTTCGCTGCTGACTGACGGAAATTTCCGTCATGATAATCTCATGGCCTATGCGCATGACGGACTGGTCCGTCATTTGTCTTAATTGTTTTAACGGTTTAGTCTCGCTTCAGCACTGCGTAGGTAGTATTTTTTTGTGTGAGAGCGTGACGCACGAGGTCGAAACGTAACGAAAATTTCCATCGTTCAGTTTTATCATGTCTCATGCTCCGTCTGGGGAATCAAACCCTAAAAGGGCCCCGACGTATATGTAGACGAACGTCGGCGGTAGATGTTGGGATTGCGATGTGCGCTTGCGGGATGGGGTTCGAAATTTCGATCGTTCTCAATGCGGTCTTGTCTAGGACCTTCGTCGCTTTGACGTTCTGGTTGAAATTCTTCGGGAGGGTGTTCGTGTGATGGGCTCGTTTGTCGGATTTTAAGAACGAGGCGATACGATTTAAGGCACTAGGATATTCTTTGGCGGTGCTCTTTTTCTCTTCTTCCGGTATTATGGTTGCCACCATGATGACGTCGGAGCCGGATAGCGGACGAACGTTGTCCGGTGCGGTGGGAGCAACTCGTACTGGCACTTTGGGCGCATTTCGTAACGGCGACAGTAGTTCTTTAGCGGTGCACGTCGAATTTTCTAGTATAGGCGATGAGATAATTGGGCGTGGATGCGCGCCTGGATTTAGAGGAGGTAGCGCCGGAGGGACGGAACGATCGTCGTTGGGGTTCGTTGTGGCGGCGGTGGTGTTGGGTTTGTTTACTGTCGATGGTTTTGTTATTGAATGTAATATTGGTACTGGCGGTGCAGGTCTGATTGGTTCAGGTTCTTGCGACTTTAAAGGCGTGATAGAGAAACCTTTGAAGTTTCCGAAGAATTCGTTCTTAAAGCCTATATTTCTCGGTGTTTCGTTTTGCAATAACGAATGGATATCTTCTGAAGGTTTCGGCGGCGACACCGACGAAGTCATTCCCCGCGTTTTCGGCGGAGACTTTTTCCTATTGAAAGCATAAGGCATAAGCTAGGTTTTCGCATCTAAGCGTATATCGATAAAATAGTTGAATGCAAAGCTTAAGCGAGTAGTTAGTAGCCTAACATGTTAAAAGCACGGCACGTAGCGAAAAAAGCCTATTTACAGTGTGTAAAAAATCAAAAGTAGTGGGTTAAAAAATATATATTTAAGTACAAGCGAATTTTAGAAAAGACAAAATTATAGGTAAATACATTAATAGATAGAAAATTAAACGTAAAATGAGCTTTAAAAATAGTAAATAATACATAAATACGTTTTCAATTTAAAATTGATTAACGATGCGTTTAACTATTTTAATAATACGTATATTTTTATTATAAATGCTTGATATTGCCTCAATTTAGAACAATAAGTCACACTAAACATCTAGACTATCACAAACTACGAATAAACAGTGAAGGAGCAGAAGGAAAGTTTAAAGGAGAACACCGATAGCTCAAGTTTATGTCAACTATTCGTAATCGTAATTCATTCATTCGCCAGATTTCCAAGCTAACATAATTATAAAATTAATCGAGTTTATCGACAACTCATACGTCACAAAAACATAATTTATGTTTATACTTTTTAGAACACGCTATATATGGATGAATTCCCCAATTATCTCACTCGATTAGATGGCTTTAAAATGACTAGTCGAAAAATTGTCGTATTTATTCTAATAAGAAGCGCCCTCCAATAAGCAGCGCACCTTTGTACTGAAATTTCTAATAAGCAGCGCGCTGGTTATTAGAGGAAATCTATGCTTACTTATTGTGAAATTTACGCATACTGTAACCGTTTCATTTGCCATTTTTTTCAAGTAAAATCATGTCTGATATTGAGTTAGATCCGGTCGAAGTTAACAAAAAGTGTATTTTAAAAAAAATATTCAATTGACTATAAGTTATCGGCAATTTATGAGGCAGAAAAAAATGGCAATAGGCCAACGACTGATCGTTTGCATATTAGTGAATCTATGGTAAGTGTTATATTATCCTACATTATAGCATAATAATATTGCATCAACATTGCAATCTTAAGATTCGTGATTGGCGTAAGAAAAAGGAGAAATTTGTATTTTTGGAAACCGAATCAAAAACTGCATCAAAAATTTTTCGATTGGAAGGTGGTGGAAGGAAAATTCGCGATTTGGATCTTGATAAAATTTTAAAGCAAAAAATTATTAAACATCGTGAACAAAGATTGCCAGTGACTTGCAAATGGATCATGCAAAACGCAAATCAAATATTTTTAGAAAAATTGCAAAATGGTGAATCAGGTTCAACTGATTTTAAAGCCAGTAGAGGTTGGTTACAAAAATTTATGCAAAGGCATAAAATGACCATTCGACGTAAAACTACAATAGCACAAAAGTTGCCTAAAGATTTAATTCCTAAACTTACAGATTTTGTTATGAAATGAAGCAAAAAATACGATTTAAATTCTATTTACGCACGTGATGAAACTGCAGTCTGATTTGATATGTTGCCAGACACAACTGTCGACATGGTTGGTGTTAAACAAGTCCCTGTGAAAACCACAGGGCATGAAAAATGCGAGTGACTGTAATGCTGTGTGCCAAAGCCAGTGGTACAAAATGCAAGCCGTTTATACTGTTAAAAAGAGTTCGACCATTGCCCGCACTAGAAAAAGCTTTTCCAAATTTAAATTTTGGCTACAATCCCACTGGTTGGATGGATGACTACCAAACACATCAATTTTTGCGTTTAACATTAGGTCAAATAACATTTTCTAGACGTTTATTAGTTTGGGATGCCTTCAGGTGTCACATATCTGAAGAAACCAAACGTTTCATGAGCCAAATAAAAGCTGACATGGCCGTCATTCCCGCAGGATGTACAGGTTTGATTCAACCAGGTGATGTAAGTTGGAACAAACCATTTAAAGCCTTTCTAACTGAACAACATTCTGAGTGGCTTAAAAGTGGTCAAAAAGAATTAACAAAGTCTGGTAACTTAAAAGCAGCTCCAATTGAAGAAGTGTGCCGTTGGATATCCAAGGCGTGGGATTCTTTATCCTCAGATCTGATTAAAAAATCGTTTAGGTCGTGTGGCATAGGTCTGGCCACAGATGGCTCAGAAGACTCTGAGATAACGAGTCAAATAATAAATGCGCAGAAGGTAGTAGTATGCTACTAGCAAAAAACACAGATTTGCATAAAGCGTCTACAAGTGAGAAAAATGCAGAGAATTTTGCAGAAAACATTCAAGATAATTTGCCCTCTACATCAAGCGAAAACGTTCAGTGTGAAACACCTGATGCAGCAGAGTATGAAGAAATTGAAGATGACGATTCTGAAGATTTTGATGACGATGATGTTGTAGAATTTGAACTGTAATGACATTTTTATGTGTGTTGTTTGTATCAAGTAAATCGTACCGTACACGTAATACACTACTGCTAAGTGTCAAATCAAAATGAAAAAAATAATTAGCAGCGCCCTCTAATAAGCAGCGCACCAAAAAACCATTTGAGATAATAAGCAGCATGCTTCTTATTAGAATAAATACGGTATTTACGCAGTTCCCTTTAAATTCAAGTTCTAATTAAAATACGAAATAAACTTTTTAATAAAATATAGATTATGTTAATAAGAAAAAGTGGTGGAAAGACGGTGATAAAAATATAGGTACTCATTTAAACCACGACAAAACATATGATCGACACGTAAATTGTTACAAGACCAGACAGAATTAATTAAGCTCACCAACGTCAACAGCATGTACTGACGTTTAAAAGAAGAAACTTAATCGTTTAAGGAGATCCGCATGAACCTAATAATAAACATTGAGCATATTTTGAGCATTCTATCGGAAGAGATTTTAAAGTTTTCATGCCACAACCCCAAGTAACCAAATACGTAAATAAACGAGAAAAATAAAATTCATCGGTAATCACAGAAACCGTAGACGTCCGATCTACACAAATAAATAAAAACAGAACAGATAGAAACTTATCGATGAGATCACCTAACCACGCGCGTATCACTAACCTAATATCAAGCACAAATCTGACTAGCAACGCTAAACTACCAAACCCTACTCAACAATTTAAGTTGTTAAACGTTTTCGCTAAATTTCTAACAGAAACGGGCCCATCGTCCGCCGAACATAAAGTGTCCGACGTGCCCGGCGCATCGCCAATGCCCCGAGATTCCTTCGGGTCGGCGTTTAATTTCAAACCCCTTATATTTTTCAGGGACAATCGAAACTTTTGGGGGACGGGCTCTTGACGTTTCTCATTTCTGACAACACTACTGTCGCCCACATTGACGTTGTTAAGGTTAACAAGTTTAGAGTTCTTAACCTGATTGTTAGTGGTGGAAATGAGGCCCGTCGGCTTAATTTCGATGTTCAAGTTACGAATCGAGCCGCCGGTTTTGTTATTGGACACTTGCTGGGAAATCGTGGGGACGGGCCGTTTAGGTTCGGAAATGTTACCAACACCTTTACATGCACAGATTACATGCCTGAAACCTAGATAAATCTGATTTAGTACGTACGCCGGTGACGATTTTGTCCAAGTCAACTTCAGGTTGTGTTTCGTGTAGTACATTAGGAATCCAAAAATCGCCAGGGCCGGTATGATGCCCAAGAAAATAATGAACATTACAGTTGCAAAATCTTTGCGCGCTGTAACATAAGTAAGTTGTAGAAGAACTGAGGGCGGTTAAGGATGGTTCGATTTTACCGTCGGGATCGCGTGTTGGACCACTATCTTCCGAACCGCCGACACCGGGATAGTCGCAAAACGGAGGGGCGTAGCCATCTTTGCAATGGCAATGGCCTAGGCTGTTGCAGTATCCGTTTTCGCTGCAATCGTTCGGGCAAGCCTTGCTGACACTGCGTAGACTAGCCACGGGCATGCATTTTTGATTAACGCACATCTACAATAAGTTTATTGTGTAACTGATTTTTGAGAGCGCTTTGCGAACCTTATTCTCGCCGCACTTTGCACCGTCCGGAACTAAACCCGGGTCGATTTGGTTGATGCCCAGATCTACGAGTGCGGTGCGGCAGGGCACCACCGAACCCTTTACGTTTATGAAACTGTGGGACAATATGGACACCGACTCCATGCCGAATTCGAGCCGCTCGTTCAGGTGTTTACAATGTAGCATTCCGCAGAACACGTCCCTAAAAACATCGATATCCATGCGGTTCCTCAAATTCGACGAAACTTACTCATCGATACACTTGGCGAACGATTGATTCAATTTATTGTAACCGCAGTTCCCGTATTTGGAACCTTTGGTGTTCAATAAGTAACACTGATCGTCGCTGGATTTTCCCGTTTCGCCCCATAACAGTTTACATTGGTCCGATCTAGTTCTGCATGAACCTTTAAAGCAGTACGCCTGCAAAATAAATGCGATAAACGCGAGTCGGATTAAATGAAATTGAAACCGACCTTTCCTCCGTCGCAGACCGTCGTGTCCGATTTGTAAATGTCGGCGGGACAATATTCCGATTGTCCCGTGCAGTATTCTGGCAGATCGCACTCTAAGTCTGCGGATCTGCAAAGCGTACCAGCAGATTTTGGGCGACAACTCTGGAAAAGGGCCGTTTTATTTAAATGTAAATCGATTTTGGTAACGGCGTTACGTACTTGTAAGTCGCAACATTCGCCGGTAGCGCAGGTGGCGTTGCTGTAAAGCATGCACGTTGTACCGTTGCAACACGTGTTATCGCAGTGTTCTGGTAATCCGCAATCGCATTGCTCTCCGGGCTCCACGAATCCGTTGCCACAGACCGGACTATCGAAGAGATCTTCGGGCTTGTTTCGCAAACAGTACTCCATGCCGTGCTCGAACGCCAGGGCCAAGTAGTCCAAACTGCAGGACGACCAATGCAGCGGTGGAGTGGACGAACTGCTCGGTGCCATTATGCATCTGTCTTCGGGACACACGCATTCGTTTGTGTCGTGCTCCATTCCTATGCGATCAATCGTTTGTAACAATAAAAGGTAATTATCGCGATAAAAGTTACCGAAATTATGGCCCATTTCGTGCGCTATGGTTGTGGCGACTAAGGCCAGGACGGGCGAGTGATCGGTATTTACACCTCCAGAATATTCGATTGTACATATTGGACCCTTTAAAGCTTTACCGACGACGCCATGATCGAATGTGAATTTACTAAAAAAAAAAAAAGATCCACGATTATTTATAATTATGCCCGAAGTACGTTATTATACTGTTACGTACGTCAACAATTGAGCATTATCGTTTGGATGCTCCTTGATGAGTTTCTCTCTACGATAATGTAGAAAATTTGTTAAAGTTGTATCACCATTAGATGAAAAGTTCACTTCGTCGCGTTCGCTCCAAATAATAATTCCTACTAACGCTATAAAAATGTTTAACGGCGCGTACAACTATAAAATTAATATTACACATGAGACGAACAATTTAAGTCGATTAAAAATATACACTTTACCGCGTTGATAATGTTTGCGATCGATTTGCAATGGTGCTCGACTCTCGCGATATTCTCGCCCATTTCTTTAAATTCCGAATTATCTACGACTAGAACTAACTCTACGTAACGAGATTGCCGATTTGCGTTGTAAGGTCCCTTAACGTGGCCGGTCGGTTCCGCAGTCCTTTTGTACTTTAAATAGAACACGTAGGTCACGTATGAATTGTAAAATACAACGAACGCCACTTACCCTCAGTATCCTATTAAATTCGTTGGTCTCGGCGACTTTGCCTCCGTCATAACCGCACGTTTTATTATTATCGACTAAATCCGAATGCTTATAAATAAAATGCAAGTCATCAAGCTCGGCGCTCTTATCGTCCTTTCCAGTTTTATGCAGGTAATGCACCTCTTCGCCGTCAAAGACCAGGCCCGCGATGCCGTCCTTATTGCACGCCGACAACGCAACCCACGAGTTAGGGATACCTCTTATTTTGCCTTGGTATTGGCACAATTCTACGTCCTAGAAAAGAGTCGTAAAAATTAATTGATCCAATAAGTCAAAATTTGATAAGAAGTCCTACTACCTTCTTACTAACGAAAACCACGCTATAAATGTAGTGAGTAATCTATAACAACGCTATTCTAATGTTTGAGAAATGATAAATGATGATGTAAATGAGTGGACGCCTTCGATATGTTCTACAAGGTCTTTCAAGTTCGAGTTTCTTTTTCAATTTCAAATTAAACACCTTTTGAATGGAAATTCATCATCTGTTTATTGATATATATGTAGTAGAGAGTCTACAATTTATGAATGATAAATAATATCTTCCAAATGTCCCCCGCATGCACATTTGCAGATGTCGATTCTTTCGGTGAAATTTTCGATGACATTTCGGCATAATTGGGGCTCTATCTTAACAATTTCTCGCCGAATGTTGTCTTTCAAGGCTTCAATTGTTTCTGGTTTATTTGCACAAACTCTATCTTTGAGATGGCCCCACAGAAAATAGTCCAAAGGTGTTAAGTCGGGCGATCTTCATTCAACGACATCACATCGAGAGACTTTTAAAAAATTTTGATATGGGAACACAAATTTTGTTTGAATATAATCTCAAAAAATGGTGAGTCAATTGGAATACCATTGATGGATTATTGGAATGCCTTTCGCAATAAGACTGCAATGAGTTTGAGTAACCCTCCATCTTCAAGATCCTCATGTTCATCTATCAGGACACACACACCACCTGCAGACAAATTATTTTTATACGGTTCTCCAGTGAAATTGAACTCATTTTAGTAAATTGTAAACCGTTTACTTTACATCTGTCAAAAGAGACACATCGAACTGTGACAGTTCTCAGAACAAAACAATACTGAAAAAGAAACTCGAACTTGAAAGACCCTGTATATAGTATGTGAAATTAATTAAGATTATTGATCCAAAAGGTACTAATGGGATAGATGGGTCCCAGATGTTTATCCAAACACATGGCGGATGGTAAAGACGTTATATGTGTAAGCTTTTCTCAAATTTCAACAGTTTTATTTCCACGCTCGCCCATTTTTAATTTACCTACCGTATAGATTGCTTATTAAAAATTCGTACAGCACGACGGACAAGACCGTGTAAAAAGGAAATGTGAGAGAGAGTTGGTAATATTACACCACAATAACCAGGACATGTACTGGTTTTTACAAGGTTGAAAAAGACAACTCTCGTTTATGCCATTTATAAGAAAACAGTAGCAATTAAACTAAGTTAATTTAAACGGAAATATAAAAAACTTTTCGTGTCCGTACAACTATATAAATTTAATTCGTGATTAATTGAATCGAGGAATTCGTGAATGAAGACGTAACATACGTGTGCCCTGCCATGCAAAATCGTGTCATAATTCGTTTGAGCAAAAAAAAATACACGAAACACGCTCGACGAAATGAATCACACATGTAAAGTCCGCCAACGGCCAAAATCAATAAAAACTTACCTCGGCGCTTGGTCTATTTACAACATGTTTTCCGTTCTTCTGATATCTTTGAAAATAACCTTTCGGAATTAACTGTCTACTTAATTGGAGATCTAAGGTGTAGTTTTTTCCATCGATATCGTAGCTTACGCTTATGTGATGTGCATATTTTCCGTCCTGAAACGAAAACGTTGAAGTGAATAAAAATATACGAGTGCAAGTGTTTACTTGCTGTTAATTTTAACAGCACGCGATTTATGTTAAAATCATGAAAGCGACGATGAGTTTTTACTAAAAACTTAAATATACCGGTAGTTGTGATCGACGTCCAACGAACCACCTGGCTTTCATTAGCCTAATAGGCTTCGCACAATTAAGGTATCGATTCGAGCGCCAATTTTGGTGTTGTCGCGACAGGAGAGGAAAAACAAAATAGGACCAAGAACAATTACCTTAAGCCGCTCCCGAGACGCAAATTCTTTCGATAATCCGAACATAAAGAATCTAGTGAATTTTCTTATGTTCGGTTTTTTATTATGATCTAGGCAAGATGGAATCGCCGCCCACGTCGCCAAAGTGACAACGGAACTTCTCAAAAAAATTTTTCGCGAGACTCGAAAGTCTACGATTAATTTTTATCATCACGTTCTCCAGATATTTCATCCAGATTGGTTACTTTATGTTTATGGTCGTATTTATAAAAAAAAATACGCCCCCAAACCCTCGGTCATATGAAAACACTTATTATTATTGTTTATCGATGCCTAACCTTCCGTTAAAATAGCACACTTGACCTTGCGGTCAGGCTTTTATCCATGATTCACTTCACTATCTCTCGACACAACAAATATTCTTCAATGCGAACGGGAATTGCCATGATGAGCTATAAAGGCAATTGTTCGAAACAGTTCAAAGAAAACACCATTTCGACGACCACGACTTGCAATTTCGCCGATTTAGTTAGGTAATTTGAAAAGGACGAACTTTTTCCTACAAATGTTTTGGGATCACGGTTTAAACCATCATTTGTTTCCGAAATTGGTTTGGACATTCGCTGTTGAAAGTGGTGGCAGTGAAAGCGTTCGATTCCAAAAATGCCCACAGGTCATCGATGTTATACAGTGTAGACAAACACTTAGAATTTACTTAATTCGATTTATGAAGGAAACGAGTAAAGATAGTGAACTGGTTTATTAAACTAGAGGTCACCCACACAATAAACTGATAAATAATAATCTGTATCGTTAAATTTCAAGAGAAACAAACTAAATGGTCAATCGGAACATCATTTATAATTGTCGAAAGTAATAACAGCTGTTGTTTACGGCAGTATTTTCGGAAATTAATTGTGACTTGTCATTTTTAGAGGAGTTTAGATAACTCTAGTTGGCACTTTGGATACTAATAGGTCAATTTAGACAGTTGTTATTTGAGCAAAACAGCGTAAGAGATTTCGATACTCGATATTCGTGGGTTCAAAACCGAAAGCCGCGAGTTTGTATCGAAACTTTTATTTACAAAAGACAACAAGTGCAACAACGTATTTTGCCGCACAGCTGCCGCTAAGACGGACGTCATTTACGTCTCCGAACACGTGTTCGGTTTTTTCAGATAACCACGTCAAAAGTCTAATAACTCGGCGAAAATCCGCAACGAAGTCTTTCAGATTCTATTTATAGAGTTAATAATAAATTGTGCAAAATTGAAATGTTCGCGTGCTCATCTGAACATTTATTTAGAAACGTTACTCCGTACGGAACAAAAACTGCTCCACCAAAAACACGATACTAGAATTACTTCAGTTTTGTTACGTTTTTTTCTGATCACCAAACAAAGAGCTGATATTATGAATGTGTAATTAAAAACAACTGTGCGATAGATAGTAAGTCGAGTGTATTTACCTCTTCTTTTACAGTTGATATTTGTCTTTTTTCTCTCCCATGATATATCCTTGGTTTTACAAGCGCATGTCTGCTAAAGTCAGGGGCAGGATGCAGTTCAGCTGTAACATTAAAAAAAAAATACAACGTGAGATACAATAACGCCACGCTTATGCAGTATACATGGCAAAATTGTTAGTTTAAAAGTCCATTAACATCAGTTTACGTGTTAATTTTGGAGCTATTTATAAAATCCTAGACTATTATTTAGGATGAGTGACCGAAGCATTTCTGTGCAGTTATCCCCGCAGAGATGCTAATTTTACTTTACAGCGTTTCTGCATTTTCTTTTACGAACTGGAGACGAGCCAAAATGCACTACAAGGTAATACGGATCGTGAAGAAAAAGAAACAATAAAGCTTAACGGCCGCAAGAATAGCATCGGATATCGCTTTTACTGTTACGTAATTTCGCTTCAAAACCCATTTAAAGATCTTTAAAAGATGTCTTTGTTTTTATACCAAAATTAAAGTACACCCGCCTACTTAAATGTTGCATGTCCGAATAACTTTAAACAAGCGTGTACTTAAAACTATGTTATCATTAACAGAACAAAAGAAAAAGACTTTTGGTGTTTTCTCGTTGCGATTCAATAATTATCTGTACGTATGTAAGTTTCTGGGAACGTCGACGCTGAAATAATTTATTTTTCAAAACAACAACAAAAAATAAGAATGCGACTGTAAATTCAGCACAGTGCCGCCGGTGGCCCACCAAAAACAATCACCTCGAAATTTCGAAAGCCAACTGGGTTGGCGCCGAGGAGATTTTTGTTTTGCCAAACAAAATTGATTTGTTTATTAATGCGCCGCCCCCGCCGTTTATGCGGTTTCGGTTTTCACTTCCTCGTGGGTGTTCCGTTGATCTTATCAATTCAAACGATTTAAATTGTTAAAAGAATTAAATGTCGCATATTATTATTAATAATAATAATAATAATATTATGAAGCAGTGGTTGTTGACCTTTTATAATTCCTGCATAATTGTTCTTGATGAAGTCATGCAGTTAAAAGTGCGCCGCTCTTGCTGATTGCTAATATACTGTGCTGGTATCGTACATCCTGTATATACTGGCTAAAAATTAACGTTAACTTCCTACACATTTTAAATATTTAAATCGTCGATTTAGATGTATTTCTTGTCATCTAGTGCTAGAACTAACCGTTTCCCAATGTTGAAAACGCGCGGTTATGTAAGTTAACCATATTAATTTGGTGTGCGAGCGTAAAATAATTTCACGTTTTGGCGAATCGTCAAACGACGAAGACGTTTCCAACTGCAAGGTTCGTTTTCCGGATTCAGACCGGGTTATCTTCGAGATAAAGGTCGAGGTTTCGTCCATCACCGAAGGGAGTTCTTCGAGCGATCGCGGAAATTAAAGAAAAAAACTCTGAAACATCTAATATATTTCGTAAAGGGTATAGCCGGATAAGCATGGCAAAATGGCCCCAAAGAAATCTACGAAACAACCTATATTATTACATTGGCAAGTCGATATGTTCACGTTTTACTCCCTGACCTTCAGTAGTCCTTGAGAAAATCAAAAAAGTATGTACCGGGGGAACTATTTTTTAAATTCGTTTATCTACGAAACTATTATAGCTACGAACATAAATCAAAAACAGATTGTTAGAGAATACTTCATAGCATAACATATGTTTTTTCGATTAGTTTCGACTAATAATAACTATTAAAAAATTAATGGAGAAATTTTGAAAATTGCAAATTTTACAGTTCGGCCAGAGTGACAATCATCAAAAAAATGTCAAATATTGCTACCAATGTCTACTACTACTCCTAAAAGTTTCGTGAAAAAAAAATTGGTGCAACACTTTGAAAAAAAATAATGTACACTCTATAGTCACTACGACTATATAATGTACCGCACCTACATAAACAAAAATATAAACTATTATTTGTTATAAAACGACAATTATGACAATATAAAATATAAACAAAACAAAAAATGCAAATAAGCGTCTAATATACAGGGATTTCAGTTAATAGAAAAGTTACAAATGTCTTATGTACATAATCGAATGCGATAGAAAACGTTTCTATTGTTATTAATTAATTCTGGTTATATAGTTGCCTGAGTGAGTACAGATGTTTACCTACAGCCAATATTATTAATCATCATCACTATCTTCATTAATGACAACAGAAACAGAATTTGTTGCAAATGTTTTCGACAATATCTCTGCTGGACATATATTACGCGGCATTTATCGGGTGAGTGATAAATAATATATTATAGTTTCTGCATGTGAACAACACCCAACTGTTCTATTACCGTTGGGACAGTCACATCAATAGGAATATAATCGATATAAATACGATATACTTTATTATTTTTATGTCTCGATCGTACGTTCAGTTTTATAATATGTGGTGTTTGCTTGACATACTGCACGAGAAGATTATTCTTATTGTCCAGTATTTCTGATAATTACGACACAACTTGGGAAAGTTGATAACTGCCTGTAAATAAAACTTTCAAGTCTTGCTCTCAGTTAAACGTGGAAAATCTAGGAGGTCAGATACCATTAGATGTTGAAAAGACGATTTCCGACGATTCCAATGATGATTATCAACATCTTCCCGCAAAGTATTTGTCGAATTCATTCTGCTTTCCATATATTCAATAATTTCGTCTTGTAATGCACCATCTGAACTCAACCTTTGTCCGTATCACAACAATCGTACCTTTGGAAGCAGTTTATTATCTAAGTTGTGATGTAAGAGACGATATTTTTGGCTTATAGCACCATGTACAGTTTCGAGTACACGACGTATTTTTGTTACTTTTCGCGATATGTTTGCTTTTTCCGTAGTTAATTGGAGATTTTTTGCCTTTACAGGCAGGCATAAATACGGTAAAGCCTTCATTAGTTATGTACAGTGCTCTCCCTCTATAGTTCCTTCCTCAACAGTTCCGCTTCCCCAGTTTTCAACTCGACTAGTACCCCCACTCTTAAGACATCAGCGCGTACCTCGAGATTCAAATGGCTCTCTCTATACAGTTCCGCGCGCTGTAAGGCTTGAAAAATCGAGTGTATCCAATATATATAGCACAAATTAAGTAATTTATATTGTATTTATTATTTTATTATTATTATTTATTTATATTTATTAAAAGAAGTATAAAAACAAAATATATTACGTTGATTTGTGACATTTTATATTATAAAGATATAGATTAGCACGAGCGTACGAACAACAACAAACTGTCGAACAGAGGAAAACCATGAGTAGGAAATCAAAACAAAAGAAAAACATTTTATTAGGACGAGTGTAAGATGGAACAATTAAGAAAGACGCAAGTGAATTCGTTCGAGCGCTACGAAAGGCGCTTGGTAGGGGAACTCTGTTCGACTTAATTTCTAAGAAAAGTTATTCCCCTCATGCCCAACTGCGGAACTGTAGAGGAAGAGCACTGTAGTTTACTACATCACGAAAACCACGATCAACAATGAACACATCATGTGGTTGTAACGTAGTTCTTATGCCTACGGAGTCTTGTAATACCAGTTTCATAATCGTGGTATCATTTTGAGTACCATAAAAAGGCCCCACAATATCAAGAATGTAGCTATTGGTTGTAGAGATTCTAAACGGCTTACACAAAGGCACTTTTTTTTGGACCTGAGTGCGATTTTCGAATTTCTAGAACTACGTATTTTAATCGTCGAACATAAATATTAACAACACTGCAAGAATGTTAGAACTTGAACTGCATGTCCGACTAAAGCGCCGCGCCGGCGCTGTTCCTGTACCATACTGTACCCATCACCATGATGAGTACTGACAATGAGATCGCTTTACACAACTACAGTGAGTAGTGAAACATTCTTATATTTTTTACTTGACCACTACTTCTATTCGAGGTTTAAATAACGTAAAAAACTTAACTTGTCGTTTTTGTTTTGACGCTATCAATATTTGCTTTAATTTTTTTTCAGAGTGTTGTACCAATTTTTTTTTTCACGAAACTTTTAGGAGTAATAGTAGACATTAGTAGCAATATTTGACATTTTTTTGATGATTGTCACTCTGGTCGAACTGTAAAATTTTCAATTTTCAAAATTTCTCCATTAATTTTTTAATAGTTATTATTAGTCGAAACTAATAGAAAAAAACATATGTTATATTGTGAAGTATTCTCTAACAATCTGTTTTTGATTTATGTTCGTAGCTATAATAGTTTCGTAGATAAACGAATTTAAAAAATAGTTCCCCCGGTACATACTTTTTTTATTTTCTCAAGGACTACCGAAGGTCAGGGAGTAAAACGTGTACATATCGTTTCCTTATGACTTGCCAATGTAATAATATAGGTTGTTTCGTAGATTTCTTTGGGGGCCATTTTGCCATGCTTATCCGGCTATACCCTTTGTTTAGAATAGTAGAATGGCGTCAACAAATGATTAAAAAATTTGACGTTACTTTTGGTACACCTGCATACAACTTATTGTTAGAAACGGGAGACGGTTCGCGATTAAAAACAAATGAAATAAAATATTAGCGATCCACAACATTACATTTGTACTCGATTGTGCAAAAAACCAGCCGAGGATAATCCAACATCGATACCTAAATGAAGTTTTGTCGATTTCGATCGCGTCTTTCGTTCTATATAGCAATAACGGAATTATGTTGCGGCAGGTCCAATTTTGACCTCGATATCGACGCGGTCCCCAAATAAGGAAGACTTCATTCGAACTACAGTAGAACAAAGTCGAAAAAGCGAAACCGCTCTGAAGCCCTTTTCCGAATGAAAACCGAATGAAAACTAGCAACGGCTTTCCCGGAAAATTCGAGATATTTCTTTTTGACAAGATCTTCAAAAAAAAAGATGGAATCATTTTATTTTCCGATTAAAGTTCACGAAAGGGAGCTACCAAATTTTGTAGATACAAAACACGGCGAGCGGCATTAGGTGTACACGCCGTCACAAAAGTAATGCGCGCAACTGTTACCCTAAATATTATTAGTGTTCACGTGATTAACCACTTTGATCTTATTTTTAAATCGATACGCACCGCGCGACGTGCGTCGTCTAAAAAATCAATTCGAAGAAGTATCGACGAACGCAGTCGCAAAAAAAATTGTCGGCGCCAACTAAATTATTGAATTTGTACCGGAAAGTGGTGGATTTCGATACAGTGGTCGCGCCCACACTCGACGTACAATCTAATTGAAAACCACATGACCCTCTCCACGGTCGATTAAAAAAAGGACCGGCTTTAAAAAATGTATTTTTACTTGTCGTATAAATAACTTGCTTCCTGTTGTTAAACGCACTTTCACAGTTTGTGACTCGGTAATTTTTGTAAATAGAAAATCTAATAACACAGACAGAACACGTGCCGCGTACGAGCATAATAAATAATAGGCGATGGCGTTTTAATCTAATTAGGAAGAAAAGTAGCGTCCGACGTGTAGCCCGTTAAATTTAAAAGGGCCTTTGTTCGGAATTAACGGCGTTACTTATACAACAACGTAAAACGATTTTCTCTTTCGGTTTCCATATAAGCTTCGACACGTCCAACATAAGCCGAGCGACAATGGATTTATTGTGGCAGCGCACTTCGAACGGGAATTACGGTTTTTCTTTCGGAATTATCGGTGGCGTAACGTCCTGTATATGCGCGATTGCGGCCGATCACCTCGAAATTCGTTATAAAATGCCGGACCCGTTAAAAGATTACGGATTATCCCGTTCCCTAATCGTTACTAATTGTGGTTTAATTTAAAGGATCGTTCGCACGATGCGAATTTTACAAAACGTTTTGCGCAAACAACAGATGCGGCTCGCGAGGCTGTGTTCGTGCAACTCTGTTTTTCGTAATACGACGCACAGTGGAGTATATGATATGAAAAGTTGGCCAAAAGTCGTATTTCTTAAATCAATTATATAATGTAGCTTAGAATCTCCCAGAATAAATAAGACTCTGGGCCGTCTATCTGCACCATTTTCTTGTCGTCAGTCCAACTATAGAAGGGTCTAGTTCATTTGTAATTTGTCTGTAACTCCGGCTTACAGGTAACTTTGTCAAAGCTCTACAAAACCGTTTGTATTATTTTCAAAATATTAGTGTATTAGAGAGTTTTTGTGAAATTTTCGAAGATGGATTCTGATCTAGAAGGTATCTATATAATTTAGTAGAATATATGACATCTTATATCGAAAGATACGTATATATTTTTTGTTTTAAATTAAACATAAAAAATAATTTCTTTTTCGATTACTTTTAATAATCACCGGTCATTTAGTTATACTTCCAAGCGTTGCCAAGCAACAAAAGTTGCTTAATATGAAATGTCAATTATGTAGCTGTAATAATTAACTAATTTTTTTTACCAAAGTACACCCATTAAATTTTTATTATTTTTTTAAATAAGGTCTACGTGTTAATGTATGTATTTTTCAAATATTTGTATAGTCAATAAAATTGCTGTTTTGTTCACTGAAACATTTACCAATATGGAAAGGAAGGCTTTGTTTGATATAATAAAGGAATCCGGTCGTACCAAGTTTGAGGAAAAATTTGAATACTTGGAAGCACAATTGATTATCATAACCAAATGTCCAGACAAAAATCGTATAAAATTGAAACGCCATCTATCACATTTTAAGTCACAATTTAAACAACGGTGGGGTGCTTCTCGTAATACAGAAGCAAATTTCTTAAAGAAAAATAAAGAATGGCTAGCAGGTACTATTAAAATACCGTCTTTTCAATTCGTAAAAAGTGGTCGTCCAATTAAGTCTTTTCCGGAATTAAGTGAACGATCTAAAAGGCGCAAAACGGAAGATTTAAGAGCTGGGAAATCTACAGAAGAACTGAGTTTTGCTGCTCAGATGAGCTTAAGAAAATCTGGACAGGTAGACGCCGCGAATGTTATAAAAGACATTACAAATACCACTCCTTCACGGGCTATAAAAAATGGAAAAGCCATGGCAAAACCTGTAAGTCCTAAGCAGCTTTCACCGACCCAGGTCTTATCAATATTTGTTGAAGCGGAATTGACGAAAAGACAGTACGAAATAATCAGAAACGTTAATAAATCAACATTCCCGTGCTACACTGTTATACAAAGAGCAAAATCTGAATGCTACCCATCAAAAGAATCGTATAGAGTGACCTCAACTTGCGCTGAACTTCGATTGCAGGCGTTATTAGATCATACCGCTGAGAGACTGTGTTTAAGTTTAAAGGACGTTTTAGAAAGATTAACAAACGAGGAAAAACAAAATCTTCAGTTAATATCAAAATGGGGATGTGATGGTTCACAGCAGAGTCAATATAAGCAACAGTTTGAGAGTAATTTAGAAAGTGACGTTAATATTTTTCAAAGCTCTTTTGTTTATTTGCAACTGGTAACAGAAACGGATGGTCAGAAAACGGTGATTTGGCAAAACCCTACACCATCATCACCCAGATATTGCAGGCCAATTCGTATTATATTTATCCACGAGACAACGGACATTATAAACGAAGAAGTAACATATGTGCAAAGCCTAATTAATGCTCTCCACAAAAGTGAAATACAGATGACTAGTGGTTCGATTAAAGTGGAGCATAAACTGCTTTTTACAATGATCGATGGAAAGGTGTGTAATGCAGTCACAGGCACCAAGTACACACAAAGATGCTTTATATGTGGCGCAACGTCCAAGAAATTCAACGATTTATGTGATATGATAGCCTTTGAACCGTTAAACTCAGAAAATATGCGTTTTGGTTTATCGATATTGCACGCTAGAATACGATTTTTCGAAAGTATGCTGCACTTGTCGTATAAATTACCTGTGAAAGAATGGCAAGTAAGAAAAAACAGTCCTAACCGAATAATTATAGAAGAGCGGAAGAAGACTATACAGCAAGCATTTAAAGAGGAGATGGGTTTATTAGTTGATTTCCCGAAGGCAGGCTTCGGCAACACTAACGATGGAAATTCTTCCAGGAGGTTTTTCAATGACGTAAAAAAATCATCTGAAATTACTGGCTTAGACGAAGGTCTTTTGTATAGATATAAAGTAATCCTGGAAACAATATCCAGTGGATTAAAAATCGACAGTGAAAAGTTCTCAAGTTATGCACTTGATACAGCAAAACTGTATGTAGAGCTCTATGGCTGGTACCCCATGCCTCCAACAGTGCATAAAGTACTCGTGCACGGAGCTGCTGTTATTTCTTCAGCAATTTTAGCAGTCGGACAACTGTCCGAAGAGGCAGCAGAAGCCCATAACAAATATTTTCGGCAGTACTCGGGTTCTCCAGGAAATTTTCCCGCGAAGCCTGCAATCTGGACATCATTAATAGACTATTATTACGATCAGACCCATTTTTAACTGGCTTGAAACTTATACCAAAAAAAAAATCAAACCCATTTTTACAAGAGACACTAGAAATGCTGCTTCCGGCTGAAATTCCGAACCTTGCCAAATATAACATTATCCCTATCATGGGGATTCTTAGTGATGAGGAAGATGGCCAAAACACATTCAATGATTCAGAACACGAATCAACCGTCTAAAAGTTTGATAGTTGATAGTTTGTTATTATGTTATTTTTAAACAAATTCCTAATTGTTTCAATTTATTTCATTAGTTGTTTATAAGTTTATTGTAATGTAGCAACGAATTTGATTTCAAAAATTTTCGTTTTTTTTTCAAATTTTATAAAATCTGAGTTAAAATAGCTTTAAATGTTTACTTGGACATAGTAGAGACACAAAAACGCATAAAATAGTTTTGGCCAACTTTTTGTGTTAAATACCCCACTGTGCGACGTTTCGTTTTTCGTTCGGAGAAAAAACACGAATTAACACGGGGGGACCACACGTATTTCACTATCTCGATATAAATTCAAACAACAAAACAACTGCGTCGTTACGACGATTAAAAATATCGAAGGATATCCTGTTAGGTACAAACAAAATTAATATACGTAGATATTTTAATACGGGAACGCATTTCGTTTACTCCCTAAATATTCGGTCTTTAAAGTCGCCATAAATAACTTTGGTCGTATTTTAAGATCGTACGAAGGGGGTTAGATGAATCGGGCTTTCCAACAAGTTTGTTGGGTCACGTTCGCGACGAGATCGTCACACTCTTATTTCATTATTTCACGATTGTTACGTATATCGATATTTTTTTTGGCAAGGCCATTTTACAAATTGTGCTTCCGTTTTAGTAGGAAGAAGTATTTCAGAAGTGTACTTGACTAACCTTTTTAAGCTTTTCGTTCATCTCCAATTAAATAAAAAACACACAAACAGCCAATCAAATGTCATTCAGAAGTTACCCAAGACTATTTATATAACAATCCATGTGGCATTTAGATTTAAAAGTGAAAACAAACAGTAAATAGATCGACCAAAGAAATTTACGTTTCGTCGATGAGCTGGTCGAAATTCTGTTTTTCTTCAAATTTCGCGATTTTACAACCCGCAAACGCACACCGCCATACAGTTCAGTTTGTTGTTTGCAATCGTTTTATTACATCCTTTTAGGCAATTTCGGCGAAGCGTAGGAGAGGTGTGGGTTCGTTTTCTTAAATTAAACCTCGTCAAAAACTAATTTCGAGTTCAGTTTTAACTGCTCTTAATCATACAAGTAGGCGCTGCTTAACAGTTTTTATGCGTTTGTGTCATGCACATACAACTCTACCAATGCAATATTCCGAAAGTATTTTGCCCCGGCAAAATTGTATAATTACATCATATGAATATCGCAATTTTTCGTAACCCAGTTATAATAATTTTAATAAAGTAGGTCGACGATGAACGAACTTGGAATTTTTAAAATCGTCCGTTCGTTGCGTATTAGTAATTTATCGAGCGAAAGATCAATTAAAGTGAACGCATCTAATTAACCAACGTTCTTTTCGGTAGAGCGCTCTTTCCATTTTTTATGTACGATTATGGGATTAATTTTTCGGTTTTACGTCGCTCTAGAGGTCATCTGTCGAAATATTTCCTCTTCCTGGTTCTTTCAAGTGTAAAACGTTGATTACAATTGAATTTTGCCCAAATATTTGAACTTCCACGCAGTGGACGCTTTTAAATAAATTAAACCAACCTTAAACGAAGGCGTAAACTCAAATGAGTTTGAACAATGGTGAGCGATATACCCTTCCTAATAATGTGATTATTAAAAGATCAACGGTTTTCGTAAATCACGCATATGTCCCATATGTACGAGACACCGAAGTGGGTTTGATTGGAAAATATTTTGGCGATCGTGCATTGACTGTTGAGATCATCTCTCTGACGGTGATATGTTGAATATCAGGAACTGGACAACCAAGATTTGTCACAACGATATTTCAAATAAGATGAAGCAATTCCTCATACTTACCGTTCACCAATCCATAATCGTCTTACTAATAAATGAATGATAAAAAAAAAACGAGAAGAACTAACAGTAGAGTGCTCAGCGCTCCGAAAAATGACTTTCGTGGGGAGGTCGGGGTTACAAGATGAAACCTCGACAGAGCGTATTTTTTTATTTAAAAAGCCAAAAGCCGTCAAAAATCGTCCAGTGCAAAAGGGCGCTATCTTCACCGAAAGAGAAGGAAACGTGAACTTTCTTTTGCCGTAAAATTCGTAATTGGTTTTGTGGAATTAATCGTTTAAAAAATTTTGGAAAAACGCAAAATACACGGGCTCTTATGGAGAAAAATAACTTTCGGGGCCGATATCTCGGTTCGAACAGCTAAAAAGTTCACTTCGATTTCGCGTTTTTTACCGTTTATACTGTCATAACTACAAAACAGTACGACATATCGAAAAATTTTATTCTTTAAAAAAGTTTGGTTCGTCCTTGTAGCATCCGACAATAGAAGAATTATATTTTTGTAGGGCTTCATAATTATGATAAATAATTAAAAGTGAAAACATGCGAAAATTGCATTTGCGAGAGTCGCGCTCTCAACTGGGCGCATTGCATCTCCCATCTCACTTTTTCCCTTAGCTCCCTCTCATTCTATACACGTAATTCTAAAACAAGCCAACATACTATATTATTTTTATTATAAATACACCTTATCCGTTATTTTAATAATTAAGTACACAATATAAGAAGCGTTTTGTATTAAACAAATTTACGAAAAGCTCCTATTTCATAATAAAACTATAGCGACTTTAAAATTTAATGTCTGTTATTATTATTCTTCTTTTTATAAAATCGTGGTAATAAGCCTATAACAACAATTAATTAACGCCAAATATTTCAACTCTGTTTAGAGTTATCTTCAAGTGGTAAAATTTTATAATTTCCGCAGTAAAAATCGAAAATTTGGTGCAAGAAGGAAACTCCTGGTAGGTATTAATTGTGTCCTTATTATGGCAATTTATTAGGGCTATTGGCCCTAATTGTAAGTGTATTAAATAACTACAAGTCAATCACAATTTTTCTACACAGTATGCTAAAAATGCTTTACAAATTAAGTTCTTTAACAAATTCGGTATTACCTATGTTAAAAATCAAATTTACGTAACCATTACATTATTTTGTACATAGTATTTTGTACATCTTTGTATTTTGTCACTACAACCACAGTTACCCGACGTAACCGATTCTGGGTGGAAAATAGATTTGGAAGGAAATCTGGTACCTATACTACAGTGCCTGTCAAAATGCTAGCACCCCCTACAAATTTTCGTTTTGCACGTGCTTCCTGACCATGGCTGACAATATGGTGCCTCCAAATGTTTGCCAGTACTAGTACATTGTGTAAAGTATACTGTAGTGTAAAATCAGATAAATATGTAAAGTTCTTTACAAGCTAGGGTCAAAAACGTGGGTGATTAGCTTTCATCAACTATGCTTCATTAGAAAGAGCGGAAAAAATAACATATAATGGTAACTCACTTTGTTTGATTTAATATCCAGCTGACCGAAAAATTAATCACAAACAAAATAAGCAATAAATGTTTAGCATAAAGTGGAAACTAAATTTAAGCTAATCACCCACGTTTTTGACCCTAGCTTGTAAAGAACTTTACATATTTATCTGATTTTACACTACAGTATACTTTACACAATGTACTAGTACTGGCAAACATTTGGAGGCACCACATTGTCAGCCATGGTCAGGAAGCACGTGCAAAACGAAAATTTGTAGGGGGTGATATCATTTTGACAGGCACTGTAAGTACTCTTCCATCCTTCCCAAATAACCTAAGAATGTTAGTATCGTGTGGTTGTAACAAAGGTATTCTTCTAACACGCATTATTTGCTGATTCATAAATTTCGTTTCATCATGTTTTCTAGATTGCAGTAGCAAAGTGTGCAGATTCAGGAAAATCGAATGAGTTGCATTGGTTTCTGTAGATTTATGGAACAAAAATGTACCAATGCAGTAACAATTCTAAATGTGTCAATGTATGATGAATAAGGTGAGCGTTAAATCATTAAGGGTGTGTAATAGCAAGGCTGTTAATTTAAACTGCGAAAAGTACAATTTTGAACGTAGTAATACCAAATTTGTTAACAAACTTAAGGCTGTAAGGCACATTTGGCATACTGTAGTGGAAAAATGGTGATTAATTTGTGGTTATTTAATACACTTACAATTAGGGCCAATAGCCCTAATAAATTGCCATAATAAGGACACAATTAATACCTACCAGGCGTTTCCTTCTTACACCAAATTTTTAATTTTTACTGCGGAAATTATAAAATTTTACCACTTGAAGATAACTCTAAACAGAGTTGAAATATATGGTGTTAATTAATTGTTGTTATTGGCTTATTACCACGATTTTATAAAAAGAAGAATATTAATAACAGACATTAAATTTTAAAGTCGCTGTAGTTTCATTATGAAATAGGAGCTTTTCGTAAATTTGTTTAATACAAAACGCTTCTTATATTGTGTACTTAATTATTAAAATAACGGATAAGGTGTATTTATAATAAAAATAATATAGTATGTTGGCATGTTTTAGAATTACGTGTGTAGAATGAGAGGGAGCTACGGGAAAAAGTGAGATGGGAGATGCAATGCGTCCACTCGAGAGCGCGACTCTCGCAAATGCAATTTTCGCATGTTTTCACTTTTAATTATTTATCTTAATTATAAAGTCCTGCAAAAATATAATTCTTCTATCGTCGGATGCGACAAGGACGAACCAAACTTTTTTAAAGAATAAAATTTTTCGATATGTCGTTCTGTTTTGTAGTTATGACAGTGTAAACGGTAAAAAACGCGAAATTGAAGTGAACTTTTTAGCTGTTCGAACCGAGATATCGGCCCCGAAAGTTATTTTTCTCCATAAGAGCCCGTGTATTTTGCGTTTTTCTAAAATTTTTTAAACGATTAATTCCACAAAACCAATTACGAATTTTACGGCAAAAGAAAGTTCACGTTTCCTTCTATACGTACGGTGAATAACTCTTTCGGTGAAGATAGCGCCCTTTTGCACTGGACGATTTTTGACTTTTTAAATAAAAAATACGCTCTGTCGATCTGTCGAGGTTTCAACTTGTAACCCCGACCTCCCCACGAAAGTCATTTTTAAGCGTTTTTCGGGGCGCTGAGCACTCCACTATAATGGAAAAGATCGTTTAAATAAGATGGAGCCCGCGGCCGCTTATCGCGATCGATCCAAAAGATCCGTAGATATCATTTTGCAAATATTGCTTTTTTTTGGCGCATCCACAACATTTCCAACTAAAAAAAGAAGCGATCGTAAAACTCAAATATAACAAAGTCGACAAAAAAAGATTAATTCGGTGTTAAAATTAAAACAAAAGAGTTTCACGCGTGTTTAAAGGTTTTCATACTCGAGTTTCCGGCTTTTGATGGACGATACGTTCGCGGGCGGTTGAAAGGCGCGCGACACAATTCGCCCGCGAGCAATCCCGTCTTTCTTCGTTTCGCACAAACTCGCGTTTAAACTATCCTCGGAATTCAATTAGCGCAAAATAATTCGTATGCGTAATTCATGGCGACTATACTAATTTTGTGTGGGGATACGCGCGTGACCGGGTTCCGATCCTCATCGTGTTGCAACGTTTAATTATATGCCACGGCATGGACACAAACTAGTTACAATATATAGTGATTCATCCAATTGTGGGTGTAACTAATAGCAATCGGAAATGCATGAACATAGTCCGGGGCCTGTTACAAGTTCGGTACACTTTTAATAAAAACTACGGCCTGACGCGGCGACCGTCGAATTTTTTTTTAATGCAGTCATCGACTTCCGTTTGTTTTATGGGCCTGTAAAACAACTTGCTTACGTTATATTGCGATTGTCCACAGTTTACTTTAAAGATATTTTTATAAACGTTTCGAATTAATTACGACCGTACCTGTCCGTAACGAAGTCGGGCGTAGCGACGTTTGTGCAACCGATGAATAAAAAGACCAAGACAACGGAGATCGTTGAAGATTTGCCAAGAAGGGATAGTCAAGGAAATCGTGCTTTATTTACGTAACGACTTATTGATCGAAGTTGACAAGTTGCTGGTCTAAAACGACACAGAGACGTGAAAAACGAGAAAAAATTGAAACAATCTCGTTATGCATGTAAAATTTAATCTGAGAAAGTGCCTCTGGTATTGTAAGAGGTCACCTTTCGAACACGCACAGAAAGTAAACTACTGTCCAACGAAGCGAGTAATCGATATTGTGGAAATTGTGGGGAAACCTAAATTAGTAAAAGTAGAAAAGGAAGATATTGTGCCACAAATTATGCAATATAGTCAAGGTTGGGCTGGAACTAAATTAAAACGATACGGTATAACTTGACCAGTCCAACAATTTAAGTTGTGGTGTAAGTGAACACATTTTAGTACACCTACCTAAAACGAACATATGTTCATTATAAGTCCACAATCAATTATTACTATGCTTAATGGCAGGTCACGTAAAACACGTCATGCATGTTAACGGCGTGTGCTGTACCCGGAGCTGTGCAATCTACTTAATGTTTGTAGGTTATCGATATACACATTTGCAAATGGTAATAATCGATCAAACCGTATCTAAAATTAATAACGCGAAAGTGAATAAATATGCAAGATCTCGAAGAACGATGCGTTCATTACCCCCGAAGAACCCTTACACCACGTGTTCCCGAAAGTCATGGAAGAAGCCCCCGATATGCCGGCGACGTGTGCCAATCTGTCCGCAACCGGAAGACCATCATCACAACCAAAAAAGAGGATAACTCCCACTTTCTGTACGATTCAGTTCAAGGTCCATGCCCATGAAACACTGGCTTCGTTAGCACGTCTGCACCTCCACGTTCCAGAATGAATTGAAAAAAGTAGAGGACGCATCGTGTCGCGAACGCCACAGTCCCTCGGAGAATTGACAAAGAAGAAGAATTAATAACAGCAATCAGGCAAAGAAAGATGTAATATTTTGGAAGATATTGAGGGGCGAAATATATGAATTACGCGGGCCAATAATAATGAAAGGAAAAATACAAAGAAAAAGAAATACGTAGGGCGTAGAAAAATGCCTCGACAACGAACTCTCACGGAATGGTTGGATCGTCAGTAGAATGATGACACCTTGTCCCCTCCCCCGCCTTTTAATTCACCCCCTCGCCCATATACTGTCTGATATCAAACAGGGGATTAAATTGATCGGCGCTTCGATTGATTGATTATTGCGTAATTCGGCGTCGGATTTAAACGCTTCAATTAGAATGATTAATTTAATTGGAGCTCCAATTCCGTATATTTTTTAATTTTGATTAGCGATTTAATTCAACGATTAATCGGCAATTTTATTTTAATTGACATACTTTTATTTAATTACGCGTTTTTTGATTTTGATTTTAAATCGCCAATCAAAATTAAAAAATATACGTAATTGAAGCTCCAATTAAATTAATCATTCTAATTGAAGCGTTAATTAAAATAAAATGCGGGGATTAAGCCGCGAAATTACATAAAAAACCGTGAATTAAATGGCGAATTTGCGAAACGTGGAAAAAAATTTTTAAATCCGACGCCGAATTACGCAATAATCAATCAATCGAAGCGCCGATCAATTTAATCCCCTGCGTGATATCAGACAGTATATGGGCGAGGGGGTGAATTAAAAGGCGGGGGAGGGGGCAAGGTGTCATCATTCTACTATCGTCAAAAATTTAAATTTTGAAAATCTTAGGAATTCGTTCTTATGCGGTTCTAAACGGTACTTATGCATCATATCTGATAATTTTTATGTCGGCAAGTGTGTGATGAAAGTAAATAAAATGAATTTTGACGCGAATTTCCGTTCTTTTGTGCTTTACACGTGCGTATTTCCAATCATCATTACCCGTCCCTATCTAGGCAAAAGAAACAGAGGTCGTCCATCAACGAAATGGACGGTCGGACGGACATCGAATGTGGTTCGGGGAAGCGCAAAACTGATAGAGATGGAACGAAATGAGGAAAACCTATGTTCAGGAAAGGACGAAGGAAGGCTTACGAAATTTGAACGTGTTATAAATTTAGGACTAGTGGTCACCGTTTGATGGGAGTTGGTGATTAACAGTGGACCAGTGGGAGCAGTAACGTGTATATGCGTACGTTGAAATATTAGTTGATGGTTGTTGGTGGTTGGCGATGGTTCCGCGTCGCTGCATTTTTCGAATCGTCAATTATATTGTTAGAGTCACGTTATCTAGATCGATTTATTTTATCTAGATTAGATCGATAGTCCCTTCAGGGACTCACTCTTGTGAGTACGGGCTTTGCAACCCCGAAGTCCCGAGCAGGACCATTCCTTTACTTCATCTTGTTCTTACAGGTTGGTCCCTTTTCTTTTATCGTTCCTATTAAATCTCCCTTGATTAACTCTTGTTCTTTTCTGACTCTGATGCTATTAGAGTATTCGAGGGCTAAGAGTCATTCCTTTATCCTTACCTGTCCTTTACATTAATCCAAGCTCCCGTTCCGTGGTGAGGGATGAATGATTTCAATTTTGAAATCGATAGCGGAACTCCCTGGATACCGGGCGACCTCCAGCGGTACGTAGCCCTAGCCAAACAAGGGCGCACTGTTTGGCTGAACCTTTATTTCATCCATTCTCGTGGGATTTTCATGAATAATTTTCAAAAAAACAATGGGGATACACTGGGATTAATTGACCTCGATAATGACAATTTGTCAGATAGTTCAAAAGAACTATCATCAGAGAAGATTTATTAGTAATTAAACATAACTTTGAATCAGAATTAGATAATATATATAAATATATCCACGAATTGGACAATATAGTTAATAATAACCCGAAAACTAAAAAAGAAATAAAACTTATAAGGAATATCCTTAAGCAACAAGTAAGTAACTTAAAAAAGAAAAACCTTTTGAATATTACGTTTGAAAAAATAGACTCTTATAATAAAAATAAAAACTCCCTGCCTACAAATAACATGAAAGACATAGGAGTACAAACTACCTCAATAAAGGACTCTAATGACAAAGTCACTCAAACCTCTCTTAACAACACTGATATCAATATTGAGTCCAGCACTACAAGTTTCGTAAACTCTGAAAATTCTTTAACTACTGAAGATTGGCTATCTACCTCAAAAATTTTAAATAAGGATTGGCCTGATAATTACTTTACAAACACTACCACGACGAGTAATCCAAGGACGAGTTTAGACTCTGAAAATGACTGGATTTATATTGTTGATCCAAAATGCATAAACTTAAAGGGTGTTTGGGAAGAAGTTTGTAAAAACTTTCCAGAAGGAAGAAATTTAATAAATGAAAATAGTTCCTCGATAGTATCTATTAAGAAAGATGTTCAAATAGAAACGAACACTGGTATTTCAATCGATAAGTTGAATACTTTATATATCATCCCTATTCCTTATTGTTCCAAAAGACTGGATATGGAAATGTTATATAAAAAATTAAAGGATTTTAAAATTAACTTTGAATCTACTATAAGGTAATAACTTAATATTATCAACGGCTGATAATTTAGACCGTAAACTTCTAGGAAAATGTGTTGAATTCATTTTCCATGGCTCTAATAAAACTATCTTTATAGAACTTCCCGTTAGCAATGTAAGACAAATTAATACTCCCATTACTAAGATTCCAAATAACAAAACTCACAATACTAACAAATTATTTATACAACTTAATAATAAAAATGCGGAAATTGTAAAATCCATTAAGAACAATGAAGATATCACGAATTTGAACATTAACATTAAAAGTATTAAACAAACACTTAAGGGCAATATCGTTATGGAAATCAAAGGTGATAAAAAAAATGCAGAAATGCTCAAAGATAAAATCAAAGACAAAGACATTTTCATCGATCGTGCCCATAACAACATAGCATTATACATTTATGGGATGGATGGTCTTTGTACAGAAGAGGATATTAAGTTGGCCATCTCTCCCTTCATGAAGAACAACGAATTTCTCAAGGTACTGTCTACCAGGCCTAATAAATTCAATGGTTTAAATGCGACCATAATCTTAGATGAATGTCTTGGAAACTATTTGATGAAGTTAGGCAAAATCAAAATCGGCCTCACCTATTGTAACGTCAAACCTAGAGTTAACTGTCAACTCTGCTGCCTCAACTGTCTGAACTTTGGACACGAACGTGTATCATGTCCGGAAAACAAACTATTAAATAAAAGAGTATGCTTTAACTGTGGGAAGAATGACCACAAAGCTGACAATTGTTGCAATGAACAGCATTGCATTAATTGTAATATTTCGGGTCATCGATCTGATGGGACTAGATGTCCTACATATAGAAGAATACTGTCGCGTACTATTAACTATATTGTGAATCACATAATAATTCCTGAACCAAATTTCATTCATGGCTTACGTCAGGAATGACATCTGATATATATAATTTCTTAATTTGGTTTTTTTTTTCTCTTGATGCTCAAAATTGTATAAAATTTCGAAAAAACGAAGAATTCACCGGTAAAGACCACTATATTTACACTCAAATGAGATCTGCAAATTCAGAGCCCCCACCGAAGTAATGTCTTACGATGTTTCCGGTGGGGTGCATTATCACTACCCTGACAAGGAGGGGTTTAGTCGGTAGGCACATCGGCTAGACTTGCCTGTGTATCCGACACTCCCCCCGGCGATACCGGGGGTGTCTTTTGAAGATTCCCCTCCTTGGAAAAAAAAAAAGATCGATTTGAACATATTATTTTGAAAATTTCCATAAATGTATTGCACGAGTGTTCGACATTATTATCTCTTCGCAATTCTTTTGGAGGAAAACGACAACCACGTCGCACATATTGCTAATTAAATTGATTCTAATCCAGTAGTAATACATAAAAAGTTGAAAAACCACGGTCTTAAGCAATAGGTCGACGACATCGCCCGAACACCCGATTACAACTAAATTAAGGGGCTAGTCTAGTTTCTCACTTTCAAAAAATCGATTATTTTTTTTTGCCTAATTCGATAGTATACTATTCGGAGAACAAGTTCCCAAAGTTTTATAATCGTATCATAAATATTTTTGAAATGGGAGGGGATTTAGTCGGAGCTGACCGTCGGCGCGGATAGCTGGTGCGCGTATCGCCGAGCGAAAGCTGAAGGACTCAATATGAGAAAATTCGAACACGATTATCTGCCATTAGATCCACAAGTTTTAAAAGTTCTGCATCCAATCTATACGGATTTGTCAAGAATGGAATTGCTGAACAGATGCAAAGGGAGCAACACACAAAATAATAATGAAAGTTATGACGGCTTGCTATGGCACTTTGCTCCGAAACATCTTCACAGCGGCCTAAAAACCATACAATTGGCCAATTTTTTTGCAACGGGGATCTTTAATGATGGCACGAAGTCCATATTAAAAATATTTCGCACTATGGACATAACTGTTGGCCGCTACGCACTAGAATACGCCAACAGTCGCGACATGGCACGTACACAGCTGGCCGAGAAAAGGCACGAGGAGACTTCAAAGGAGGCTCGGACAGCTCGTAGGAAAGCTGCAGCTGACGAACAGCACTTTTTCGAGCAAGAGGAAGGCGAATTGTATGGCCCTGGAATCGCGGAATAACTGTAAGTATGAAAAATTAAATTTTATAACCGAAAAATCAGTTGTCCAAACTTTAAACGCGTTTTTCTCAAAACTGCATTTTCAAAAACGGCTGCAGCTCTAGCTCAAAGAAAAATTAACGAATCGATTTGAAATTTTGCTCGAATATTCGTAACACGTTTTTACATACCGTGAACTAGGATCTTTTCGATATTTCAAAAAATACAAATTTGCCGAGCAAAAAACGAGCGTTTTTTTTGTGAAAAATTGAATTTTTTTTCAAAACGCCGCCATTTTTTTAATTTTCAATATTTTCAAAAGATCCTAGTTCATGGTACGGGGAAAGTCATCTAGTTAACGTGAAACAAAAATTTTTCAGATACTGGCATTCTGAGGACCTCTACAACTGCAGCCGATTTACTACTTCATTTTTGGATGACTCGACGTCGGAGCGTATAACTCGGCTTACAGTCGATATTTTTTCATGAAATTTTGTGAATTAACTTGTCAATAGTATCTAAATGTATCCTTAAAATTTTAAAATATTTGACCGCATGGTTTTTGTATGAGTCCCGGAAAATCACCTCCATTTTCCGCCCGAGAAACTAGACTAGCCCCTTAACGTTAAAAAGTAAAAAAATAAAAGATCGATCAGAATAAACGACATGCAGGTACATAGGAATTGTAACCGAACTAAATTACAAAGCCCCGAGTACTTCGAACGAGTCCGCGTTTATATTTAACTTGTAGCTCACAACAATCAGTTTTCTTCGTTCCGGCTAAATTTGTATTCTCGACGTTTCGTATAAGGCGTCTGTCGTTGCACGAGCGTTGCGAGAATTGAAAATTAACAGTTTAAATGTAAGCTCAGAACGAATTTTGGGCCGGATTTGGTGTCCAAAGTGCAAAAAGTCAGGCCGAAAGCTGACCCCTATCTTTTTCGGGACGATTCCGTTAATTGGCGAAGCGCATGGAAACGGTTAAAAATTTAAAGGTCAGTATCAGGTTAATCAGAATATACACCATCACGAACGTTCCACATACGTGTTGCATTAACGTCTTTTACGCCACGGCACAATTAAAAGCAATTGCGTTACTCGTATCTTGAGAATGATAAATTTCAATGTTCCGCGAATTAAAACATAATGTAATATGGCCGGCGACGCTTTGAAATTTAGGTGTACTTAAAAAAAATTTTGACTCATCTACAGCACAGCAAATGTACTTACAGACAACAAAAAAAAGTTTCTCGGAAGACAAGTCGTTGGGCGTAATTACCGGTTGTTCGATATAAATGTACATTATAAGAAAAATCAGCAACAAGTGGTTAAATTACTGTTATTTGCTGTCGCGGTACATTGACCTACCGGATATTTACTTGTAAATTGAAAATGTTTGCAATGTCTATCGTCAAAAGTAGCTACTGCTACTTTAAATAACAACTATGCGAAAAAGCTCAAAAAAAAAGAAACGACATTGAACTGAGTAATTTATGGTTTTTCTATAAAATTTATAAAAAATTATCATAATATTCAAACCAAAACGGAAGTTGGTTGTACGAGGAATTTTCGTTACATAATTTCGTAATGACAACAATAATCAAAACAGGAATTTTCGTTTACGTATTAATACCCACCCAATATAGAGATATCAATTCAAAGTGTTACCGAGAAAATATCGATACATCCGAACAACAAAAGAGAACATGATTCACGTTGTTGTTAGTGGAGCGTTAGTCATGAATTTATTGTTACGTCCAATGGACCATTAATGGCAAAACGGTAAAAGTTCCACTTCGCAATTCGACCACCCACTTGATGCCGATTTTAAAAATACGACACACCAACAATTACGACAAAAACGAATTTCCAATATTAATATCTATTACACGCACGAAACAGCGCAGACGACGCAAATCCTTTTGCAATTACGCTCGCGTATAATTATTGTTGCTTCACAAAGAAACGGAAGAGAAAGCGACGCGACGTGTAATATAAGAATTACCTATGTAGGTAAATTTATTGATACCTGGATGACATTTAAACGAAGTTTGAAACCGCAAAATATTTCGTTACGGTTACTTTTAATTAACTGCGTTCGAAATGAGCGTTTCGTTGAACGAAGGACCGTTTTAGGACGTTTAAGACAACAACGTGGAAACGTGGACGTATATTTATAATTTTATAATCGGTTAAGTACATCGAGCGAGCCGGTTAATGACTTGTCACTTTCACCTCAAAAGACCGCACGTATTTATTGTACGAACGGGAAAAGAAATCAAAAAATATGGCCTTTCCATATTATTTAACGAAAAGCCAATTTGCAAATTATCTATTTACATCCTGATTTGTTTTTATTAAGTTTTATCGGTTTTAATGGCCGAAGTGCGTTTGTGAAGAACGATTGTGCAGGAAATGACGTATGTACACTTGGACAGTCGAATTTTCCGCGAAGAGAAAAAAAATCCATACGTAACGTTTATACTTATACTTAACCCCTTGGGTACGGATTTATTTGAGAAAATATTTGCATGTGGAACGGATATAATTTTTGGTTGCTTGGAGTAGTATGTAAAAGCAGTAAATTTTACGTAAGAATTTATTTATTTCTAAAATATTGGTGACACATGTAGTATTAAGATGTCTTCAAGTAATTAGAATTGCAAAACAAAAATAAATTAATAACAACAAAATAAAACTAAACGAAATAAATTCAAGCTATAACAAAAAACCAATTACTAATAATTATGGAGAGTGTGATATTTTTCAAAGCAAGTAGGTAAATGCAGTGCTACTTTGCATTGTTTGCACTGCCACGTAGTCTCTTTCCTAATATTATGCTTATAACAAACACGGCACCTTTTTCCAGGGTGTTGCTTGGACTTAGTTGACGGAATGTTCTCAGGAAAGTGTGCCCAATTTTTCGCTGCCAAACGAAATGGTGTATCGCTCCTTGACGGACGTCCACGACGTTTATAATTTGGCAATGAGAATTGCTCCAGCAATTCTTCGGCAATAGCTAAACGAAAGGAAGTAATGCCTGTCTTGGTTGTGCAGTTGATTTTAGAATATAAAACATGAGCATTATAAAAGGCCATATCTATTAGATAAAAAAACATTTTCTTATAACCCTTTACACATTTTCTCGTAACTGGGAAGCACGCTAGCAATTGGTCTTGTTTATCAACGCCTCCCATACCTTTATTATGCTCAAGCACAGATGCCGGTTTTATAATATTTTCGCTATCGCCACCTTCATTTTTTCTCCTTTTGCCTGTGTTTATCAAATCAGCATTTGAATGTTTCGTGCTAAGTATGTGAACGTCTTTTTTATCTCTCCATTTCAAAGCCAATAAACCGTGACTGGATAAAGTTTTGACTTCTCCTTTTTTCAACTTCATCGAAGAAAACACCTTTGGCATATTCTTCCTGTTTTTCCGAACAGTTCCAACAGCATTCGTATCATTTTTTAGTAAGGTCAGAAATAAATGTGGTGATGAATAAAAATTATCCATATACGACGTGTAACCTTTTTTTAAAATAGACTGTGCCACTTCCACGACTACACTCTCAGTAGCAGGTATATCACTTCCCTGGATTTTATCCTTGCCAACATAAATTTTGAAACGAATACAATAACCTGATGTAGATTCGCAAAGTTTATAAAATTTTATGCCAAAACGAGCTCTTTTGGAGGCAATAAATTGAATAAAACTCAATCGACCTTTGAATTTCATTAACGATTCATCAATAGCTACTTCACTATCAGGGGTATAAAGGTAACAAAATTTAGTATTTAGGTAATCCACTATATTTCTAATCTTTCTTATTCTGTCATCTTTATTTTCCTTTTCATTATCCGTAAAATGTAGAAAGCTTGAAATATCAAAAAACCTATCGCGTGGCATAGTGCTGGCAAAAATTGGAGTACTTATTGCATATCTTTTTGACCAATACATATGCATTTTCGGCTTCTTCATTTGCGACATCAAGATGCATAATGCAATATAAGCTTTCATTTCATCAGAACTTACAGGAAACCACCTTTGGTTTTTTTTTGTTACACAACCTTCTTTTTCTATCACTTATCTGGCATATCTATTCGTCTCTTCTACTATAGTGTCCCAAAAATCTTCATTCAAAACTTCTTTCACAACATCTAAAGGCGTAGGATTACCACCTAGTCTACGCAGGCTCCAAGGATTAATTCCAGATATATCAGAAAAACTTTTTATATCGGCTACATTTTCTTCTTCTTCCCAAATCCATTCCTCTGATACTGGTTCACGAGAAGATTCACTATCACTGCTCGATAGACGTCTTGTGCGTCTTCGAAACCTCGGTTTTATATTACAATTGTCATCATTTTCTATTTCAATATCGTCTTCATCACCTTCGCCTTGTATTTCATTGTAATTGTCAATTTCAGGATCACTAAACAATTCTTCTTCAGATTTCTCAAAGTCACTTTCGCTATCACTATCATAAAATATATTCCTTGTTTTTGACATAATGGGGCAGTGTATCGCAAATAATGTTCACCGAAATACTGTAATTGCCTCTTCTATTATGACTGATACAAGCTACAATGAAATGAACAGAATTGTGCCTAACCTCAAATAACGTTTTAGACACGTCATCCGCTCCTAGGGAAAACAAGTGAATGACGTCTCTCAGACGTCAAATGTACGTCAAGAGTTTAATTTTTGGTTTGACGTCTTAAACACGTCATCCGCTCCTAGGGGAAAAAAGTGAATGACGTGTCTCAGACGTCAAATGTACCCAAGGGGTTAAAAGACTGTGGAACCTTTTGGCCCTGAGACAATTAGTTTAGGTACTGTAACACAGAAATAGAACATGTCCACATAAAGTAGTTTCGAGAAAAATGTGAAAAACTGCAGTTTTTACTGACAAGGCGACACTACATCCAGTACATCGAAATTTGGGATGTCGATTTTTTTGATGATTCTAGTTGTCAAAAACAAATATACGTGTCTTGGCGTTTTGTCGAATGCTCCGTAGTTTTCGAAATATAAATTAAAAAAGAAATCAAAAAGTGAAGTTGCTGTTTAATAACCGTCCCCGTTAGTACGTTTTTTTGACAATGTCGTTGTGGCGCTTTGAGTAATGTTCTCGCTTCGCAACGAGGGTCGGTAACTTATGTATTAGTGTGTATTTGTTTCTAGAATGTAATATAGAATTACTTTGTATTACTTTGAATTACCTTGAATTACTTTTGAATTACTTGAATTACATTGAATTACAATATTAATTTAGTTTAAAAAAATTTTAATAAAAAAATATAAATATGGAGTAAATATAAATTTAAATATTATATTACAAGAATCGGCACTTAGTTAATTAAAAATGTGCCGGAACACAAGGGTTATAGTAGAGTGCTCAGCGCCCCGAAAAACGCTTAAAAATGACTTTTGTGGGGAGGTCGGGGTTACAAGATGAAACCTCGACAGATCGAAAGAGCGTATTTTTTTATTTAAAAAGCCAAAAGCCGTCAAAAATCGTCCAGTGCAAAAGGGCGCTATCTTCACCGAAAGAGTTATTCACCGTACGTATAGAAGGAAACGTGAACTTTCTTTTGCCGTAAAATTCGTAATTGGTTTTGTGGAATTAATCGTTTAAAAAATTTTGGAAAAACGCAAAATACACGGGCTCTTATGGAGAAAAATAACTTTCGGGGCCGATATCTCGGTTCGAACAGCTAAAAAGTTCACTTCAATTTCGCATTTTTTACCGTTTATACTGTCATAACTACAAAACAGAACGACATATCGAAAAATTTTATTCTTTAAAAAAGTTTGGTTCGTCCTTGTAGCATCCGACGATAGAAGAATTATATTTTTATAGGGCTTCATAATTATGATAAATAATTAAAAGTGAAAACATGCGAAAATTGCATTTGCGAGAGTCGCGCTCTCAAGTGGGCGCATTGCGTCTCTCATCTCACTTTTTCCAGTAGCTCCCTCTCATTCTATACGTAATTCAAAGAATTGCGACATACTATGATTATTATAGTAAATGCACCTTATCAGTTATTTTAATAATTAAGTACATAATATAAGAAGCGTTTTATATTAAATAAATTTACGAAAAGCTCCTATTTCATAATAAAACTACAGCGACTTTAAAATTTAATGTCTGTTATTGTTATTCTTCTTTTTATAAAATTGTGGTAATAAGCCAATAACAACAATTAATTAACATCATATATTTCAACTCTGTTTAGAGTTACCTTCAAGTGGTAAAATTTTATAATTTCCGCAGTAAAAATCAAAAATTTGGTGCAAGAAGGAAACTCCTGGTAGGTATTAATTGTATCCTTATTATGGCAATTTATTAGGGCTATTGGCCCTAATTGTAAGTGTATTAAATAACCACAAGTTAATCACCTTTCTTCTACTACAGTATGCCAAATGTGCCTTACAGCCTTAAGTTTGTTAAGAAATTTGTAAATCAGTGGTAGAATATGCCACGTCAAAACTTTAAACTGAATATTACAAATATACAATTTAAAATCTTTTTATGCACGACGTACATTGGAATCTTTCGTGAATAACGTATCTAGACTAAATATTTGATAAAATATATTAGCGTTCTCCAGAACGTCCGATTTGGTTGGTAATGCGTCTGTGCAACTCGGTGTAATCTAGGCCATTCAAATTTTATTCCGATGCATATTATCACTACAAGTTAGTAAATGATGCTGTACCACCTTGTAGTTTTACAGTATGAATAAATGGTAGTCTATCTTTGCCATGTGTGCAGGTAAATCATCGATAAAATGTTATTTTTGTGTAATTTTTATTGACGTCGTACATCGGAATAAAATTTGAATGTCCTATAGCTCTTTGTACATTATTTTTTTTAATTTTTAATAAGGAATCTGCTGAAAAATGTAACAAACGTAGGCGAGCTCCTACGAAATCGGAACATGTATAGATAACGCTAAAAATATGTTTCATTTGTTTATGTTTAGTCAGTGTCTCGATAAGCGTTTAGAAATACGGCTCGTTGCATGTTTCTATAAATGTATATTTTTGATCTATGAACAAAAAAATGTGCCCTTTATTTTACTCAACGGAATCGTCACCCTTAATTTATAATATAAATTAGCGTGACGATTCCGGGTACTATATTATAATACTGTTAATTTCAAAACAATCGAGTATATCTTAAAAATTAAGAGTTCAATCTTTTATTTTTTATATTTTAAAATATCTTTTTAAAATCTACTGTACCTTAATGCAAAGAGCACATAAGTATTTATATGTATATACCTACGTTTGCATTTACATATACATATCTATGTACATGTCTATTTCTATATATTACTTATTTTATATGAAACATTCATAATAGGTATTAGTTTGAATTGGACTGAATTAGTTTGTATTACTTTTGAATTATTTCGAATTACTTTTGAATTAGTATTACTGTGTATAAAATTTACTATAGTTACCGACCCCTCGCTTCGTAATTAGTAGGTCGCTAGTTCGATCCCAGTATCTCCAAACTTTTTTTGTTTTCCATTTTTTTTTTAATTTCATAGGGACTTCATTATTAATACCGACCAAACTAGTAGCGAGTATCGCGCCGATGTGCGCTGAATTCTCTTCATTAAAAACGAAAAAAGTACAAAAGGTTTTTGGGAGATTTTATTGTTAATAAAATTACGTATTCTTATACAACTTACATTATATGTGGAAATTAATAAATTTATAGAGTTCTCTTCTGTCAAAACTAGCAAGTTGGAACAAAAAAAAGTTCGAAGACACGGGGGTTCGAACTAGTGACATACTAATTACGAAGCGAGAACATTACTCAAGCGCCACAACATTGTCAAAAAACGTACTAACGGGGACGGTTATTAAACAGCAATGTCACTTTTTGATTTCTTTTTTAATTTATATCTCGAAAACTACGAAGCATGCGACAAAACGCCAAGATACGTATATTTGTTTTTGACCTCTAGAAGCATAAAAAAAATCGACATCCCAAATTTCGATGTACTGAATGTAGTGCCCCCTTGTGAGTGATGAGACGCTAAATTTAAATTTACACAATTTGTATGAGAAGTAACGTCTTAAATGAAAAGTAGACACTGTTAATGTCAAAAATGTCATTACTATATTATAAATTTTTGATTTTTGAAGAAGAGAACGTAAAAAAACAAATGCACATGCTGATGGTTTTGTTTGAACAAAAGAATACGATCAGAGTTGTTCGGCGTTGTGATTGGTCGATTCGGATGGACATATCTGCTTTTACTAAACTGTATAAATCCATCAAAAACAATTTTGTCATAACGGCGGACATATCCGAGTTTGCATCAAATCTCCTCAATTGTTTAAAAAGTTAAAAATTAAGTAATCATTTCAGTAAGTGTAGGTATTCTATTTGTTGGCGCTCTCCAATGTTCGAATAATCGACCACTAAAAATCATTAATTGCATATACCCAACACCACAACATATCTACATATTCTGTGTTTGTTTCAAACATTTGGAAATCTGGCAATTGACGCAAAGATTTAATTTCATCAACAAGTGAAACAAAATATAGTAAATCCGTATACAATGGTAAAGAGATTTAGTTCGGTTACGCCATTAGAATCACAGAACCACAAGAGAACCCCATTTTTTCTGTTTCTATTCGGAATCGAAAACTTCAAACATTATGTAACTCGACCAAAATCTATAGAAGTTGAAATTCTTCGTCTCTATATACGACGCTTCAGGATCTTAAAAAATTATTAAGAACGACAATTCAGTTTTAAATCGAGACTCCATAATTTAAAATAAAATTCTTTTGGCCAATTAGACGGCTGGCGCATTAACGTTAACTTTTAACTCGAAACTTTTTTGAAAAGCAATAACTCCCCGCGAGGCTTCTTCCTTTCGTAAACTACTTCGGTTAATCACACTTCGAGCGGGCTTTCCAATTTGTTTCGATTGCTAATTTAGACGCGCTTTAAAAAGCCCACACGATAAAAGAACGACTTGGAATAACGTGTCACTTTTTTTTACTTAAATATATATATTTAAGGAACAAAATTCCCACATTTTCCTCTTGCAACGTTTACGGTTTATCGAACATTATCCAAATAAAAATCTAAGTAGGTATGGTCGACGTCCTAGCAAAACCCAACATTAGGATTAAAGATCGGCAGGTAGTTTGGTAATTATTGAACAATAAGTGTTAAAGAAATTCCATTAAACGTTAGTGCAACTTTCTTTGTCTGTAAATTTCAGAGACGGATTTTACGGACTTACATTTGTAATAAACCTGTTTTCCTGACGTTTATGTTTTTATCATTATTTCTGTCTTATATTTAAAGGCTTACCAGGCTTAAAAGTTATTAATAAACAGCCGAAGTGCGATAAAGTTAAATAATAATCTGCAAACACCTATTGTTCAATAATCGTCTGCTTGCCCGTTGGGCTGTACTTTGGGTTTTGCCAAGACGTCGGCTATATCTCGTTTGTCCTATTAATCACCCTTAAGCAGGACACGCACTGAATCGACTCGGGTCGGAACGACGGCGTTCGGCAATTTGTGTTCTCTCTCGCACACCCAGATTTTCCGATATCGATCGGCGCCGAACGAACCGTGCGGAACGGATTCGGCGCGCGGTAATTTAGCCGATTGTGCCGAACGGCGTCGTTCCGAGTCGAGTCGATTCAGTACGCGTCCTGGTTTAAGGGTGACAGAAAAAAGTACGTTATGACCTTAAATGATCGAAAAGAAAAATTTCGATTCCTATCCAAAGCAAAAAATTGGAAAATTATTTTTACAAAACAAAACTATCAGTGCAAACAATAGTATATGGACAACGTCCTCGATTATTTCGGTTTAGTTACATGAAATTAACGACAAATTGTTAAGTGCTCGTTTCCTGAACATTAGCGAAATTTGCATACTTTCCATGGCTAATAAACGTTTACGTAACAAAATAATTGTTGCTCGTGTTCTAATAAATTTCACGAAATTTTTGAAATAGTTTTGACGATGCTAAAATATACATAATATACATACAGCTTGGTTATTATTTTGGAAATTCCGAACATTTATCAGATTTATTATTTATGCATTGTTGCCGTGTTTGTGACTGAAATGAGATCTTATAGTATCTATAGACACCTGAGAATGTTTCGAAGCAACGAATGCCGCATTAAATTAAGAATTTAAATTACAGTACCTACATTCCTAGATGTCTGTTTAGATTTGCTTAATATCAATTATACGAACGCCTTCGGGCGCAAATGAATTGAATTTAGACGTTTTACCGTACTACAAGGTCATGGGATATACAAAAAAAAATCAACTAACTACAGGTACTTAGTTGAAAGTTCACCTGACGTACATTACAAATTATATTTTCAAAAAACAAATCAAAAGAAAGCTAATGAATATTAATCCACTTTCTACGTTAACATACTATACAACAGCGATAATTCAAAATTGGGTGCTTTCAAATTTTTTGGGGAATAGTCGAAGGTGAAAGATTGCACGTAACAGAAATATCGATAGAAAGGAGTTTAGGTACCGTTCATGTTAAAAAAAAAGCATTACGAAAAAATAACTAATGGACGTTCGTTTTGAACGACTACCTTGCAAGTGAAGGTCGCCGTACCGAATTTAATTAATGCACACACTGCAAATTCTTATTTATTCATTTGCGACCGAAACGGAGAAAAATGTTGTGGAAACCGTTCGGCAAGTTGCCAGAACGGTGAATCATGACCACTTCTAAAAACAATATTTGCAAGAGAAATATTTATATTCAAGAACGAGACTTCCGCAAGAACGTCTCCAGAATGCCGTCCGTTTCAAGTTTAATCTGTCTGCTAACTTAATTTTGTCGAATTCGCGGCGTTGTTTGTTTTCCCCATTTAAATTCCAAGGTTAATTGATCGTTTTGTTTTGATAAAATAATTTACGCGACTTTTACGTTTATAATTTTACGGAATTCGGGCGATTAGTTGAACGCAGAGATAAATTCGATCTTTTATTACTATAACACGGCTATAAAATAGTTTCGGGGGGGTTTCAAATTTTTGCAACAAAACAAGTAGGTTGTACGTGAGACCCACAAAAGAACCATCACCTGAAATCGGTAGCACATCTGCTTTTAGTGCCGTCCTATGACAGCTTACCTGGACTCGAATATCAGGTATAAAAATACCAATACGACTTTCAAAGGAAAAAAACGACCTGCACCGATAAACGAAACACTATCGATAATTAAAAAAAAAAGTTAAAGCGTGCTAAAGACATTCTAATAATAATAATTACGTAAACAAATACGTAAATAGCGTGAAACACGCAAGATCTTCCGATAACGATCTATAGTTTATTACTTTTAACGCCCAAATTTATAGGACGTGCCATCGTCATTTTTTCGAGATTTAGCGAAAATTTTAAATCCACAGAAACGCGCAATTTTCAGTTGAACGTTGGGTTTTGCCAGGACGTGGACTATAAGACCAAAATTTTGGCGAAACCATAGTATAGGTAGTTACTTTTGCAAGGATCAACACACACTTTCGTCCCAGTATGCTCAAATAGAAAACGGACCCGATCTGTAGAACGAGCATGTTTTCCACTAATAAAGGAGACGATTAATGGAACAGGTATAATTTTATTCATCTACGCGAGAGATAAGTGCGCCCATGATTTTATGCTTGCGAACTCAACCGTGACATTTTCGTTGGATGTTTTTAACTGCTGTGAGAAAGTTCTCGAACAACTTTGATACCTACGACTTTTCGGACATCCTGTGATTATATGGAGATTTAAATTTCCGATGTTACCGTTGCAAGTTTCGAGTTGCGATTCGATTATATTTCACGTTTATTAAGCTGACACAGCCAATACGGCACAATCGAAGGAAACCTATTTAGAAATTTAGTGCTAATTTGTTGCTAATTTGTTGCTCTATTCCCGATTTTGTTACTCCAGCCGTTTCGCCAAAAACCATGGCTGTGCTAACTTAACACTTAAGCTAGCACAGCCACTCCCAGAAAATAAAAAAAAGTAAAAACGATGAGGTATTTCTAAACTACTATTTTGTTGCTCTATTGCCGATATTATTGCTACACCCTTAACACGAAAAAACCACCCCCACACCAACTGAAATAAAACAACTACTTAAAAATTTCGATTTTCTTGATAAATTTACTGTAATGAATTAATTGCTTTACATTATATTATATCCCAATTTTGTTGCTCAACCCCTAATACGAAAATAACTACCCCTAGTACTTAAAAGCCAGCACAACACATTCAAACGTAAAAAATATCGATTTTTTCGATAGATTAGGCCTTTATGATTTAGTTGCTCCATGATCTAGCATATCCCGATTTTTGTGCTCCACCCCTAGTACGAAAACAGCCACCCTTAGTACTTAAAAGCCAGCACAACACATTCAATCGTAAAAAATATCGATTTTTTCGATAGATTAGGCCTTTATGATTTAGTTGCTCCATGATCTAACATATCCCGATTTTTGTGCTCCACCCCTAGTACGAAAACAGTCACCCCTAGTACTAAAAAGCCAGCACAACACATTCAAACTTAAAAAATATCGATTTTTTCGATAGATTAGGCCTTTATGATTTAGTTGCTCCATGATCTAGCATATCCCGATTTTTGTGCTCCACCCCTAGTACGAAAACAGCCACCCTTAGTACTAAAAAGCCAGCACAACACATTCAAACTTAAAAAATATCGATTTTTTCGATAGATTAGGCCTTTACGATTTAGTTGCTCCACGTTATGCTATATTCTGGTTTTGTTATCTCCACCTCTAATACGAAAACAATTTCTGGTAATAAGGATCAACGTTAGGTAGATGATTGCAAAAATATGTATTACTTAAGGTATTTTATGAACGATGTATTTTATTTAGCATCAGGAACAAAAATGTATTATTTCTTCTGTTAAGATAGTGGTAATAAGCCGATATAAACAACTTTAAATGAATAAAACCATATATTTCGGCTTTGTTTGGGGCTATCTTCAGTGGTAACAATTATACAAACGATGTTAAACAATTACACTGCTAAACAGAATTTTTGGTTCTTGAACTAAACTAGGTAATCCTTATGAAACTTTTCACCTTGAATTTAAATCTGCGTTTACATTTTTTCTATCACGTGGAGTTTTTGAAATATATGAAGTTGAAGTTCCACTGGATAGTGTAATTGTAATGACAGGAGGTAATTACGGATTGGCCATAAAAAGTTTTGGGAATATTTAATAAAAACATATTTTACATGAAAGTTTTGTGGATAGAAACAATATCGATTTGCCCCCTTTGCATATAAAGTTAGGGCTGATAATGAATTTTATAAAAGGAATGGACCGTGGTGAAAGAAGTTTTCAATACATAAAAAAAAAATTTCCAAAAATCAGCGAAGCTAAGATAAAGGAGAACATATTTAAATTAAATATGTCTTATAGTTCACCGATATAACTCAAAATAACATACTCTTAAAATACCTACCTTAGGTTATAATTCTTCAATATATTATATAAACTAGTTGCACTTATACCTATCTAACATTTTATTTTTTAAATTTTATTTATAAGTTTACAATCTATCACGTAGTGACATCAAGTAAATGATTTGACATTTGGTGAGACATGTAGAAAGTTTTCAACAAAAATTTCCTTATTCTAATTCTAATATTCTAATTATAATTCTAATACTAGCTGATTTGAAACTGAGTCAATATCTTTAACACCACTATGCATTATGCGAAACGGTTTGGTAGATCTGTTGGCTTGAATCGTTTAAGTCTTGGTTCTTCCTCGTCAGAGTTTAACAGGTCCTCGACCAGCGAGTTAGGATGAACACTCATTTTGTTAAAGTAGCGAACACTGTACTTTTGTATTTTTTCTTCTATCGTTGAAATGCCTAAGTCTTGTCGTATGATCTCATTCGTAACGAACCATGGGGCGTCTACCAAAGAGCGTAACACTTTCGATTGAAATCGTTTGATGATGTCAATGTTTGACCTGCTCGCAGTTCCCCATAGTTGTATGCCGCAGGACCAAATAGGCCGCAAGATGGATTTGTTCTTCAATGTCATCTGGGATTTGCATCCAATTAGCCAGTACATTTTCCTAATTTTTAGACTCAGCTGTTTTCTTTTGGCAAAGATATGTTTTTCCACGTAAGACGCCTTTCTAGATACATACCTAAGTACCTGACGGTGTCATCTTGCGGTATTGGTTTGTTATTTATTATAACAGGTGGGCAGGTGTCTCGTCTCAGCGTAAATGTTATATTGACTGACTTGGTTTCGTTTATGTGGATACGCCATCCTTTGAACCAAACTTCTAAGTTGTACAAGCATAACTGGAGGTAGTTTGACGCCATTTGCAGATCAGGATGCGATGAAAGAATTGCTATAGCATCAGCGAAAGTTGCAATCATAGCCCCCGGTGGTGCAGGTAGATCAGCAGTATACAGTATGTACATAAGCGGGCCCAGCACGCTTCCCTGGGGGACACCAGCGTTGATGGGGAATAAAGAGGTAAAAGAATCCGTATATCTCACTAAGAAGTGTCTATTGGTAAGGTAGGACTTAAGTATTGTGTAGTAGTCAGGCGGTGGTAGTTTTTTTTATTTTGAATAGCAAGCCTTCGTGCCAGCCCTTATCAAAGGCCTGCACGACGTCCAGGAATGCAGCCGAACAATATCTTTTATTCTGGAAGTCTTTTAGTATGTTATCTACAATTCTATGGACTTGTTCGATTGTGGCATGTTGTTTGCGGAATCCAAATTGATGATTTGGTATGATGTCGTTTTCCAGTACTATAGGCATTAGTTTTTGCAAGAATAATTTCTCAAAAACCTTTGACAATATTGGTAGGAGACTAATTGGCCCGAAGGAAGATAGCTCATCGCTTGGTTTGCCTGGTTTGAGTATTGGAATAATTGTTGCAATCTTCCATTGTTCGGGAAAATATTGTAGTCTTAACACGGCATTAAACAGGTAGGTTAAATATTTGAATCCCTTCTCCGGTAACTCTTTAAGGACTTTCCCCGTAATTAAGTCGTAACCAGGCGCTTTTTGTGGGTTCAAGTCAGTTATAATTATTTTCTTGACGTTATTTACTGTAAACGGTTTAATTGGTAAGCACATTTGAAATGGTACATCGAGATATTGACGAATATTGCCTTCTTCAGCTGCAGTTGTTTGCGATTCCAATGGACTAAACACCTTTGTTAAGTGGTTCGCAAAGGCGACCGCTTTGTCAATGTTACTTCTGGCCCAGCTATTGTTCTCTAGTCTTATCGGTGATATATACTGCTGAGGTTGCTTTAGTTTAAACATTTAAAAACAATTGTTTCATGTATAATTTATTCCCAAAAGAACAGTTTTCTTCTATAGCAGATACGTATAACACGCAATTTAATAAAATTTTAACTGCCTGTTAATTAAACGATATTGTTCAGTATGACAACTGGCGAAAATATCATTAAAAACATTAATAATACATTTTTGTTCCTGATACTAAATAAAATAAATTGTTCATAAAATACCTTAATGAATACATATTTTTGCAAATATCTACCTAACGTGGATCCCTATTACGAGAAATTGTTTTCGTACTAGAGGTGGAGATAACAAAATCAGGATATTCTAGAAGGTGGAGCAACTAAATCATACAGGCCTAAACTATCGAAAAATCGATATTTTTTAAGTTTTAATGTGTTGTGCTGGCTTTTAAGTACTAGGGGTGGCTGTTTTCGTACTAGGGGTGGAGCACAAAAATCGGGATATACTAGAACGTGGAGCAACTAAATTATAAAGGCCTAATCTATCGAAAAAATCGATATTTTTTTAGTTTGATTGTGTTGTGCTGGCTTTTAAGTACTAAGGGTGGCTGTTTTCGTACTAGGGGTGGAGCACAAAAATCGGGATATGTTAGATCATGGAGCAACTAAATCATAAATGCCTAATCTATCGAAAAATCGATATTTTTTAAGTTTTAATGTGTTGTGCTGGCTTTTAAGTACTAAGGGTGGCGGTTTTCGTACTAGGGGTGGAGCACAAAAATCGGGATATGTTAGATCATGGAGCAACTAAATCATAAAGGCCTAATCTATCGAAAAAATCGATATTTTTTAAGTTTTAGTGTGTTGTGCTAGCTTTTAAGTACTAAGGGTGGCGGTTTTCGTACTAGGGGTGGAGCACAAAAATCGGGATATGTTAGATCATGGAGCAACTAAATCATAAATGCCTAATCTATCGAAAAAATCGATATTTTTTAAGTTTTAATGTGTTGTGCTGGCTTTTAAGTACTAGGGGTGGCTGTTTTCGTACTAGGGGTGGAGCACAAAAATCGGGATATACTAGAACGTGGAGCAACTAAATTATAAAGGCCTAATCTATCGAAAAAATCGATATTTTTTTAGTTTGATTGTGTTGTGCTGGCTTTTAAGTACTAAGGGTGGCTGTTTTCGTACTAGGGGTGGAGCACAAAAATCGGGATATACTAGAACGTGGAGCAACTAAATTATAAAGGCCTAATCTATCGAAAAAATCGATATTTTTTTAGTTTGATTGTGTTGTGCTGGCTTTTAAGTACTAAGGGTGGCTGTTTCCGTACTAGGGGTGGAGCACAAAAATCGGGATATACTACAACGTGGAGCAACTAAATCATAAAGGTCTAATCTATCGAAAAAATCGATATTTTTTTAGTTTGATTGTGTTGTGCTGGCTTTTAAGTACTAAGGGTGGCTGTTTTCGTACTAGGGGTGGAGCACAAAAATCGGGATATACTAGAACGTGGAGCAACTAAATTATAAAGGCCTAATCTATCGAAAAAATCGATATTTTTTTAGTTTGATTGTGTTGTGCTGGCTTTTAAGTACTAAGGGTGGCTGTTTTCGTACTAGGGGTGGAGCACAAAAATCGGGATATACTACAACGTGGAGCAACTAAATCATAAAGGTCTAATCTATCGAAAAAATCGATATTTTTTTAGTTTGATTGTGTTGTGCTGGCTTTTAAGTACTAAGGGTAGCAGTTTTCGTACTAGGGGTGGAGCACAAAAATCGGGATATGTTAGATCATGGAGCAACTAAATCATAAAGGCCTAATCTATCGAAAAATCGATATTTTTAAGTTTTAGTGTGTTGTGCTGGCTTTTAAGTACTAAGGGTGGCGGTTTTCGTACTAGGGGTGGAGCACAAAAATCGGGATATGTTAGATCATGGAGCAACTAAATCATAAAGGCCTAATCTATCGAAAAAATCGATATTTTTTTAGTTTGATTGTGTTGTGCTGGCCTTTAAGTACTAGGGGTGGCTGTTTTCGTACTAGGGGTGGAGCACAAAAATCGGGATATACTAGAACGTGGAGCAACTAAATTATAAAGGCCTAATCTATCGAAAAAATCGATATTTTTTTAGTTTGATTGTGTTGTGCTGGCTTTTAAGTACTAAGGGTGGCTGTTTTCGTACTAGGGGTGGAGCACAATAATCGGGATATACTACAACGTGGAGCAACTAAATCATAAAGGTCTAATCTATCGAAAAAATCGATATTTTTTTAGTTTGATTGTGTTGTGCTGGCTTTTAAGTACTAAGGGTGGCAGTTTTCGTACTAGGGGTGGAGCACAAAAATCGGGATATGTTAGATCATGGAGCAACTAAATCATAAAGGCCTAATCTATCGAAAAAATCGATATTTTTTAAGTTTTAGTGTGTTGTGCTGGCTTTTAAGTACTAAGGGTGGCGGTTTTCGTACTAGGGGTGGAGCACAAAAATCGGGATATGTTAGATCATGGAGCAACTAAATCATAAAGGCCTAATCTATCGAAAAAATCGATATTTTTTTAGTTTGATTGTGTTGTGCTGGCTTTTAAGTACTAGGGGTGGCTGTTTTCGTACTAGGGGTGGAGCACAAAAATCGGGATATACTAGAACGTGGAACAACTAAATTATAAAGGCCTAATCTATCGAAAAAATCGATATTTTTTTAGTTTGATTGTGTTGTGCTGGCTTTTAAGTACTAAGGGTGGCTGTTTTCGTACTAGGGGTGGAGCACAATAATCGGGATATACTACAACGTGGAGCAACTAAATCATAAAGGTCTAATCTATCGAAAAAATCGATATTTTTTAGTTTGATTGTGTTGTGCTGGCTTTTAAGTACTAAGGGTGGCAGTTTTCGTACTAGGGGTGGAGCACAAAAATCGGGATATGTTAGATCATGGAGCAACTAAATCATAAAGGCCTAATCTATCGAAAAAATCGATATTTTTTAAGTTTTAGTGTGTTGTGCTGGCTTTTAAGTACTAAGGGTGGCTGTTTTCGTACTAGGGGTGGAGCACAAAAATCGGGATATGTTAGATCATGGAGCAACTAAATCATAAAGGCCTAATCTATCGAAAAAATCGATATTTTTTAGTTTGATTGTGTTGTGCTGGCTTTTAAGTACTAGGGTGGCTGTTTTCGTACTAGGGTGGAGCACAAAAATCGGGATATACTAGAACGTGGAACAACTAAATTATAAAGGCCTAATCTATCGAAAAATCGATATTTTTTAGTTTGATTGTGTTGTGCTGGCTTTTAAGTACTAAGGGTGGCTGTTTTCGTACTAGGGTGGAGCACAATAATCGGGATATACTACAACGTGGAGCAACTAAATCATAAAGGTCTAATCTATCGAAAAATCGATATTTTTTTAGTTTGATTGTGTTGTGCTGGCTTTTAAGTACTAAGGGTGGCAGTTTTCGTACTAGGGGTGGAGCACAAAAATCGGGATATGTTAGATCATGGAGCAACTAAATCATAAAGGCCTAATCTATCGAAAAAATCGATATTTTTTAAGTTTTAGTGTGTTGTGCTGGCTTTTAAGTACTAAGGGTGGCGGTTTTCGTACTAGGGGTGGAGCACAAAAATCGGAATATGTTAGATCATGGAGCAACTAAATCATAAATGCCTAATCTATCGAAAAATCGATATTTTTTAAGTTTTAATGTGTTGTGCTGGCTTTTAAGTACTAAGGGTGGCTGTTTTCGTACTAGGGGTGGAGCACAAAAATCGGGATATACTAGAACGTGGAGCAACTAAATCATAAAGGTCTAATCTATCGAAAAAATCGATATTTTTTAAGTTTTAGTGTGTTGTGTTGGCTCTTAAGTACTAAGGGTGGCGGTTTTCGTACTAGGGGTGGAGCACAAAAATCGGGATATGTTAGATCATGGAGCAACTAAATCATAAATGCCTAATCTATCGAAAAAATCGATATTTTTTAAGTTTTAATGTGTTGTGCTGGCTTTTAAGTACTAAGGGTGGCTGTTTTCGTACTAGGGGTGGAGCACAAAAATCGGGATATACTAGAACGTGGAGCAACTAAATCATAAAGGTCTAATCTATCGAAAAAATCGATATTTTTTAAGTTTTAGTGTGTTGTGCTGGCTCTTAAGTACTAAGGGTGGCGGTTTTCGTACTAGGGGTGGAGCACAAAAATCGGGATATGTTAGATCATGGAGCAACTAAATCATAAATGCCTAATCTATCGAAAAAATCGATATTTTTTAAGTTTTAATGTGTTGTGCTGGCTTTTAAGTACTAATGGTGGCTGTTTTCGTACTAGGGGTGGAGCACAAAAATCGGGATATACTAGAACGTGGAGCAACTACATCATAAAGGTCTAATCTATCGAAAAAATCGATATTTTTTAAGTTTTAGTGTGTTGTGCTGGCTCTTAAGTACTAAGGGTGGCGGTTTTCGTACTAGGGGTGGAGCACAAAAATCGGGATATGTTAGATCATGGAGCAACTAAATCATAAAGGCCTAATCTATTGAAAAAATCGATATTTTTTACGTTTGAATGTGTTGTGCTGACTCTTAAGTACTAGGGGTAGTTATTTTCGTATTAGGGGTTGAGCAACAAAATTGGGATATAATATAATGTAAAGCAATTAATTCATTACAGTAAATTTATCAAGAAAATCGAAATTTTTAAGTAGTTGTTTTATTGCAGTTGGTGTGGGGGTGGTTTTTTCGTGTTAAGGGTGTAGCAATAATATCGGCAATAGAGCAACAAATTAGCAACAAAATAGTAGTTTAGAAATACCTCCTCGTTTTTACTTTTTTTTTATTTTCTGCGAGTGGCTGTGCTAGCTTAAGTGTTAAGTTAGCACAGCCATGGTTTTTGGCGAAACGGCTGGAGCAACAAAATCGGGAATAGAGCAACAAATTAGCACTAAATTTCTAAATAGGTTTCATTTGATTGTGCCGTAGTAGCTGTGTCAGCTTAATAGACGTTTATATTTCTTTGATTGTTTTACTCACATCGAGCTTTTTGGGGCGCGCCGTAGGTATATCTCCACGAGCTTCTTTCCGTTACTCATAGTTTGTAATATCCTACGTCGGGCGCCAAACTTGTAACGCATATTTAGAGAGCGAAATTAAACGAAAAGGAACAAAACCACGCTGTAGTCTGCATTTGTTGCAATATTAGAAAACGACGATGGGGTAGTTGGATAAAACAGTTTAGGTCAAGCAGAGTATGCTTCGACGAAGATTTTTGAACACTTTTTGTAACGGCCCGTAAATCAATCCCTCAAATTAATATATTTATATAGTCTAGCAGAAATTAAACTGATGGGTGTCCAAAAAGTCGTTTAGTCCCAATAGAATTGCTTAAATTAAGGCACGTCTTTATCTTTCCACAGCCAACCAAGACTGAAAGACTTTTTGGACGCCCGTTACATAATTAAACCGAAATGTACAACATGCATAAGATGCAGATTATAAAACAATGGCCCGTAATGCTAATAACGATAAAGAAAGGGAAAGCCATATATCAAATGGACGAGTAAAAAGTCGTAACGCGTTTCCGGTTTTATAAAACAATGAGACGGCGGCTCCTGAAAGGAATTTCGATATTAAATTTTATGCTAGAAGATCGTAACCGCAAACATATCTCGATCTGAATATATTTCTGGGGAATCGTTGCGTTGCGGGTACCGTAATGTTGGTGAAAAAAATTAAGTTTGGATATAACCTTTAGGCTGTAATTCGATAGACGATTTCAGCTGGTTACCGAACCTGCTGGTTTATTACAGATTCTATTATTGAACAATCGGAACCGTTTAACCCTTCTTTGCATGATGATGGAAATTTCCATCATAATATTTAGTCAACAAAAAAAGGTACTCAAAACCCTTGTACTGTAAATTTGTTGTTGCTGGCAACTTTTTAAGCGACTATTGCGTACAAAAAAACGCAGTTGTCACAAAATAGCAAACGTCACTGTCAATTACCAAGCCTACAACTTGTCATTCCGCTGTTTGTTGTGACTGGAAGAAATGAGCGAGATTTTAAATTGTTTTATGGAAATAAACGGAGATATAAAATACAATAAAAGTGAAAATGAGTGGAAAAAAGGTTTGTTTTCATGTTTTTGTTATTTTATATACAATTTATATCAAAACACTGTGAATAAATTTCTCAAAACTATGTGATAGAAATTTACATCACTATGCAGTAACTTCACTTGTAATGTATTGTAAACATTTTTTTGTTTATGTTCAGTTTATGTTGTTTTTTAGGTAAACTTGAATGATAGAGATATTGAAGATTATCTTAGTAAATTGCAAGACGGTTGGCTCTCAGAAGATGGCCTTGATGACCAAGCTTCCGATGATGAAAACCGCGATGCTGATGAAGTTATAAGAGTGTTGCAGGAGGAGAACGATGATGATGATGATGATGATGTGGATGAAACTGCTGACATTGATCCTCCTCTTGTAGAACCAGAAGATCAAGAACCCTCTCAGTCTTCTCACCCATCAACTTCATCCAATTTGCAGTCTTCATCCAGTTTTGCATTTGACAAAAGAAGCTTGATTTGGAAAAAAAGGAATCTGGTGTATGACACAGATAAAATTACTTTCTTGGGAAGTTCTACTGCTTCAGGTAGTCTATCACACCTAGAAACTCCATATCAATGTTTTAACCATTTTATCACTGAAGATTTTATCAAAACATTAGTAGAGGAGACAAATTTATATATAATACAGCGTAATCCCAGTTCATCTATAACATTTACAGAACATGATTTGTATAAGTTCTTTGGTATATTATTATACATGTCAGTAATCAAATTTCCTAGCACAAGATCATACTGGTCGCCAAAGTTTGGATATGAGCCCATTTCTTCAACAATGCCACTGAACAAGTTTGAGAAAATAAAGTTATCATTACATTTTAATAACAATGATCTTCACAAACCTGTAGGTCATCCAGAACATGACAGGCTTTATAAAATCCGCCCTGTTATCAAGCATCTCAATGAGAGATTTGCCACAGTGCCAATGAATCAAAGACTTTCTGTGGATGAACAGATGTGTTCTACCAAAATAGGGCATTTTTTAAAACAGTATCTGCCTAAGAAACCCCATAAATGGGGCTTTAAATTATATGTTCTCTGTGATTTGATGGGATATGCCCACAAGTTTGAGGTATATTCTGGACACGAGAATATAGAGAAACTCCCAGATGAACCAGATCTTGGTGCAACAGGAAATGTTGTAGTTCGTTTGCTTCAAGGCGTGCTAAGAAAGCAAAACCACATCATATACTTTGATAATTTTTATACTTCTTTGCCATTGGTAGTTTTTTTAGCTAAATCAGGAATTCACACAGTGGGAACTGTGCAACAAAACAGGATACCAAATAATAAACTTCCAGAGAAGAAAAATTTCATGAAAAAATCTGTGCCCAGAGATAGTTTTGAGGAAAGAGTGTCTGTGTATGATGGTATAGATTTGAGTTGTGTGGCTTGGAAAGATAATAAGATTGTAACCCTGTTATCTTCTTATTCTGGAGCATTGCCTGTAACTAAAGTCAATAGATTTGACAGGATAACAAAAGTAAAAATTGATATTACTTGCCCGTTTATTGTCCAAGAGTACAATAAACATATGGGAGGAGTAGATCTCATGGATAGCTTTTTGGGCAGAAATCATATAAAAATGAGGTCTAAAAAGTGGTATTTGCGTATTTTTTTTCATTTATTTGATCTAGCTGTTATAAACTCTTGGATTGTTTATAAAAAAAATGCTCAAGAAAGAGGTGAACCTAAAAAGAGTCTGTTACAATGGGCCAATTCAGAAATGAATTGGCCGTGTGCTATGCAACAGAGGAACCACCAGAGAAGCTAAAGAGGGCGTCCTAGTACCAGTGTACTAGAAGAAGAATTAGAATCAAAAAGAAAAGGTTCTCCAGCTCCACCACCTCCAAAAGACATAAGAACAGATAGTGCTGAACATTGGCCAAAAGTAGGTGGGTCACTCCGGTGCAAATTTCCCAAATGTAAAGGCTATTCCACAATTTCATGTAATAAATGTGGCGTCAATTTGTGCTTAAATAAAAATAATAATTGTTTTTTAAATTATCATACAGAATAAAGAAGATTTAGTAAAGAATATTTTTTTATTTATTTAGTACTGAGCTAAATATGTGACAATGCATGATGATGTAAATTTCCATCATATTGTTTTTTACATAATACATATTTTTATTTACACCAAGATTTTTTTAAATATTTTTCCTTTAATCTAGAGCATTAATTACATCACCCTGATTTTTTTTAAAAAAAAAGAAAAAATCATGCAAAGAAGGGTTAAATAGTTAATCTCGCAGTTTTTGCGGCACGAAACGTATAATACCGCCACAAGATTGCCAAATTTGCCGCATATTATCCAAAAATAATAATCTCCAGATTAAGTTAGGTAATTAATTGCACACAATTAACTAACGGCCTTCAATTAAATTATCTATAATCGTTCAACTTCTAGAAACTCGACAACCTCCCTTTTTCGCAAATTCGCAACGTTTCATACCTATAGGTACCTACCTAATAAATCGTGCGCCTGCAAAACAATTGGATTTTTCGCTTTTTTACTTGATCGACAATTTTTCAAAAAAAAAAAAAATGAAGGACCTTGAGACATTTCGCCGCTTTAATAAATCGTTCATTACGCGATAACCAATCGAGCGCCGATTTCGTTTCCAAAACGAACAAAATTTAGACCTTATACTCTTCGTTTTTTCGATGCTAAAAATAGCCGAAGAGATCGACGTTCCTCCTTCCGCCCAAAAATATATATAAAAAACAGAAACAAAACTTTTTCTACCCAAACGAAAGAAAAGGGAACGATATCGTCGCCACATTTTTGTTTTACTCTTTTGTTCGTCCGGCAATTGTTTTCTAGCGAACCAAAATAAACGTAACCCTTACGTGCATTCTTTTGTTTGTCCCGCAGACCGTAAATTAATCTGTCGTGCAACAAAAAAAACACAATAAATTACTGATGACCCCGCAATTTTAAGGTACTTGTTTTTTGTTTACAATTTTACGTTTCAACACTCGATCTAATTTTTCTATTGCGCTACTTCGACAACTACAATACGTGCTAAATTCGACAACATCGTTGACGATCGGAATCGTTTATAAACAATCGTTTGCATTATGATTTTGTGATAACCTCAATTATCCGTTTCCTTAACTTCGACTTTTTTTTTAAGGTGACAAATTATGAATCACCGCAATTTTGACGGAAACAATTAACGCGATCCGAGACGGACAGACAAAATTGTGGCGAAGCAACTTCAAATTAAATTCCCCGACAACTTTATTCGGCGAAACAAATTTAATTAGGGGCCGACCAGTTTTAATTTTGGCCGAGACCCAAACAAAGATCGAAAATAAAAGTGGTCCGTTGAAAAAAACTCACCCTTTGCTTTAAATAAAAATAATTCCTCGTGGATGAAACAGGTTAAGCACAATAAACTTAAAAAGCACCTATAATAAGCGTCCGCCATTTTATACACACGCACACACACAAATTATAAACACTACATACTCCGGGCGACCGTTCGTCCGATTGCAGACAAGAACACAAGCAACCAGAACATAGGTAAGAACCGATTTCTTCGTAGCAATACGATTAGTTGTCGAAACGGTTTCCGAAAGTGGGGGGGAAAAGAGTATAATTTCATCGTACACGTTAAGTCATCTATCGCAAACTATACCAACTACAGAACGTGAAACCTTTAAAAACAACATTTACCCATAGTACTAATATTTGAATATTTAAAATTAATTAATAAGAGCAATAAATACATTTGTATTTTAAATTTTAATGCCATTATATGTGTTGTAAATGTTTAACCACTATTTAATTAATTTTTTAAATAAACATTTATAAGTAATCCTTGAAATATTTAATTTTAAATAATATATAAATTACAGCTTGTCGCGCAATCTATAGTGAATTGTGTAAATTACTAAACATGAAATCTGTAACATTATATAGGGTTGTACGTAATAATTTATGAAATGAATACCTCCTTAGATTGATGTGATCCTGATGCAAAATTTCAATTTCTTGACCGAAGCATACTACTCGCCATTTCTCGGAACTTACAATATTATGCTATACAATTCAGGCGTAGGTTGGTTTATTCAAATCGATTCTAAAAAATAACATACATTTTATAACTACACAATTTTTATTTTATTAAAAACAACTTTACTTATATCGCAAAAAACTTCTGAAATTAGCAAGAATAAATAAAAGTTGATTTGTTTAAATAATTTTATTGTAAATGGAATTTAACAATAATTAGAAACAAAACGATTAATAAAATATTTCTTGTGTTTTGCTAAATTAAAACGGAATGTTAATTATGGATAGTGATAAAGAGAGTATGTGGATATTTTTTATTGTTTATAATAAATGTTAAATTGTATTTACAACAAATTGAATGAGAACCTGAAAATTTCCTCGATTTACTTAAATTACATCTTAATCTCCCGCACCAAATGAAATTCCTGATTACAAAGATATCAAGCCTTTTACTTCAAAAACCCAAGAAATCTCATTTTTCTACCAGGATAGCATAAACGAGAAGAGGTTTTAAAAAGTAATTTTCCGCTGAAATAAACGCCCGAGCCATCTTTGAACAAGAAATATTAACCACAGGTTTATATTATGGCGACATCTAGCAAAATATTATTTAAAACAGATAAAACGAAATCTGCACACATATAAAAAGAACCTCTTCTCATTTCTGTGATCCTAATGTAAAATTTGAATTTCTTCGTTATTCTGGGCTTTTAGGTGGAATATAATTGTAATAATAATAATAATCCTAAACTAAAAATTTTATTTATTTTTGTTCTAATAAACAAAATTACAGATAAATCACTTTGAAATTGTCAATAAATTTTAGTTAATTTATAAATAAGAGAATCTTGGGATCTTTCGCAAATTTTGACCTGACCTGAAACTTTTGAAAGTGAAATTACCAAAGTACCGCGGCGATAGAAAATGGTAAATCGCTTCAAACAAAATAATTAATGGCACATTTAAAACCATCAGCTCCTGGCAAAAGTAGGACAAGAATTTATTTGGACTCCGCATCCCGCAGCAGCAATTAAGAAAAACGTCGTCACAATCAACACACCAACAAAAAGAAGTCGAGCTTTTGATTATACAAAAACTTACATATATTTTTTTAAACTCACAACAAACAATAATCTCTTTAATAATATTAGTAAAAGCAGTGTTCCAACATTAAAAACTTTGCACCTGATAATAATTTTTCATTCGTTTACACTTAAATTTAACATGACATTAACATACATAATTTTCTTTATCGATGACAATATAGAAAAACACCTACATCCATTTAATAAATTACTTTTTCGGCTATTAAAGTGCTAAGGTTAAATATATTATCTTTAAATAAAGTGCCTAAAATTGTCTAAGATTATCTATTCCATATATCATCCATAGCTTTATTAGAAATATATTTCTCGGTAAAACCTTTAAAGTCTTCATAGTTTCTAAATAAAATAAAATTTCAGACGTAACCAACCCATGTTGCGGACCTCCGTTATTCTGAATGTTCATCTTTATAATCTCGTCCCGTAATCTGCACTTGAAATTTTTGATGCACAATCTCGTACATGTCGGACACCTGAAATTAAACATCGAAAACAGTTTGACATTTCCGAGACGTCTCTCTCACCTGTTCTTCAGGTAACACGGGGCTAATTGCCTCGTGCAGCTTCGTTAAATGCCTGGAAACATTTCTGAATGCCTTCGACGGTACTGGAGGCCGAGCGTCCCAATCGTTCAATTGATCCCCCAACAGAGTGTTCATGATAGACAAAACCTTACTCTCGAGTTGTTGGATATGATGACCGATGTCTCGTTCTACGCTATCCATACTAATTAAAGAATCACTAGAAGTATTACTAAAATGGGTACGAATATGCGGAATTAACCAAAGCACTAACTGTAAAGCCCTAGACGTTAACGCTAAATTAGTACTAGTAATTGTTTTAAGTCCTGCTGTCCGTAAAGCACCCGCCCCCAACACTAACTGACACGATCTCGAATTGAACGTCCGCAACAACTCGGTTAAATTTCGACCGATAGCCGACGCTAAAACAGGCAAGTCGTAAGCACAAATACAATATTCGCTAACCAAACGAATTAACATTAAAACTGTTCCTACGGTTACGTACTCTTGAGATCCTACTTTTAAAGAACTAGAAACTTTTTAACGTCCACGTCGATCCCATTTTCTTCGGTGGGCGAACTGGGCAGAGAATTCATGGGTTTACCCGTAGAAATCTTTTCGAATAACGCTTGAAATTCTGGAGGCACCTCGGCAGCTTTCCACCTTTCGCTGTCCAAAAGCAGGGTTAATTTATTTTTTCGTTGGACGTGAAACTTCTGCACATAATTGCTCGCCTGTATCTTGAAAGCCGCTCTTAAAGCGGCGCTTTGACGACCGCAAACGCTCTCGCAAACTTCGGTAAAATTATCGACGATCTCCGATAAGTCTGTGATTTGCGCGGTGGCTATCGGTTGCTTGTCCGACTGTGCACTAACCAAAGATGCCAACCTCTCGTGGCAATAATCGCAGACAGACACCAAAAGGTCCTGCAGTTTCAACTCGACCCTTTTATGCTCGTCGAGGCCGAGGAATTTTTCGGCCACTTCGTCCGTTTCTAATAATCCGGCACTCGTGTCGGCCGTGCACTTGATCACGTTGTGTACGGCCTGAACTCTTTTAACCAATTTTCCCAAGGCGGTCCTGGCCAGGGACAAGAGCTCGAGCCACTGGGCGGCGTCTAGGGTTGGAGGAGCTTCGCCCGAGCCCGTCAGACAGTGTTCCATTCCGTCCTCTACGTCCGCCAATTGCTCGATTACCAACTGTTTGAGAGCGGCTTGTGCAGCGGTTATTGCCTCTTGCTTGTAGATTTCCAAAAATTGCAGGTGGTTCTGACGTAACAAACCCGCAACCAAACTGACTAAACGGTCAGGTTCCAAAACTTCGCCGACGCTTTCGAGCGGTCTATGTAGATCGGCCGCCGCGTACCTGTAATAAACAAAGATAAAACGTTTTATACAAGTAAAAGAATTCGAAAGTACTAACCTTTCGAATTCGGTGCTCAACATCTTATCGATCAAACGAGACATCTCCTTCAATTGTGACGGTAAATGCCTTAAGCTAGTCACTCCAGCTAGTTCTTTAGCTAAAACTTCTTGAGTACTCGATATAAGTTCTAAAGCTGCCACATAATCGGACGAACTCAATAACAACTGTAGAGTTGGTTGCGTTTGCAATACCGTGGCCATTAATTTCAACTTGTCCAACAAAGTGACGTGATTCGAATGGGACCGTGCCATACTGATCAGCCTCAACGAATCTTTAGCTAGCGCTCTATCCACATTTTGAATTTTATTACGAAGCGCACCGACTTCTTTACAAGCAATACCCATTTGTTCCATGATGGTGTCGTGCGAAGTCATAGCGTGAAAAAAGGCGCCCGATTTCAACGAAACTTGTTTGGCAATTTGCTCTTCGACGCAATCCAAATAATAACTAAGTTGTTCTTGTAACAACCGGTCACTTTGGCGGCTTTTGACATCTTTCGAGTTACCTATACTTGTAAATATGGCATTAAAAATAACAGGGTCGTTAAGTGGCAGAGATTGCTTTAAAAATATACCAGGAACACTATCGATATTAGTACAGTTCGACACTAACTCCGTACTTTTACTTCGAGATCTTGCATTGTCGAGTTTATTTTGAGAAAATCGCACATGCCTTCGATGTCTTCGAGCGAATTTACGTAGGTACGATTCGAAATGCGCGTAACTTATCTCGGGCAAAAAGGACTTTTTCCTACGTCCGTACTTTCGACGAAACTGTCGCCCCACGTCCTAGTGAAGAAATTCGATTGTTTTCCGCGAGTTGGATCGTTCAAAACGGCCGGAAGATTTTGCGTTGCCGAATATACTGTCCAGCGCTCTGCGGCTGGAGTCATTTCCGACATTTGAATTCTTCACTACCTAAACTTTTCCATTTTTAACTTGCGTTCTTCAGCAAAATCAACATCAGCTGATCGACTTTCGTTCACGTCATTTTTGAAATGTCAAATTCGCGAACGATTCATCAAATGTTGCCAACACGCGAAAATTTATGGGGGAATTTGAGAAATATAAAGGTAGTTTTACACTTTTGAAGATTTGAAAATAAAAATTACAATTTGCCACGATTATTGCTCTGCTTTTACTTTAAACTGCTTGAAGAAAAGCGCCCATTATGAATTAATTAAAAGAGAGCAACTAATTGGGCACATTCAAATCTTCTTGTTCTAATTTTTGGCTCGGACCAACTCGGAGGCAACAAACGCACAAATACATCAGCACGCGTAAAACTTAATTTTAATCAAATACTACTAAATTTAAATTATTAAGTTCAGATTAAATTAAAATGTGGTATAATACAATGAAACCATGAAATAATACCCATTATCTTATCTTTAAATCATACTCGACAGCAGCTTGTTCGCGCTCCAAACCAAGAAAACACTTTTATACTTACTAAATGAAATACTATCTTCTCTTTTATATACAACATATCGTATTACATAATACTAGGTTCTACTAAATATATTTTTAATTTTGGACCCATAATTTAATTATTATTAAATGCATAAATATCTGCCCCACTCCTGCTCTTCAGTAAATTATAAAACGACTACTACAACTAAAATGTTTATATTTAATAAGTTTTAAACAATTAATTTTTAGTTATCACACATCGTTTTTAGTATGTATTATATAATTACAAATTCTGACGATTAACAATATTTATTTATCAATAATATAATGGATTAACATTTAATGATATGAATTAAAAGTAAAATTTTAAATAAGGAAAAATGAGTTGCCTTTAAAATGATCTGTACTAAATCATTCGTTTTTGAAAATCAAGATATCACATTTCTAAGTTTATAATATTATTCATAATACATATACTTTTTTACGAGTCATATTATTAGTAGATTCCCAAAGATCGTAAGTTCATTATAATTGCGTACTTGTTATTTTTTCAAATTCATTATAGATACAACAAATATTTCTTTCAGTTTCCTTTAAACTTATAGTATTTTAATCCTTACACAAGAATATAACATCAAGAGAGTATTTAAAAAATTACAAGATCAAAACATTGAAAAAATAAAAAATATATGGTGGCTCGTTAAAAAATCGAAAAGGGAAAGGGCATAATATCGATAATAAAATAACCATGTTCCAAATTCAAAATTTTACAAAAAACGAGTCGATAGAAAGAACAAATCGATACTGACTCTCTTTGCATAATGGCTAAATTTGTATTTTTAGTTGAACGGTCGCTTTATTTTCAACAGTAAAGTTTTCCGACATTTATAGAAAATGCAGTTTTGCAAATGTTTATGTCACTCTCCAGGCTAAATTACCTTAAGTCTTATTTTCTCTACTAGTTGGCGTGTTATGCGATTTTTTACATTCCATTCCACAATAAATTGTCGATGTGCGAATTGTAAATCTTGAATAAAATTACTATTTCGGAAATTTAAAATTCAAGACTATAAAAATTAGAAATGGGGAAAACATATTTACATTAAAAGCGACAAATACGGGTATGCCAACAACAACAAATATTTTACACAGTCTCATAATTCTTTTTAATTTGTCTCGACAAATGGCAAGAAAATACGATACCCAGAAACTACAAGGAAAATAAAATATTAACAACTGAAACAAAAAATATTTCCAAATACTTACTTGTATACAAGCCAATACTAATCCGGTGCTTCCTATTTTAATGGCATTATCTTCGACAAAAGTTCCGAAACCTTCAACACACCCTTTTTTGAATAAAGTGGTTGTATTACTGTTGCAATACGTAATGTTTACTTGTCCGTATTGTTGTCCGCAACATGAAGAAGGTAAATTTTGAAGAACAGGATACCAATCCGTATAGTTATGGACTCCGCAACATTTAAACTGTACAATACATTATGGGATAAATGTCAATTATTATATTTAACAATCGCACTTACATCATTCTGCATGTGATCCCATAGTACAGTACCAGGAACTGACGTATTTACTTTATAATTTTGTAAAGAATTGTTTAATTTGGTTGTTAGATATTCTTCGGTTTGATGTTTCAAAACGTATCCGCTAATGCCGGCCGCAAATTCCAGCACGAAAATTAAAATCATCAAAATTGCAAACTAAAAAGGAGAACGTATAGCACATATTTCAATTTACTGATTGTTAGTTGTAAATACCGTCACAATCATGCAATAGTTCTCTTTAATTGCCCGCAACATCCAAAAAAGGCTATAGCAAAAATAATGGCACCTATCGCTATTAAAAGATTGGGAATTGAAAAATATTTATCGTCCAAAATTAATTCGTAATCATTATAATAGGCCTTAATAGTGATGCCGATTGATAGTATTATCACACCAGTTACCTAAAAAATATGTCGATATTATCATCATCACACGAACGACGGTTTGCAAACAAGTTAGTTGCAATAAAGGTAATGCACAATATGTAAAATACCATATGTATTCACGAGATAACGATACACACGTCATAAATATTTTTTATAATTATAATAAAAATTAGCTACATATTTATTATCAAAGTACCGGCTTACCACAAAAATAAGATTGAAACTGAAGAGGAGATATTTGATGAAAATGGAACTCATCGGTAAATTAGACATATTGACGCTTATATTACTGTTTTTTTTTTCGAATTTCGCAAACGACTCGTTAAACTTGTTTTCTCCACTACCACAACGAATAATGAATCACTGCTGAAAACTAACACTCCTGCCTGCAAACGACTTGGAAAAGACGTAAATGTGTGGATCAACAAGATAACACGACTGATGCGAATTTGGCCCTTCGCTAATATGTTTATAAGTTCGAAAATGCTCTAAAAGCTTTTGTCCTTCGATCACGTGCAATTCTGTTTACTCGCGAGGACTATCTTGCTGGAACTTTTTATATGCAACCTGTTGAACTTACAACAAATGAATCAGTACGCATGTGATCGAACGTTTTATCTATTTTCCTAAGCTATTTATCCAATATTGCACAACTAGAAGAATAATCGTTTATTCTTACTTGCTTTTTATTGCCATAACAAATACGTTTATTTATCGATCTTATTCCAATTTACTCGTTGATGTTTATTTTGAAAATAACAGAGAAAGTGAGGTTATAGGCATTATATGTATGAAGACAATGGTACATTTCCAAAAAAAAGTGATAACGGGCAATCAGTATTCCAAAACATCACGATATAATTACAATTTGCCTATTATAGCTTTATTAAAACTTAAACGAGAATTATTTAACTTGACATTAAACTTAAAAAACACGATCACCAATTATTGAAGTTAAAATTGTACGAAAGGGCTTTTTTCTTTTTTGTAATGGACTCTAAATTTTTGCCATCTTTAGTATCCCTAAAATTGCCAAATTACTGATGTTTAAAATAATATAAATTAACGTACCTTGCCGTGTTCTGAGGATTAATGTATTTTCCTATGCCAGTTTTGAATACTTTTAAAGGTTTTTGTGCCTCCAATTTTCTTTTCTGCGCTAATTCCTCGTCGCGTTGCTTAGCGAGTTCTTCTTCTCTTTCTTTTCTTAACTAGATAAAATGCGAAATCGTGAAATTAATATTTCCATTAACTTTTCGTTAAATTTATACCTGCTCGTCTGCCTCCTGATAAGGATCGACAAAAATTTGCGCCTTAATTATGATGATATCTTCTATAGGCATATCCTTATTATCAACTTCGATGCGTTCCATTTCTGCGAGCGTGTCCATACCACCGACTACTTTACCAAACACTGTATGCTTGTTATCAAGATGTTTACATGATCGATACGTTATGAAACTTAAAAATTTTTCATTGCATTTTGCACAGATAACCTTATCTTACAACTCACAATTGAGATCCATTCGTATTTTTTCCCGAATTCGCCATTGAAAGTACCCTCGACCTGAATGTGTCAAATTGGGCTTGAATTCATCTTCGAATGGTTTTCCCCAAATCGATTTTCCACCTCGACCGGTATTAGTCGGATCCCCACCTTGTATCTAGATCATTTGCCCCATTACAATATCATTATAAAACGAACATCAAGTCTTACCATAAAATTTCTAATAGACCGACTAAACTTTGTTCCATCATAATAACCATTTTCAGAGTGTTTTAGGAAATTTTCGCACGTTTTTGGTACGACATCGCAGTATAGTTCCAAATTTAATGGTCCCAAGTTGGTAACTAATCTAACATAGCCTAAAATAAAAGTGTTTGTAAAAAGGTAATCGTGAGAAACTTCGAAAAGAAGAGAATCATTACATATTCTAATAATTATCTGAAACAACATTTTTATCGCCCATATTTGTTAATATTGCAGCTTAAAACATTGCCGTTACTCACCCTTTTTCTTAACTCGTTCGTATCTGACAATATCTTCATGTACAATCGCCGGTTCGTGGTTCAGTTCGACAGCCATCACGGTGGAAGTGAAACTCGCCGCTACGGCACCTGTGGAGTAATGTGCCGCATTAAATTTATCTGCCTTGTCCGTGCTTTTGGGAGTGCCGTCAATTTTTATGGTAGGCTCTTTATAATCACGTTCTAGTTCTTCTAACGTGAGTTTAGTTTCCGGATTCATTTTCTTGATGCGTGCTTGAGGATCCGATCTTTCTGCTATTTCCTCTAAAATACAAAAATAACGTAAGCTATGTTAGATTAAATGTATTTTCGTTTATTAACCTTCCGTTTCCATTCTCAAGTTGTTTTTAACATGGTGAAAGAGAGAAATATTGAATTTGGTTAAATCTCTAGGATTTTGTAGTACGATTATGTCTTTTCTCTCGAAAGAGGTGTCAGTAAGTAAATCTTTCCAGTTCTTATTTTTTATATTTAACTGTTCAACAGCTTCCATTGAAAATACATTACCCGTCGTTCTAATTGTTGCAATGTGAGAACTGTTTGTAAAATTTCTAAATAGAACCGGACAATGATATTCGTGCTCGGTGTTTTTGTGAAAATTCAACTTAAACAGCGATTTAATCTCCAGAGGGTTGCCTGTAACGGGATTGATTTTAAATTTTTTAAGAAAAAGCAGCAGCGGTTGCAAATCAAATATGTTGCCATCATCGTCGGCATAAGGATCTTCGAAGGGTTGGAGTGATAAACAGCAGTGATCGAAAGGTAAACGCCTGAATGAAAAATCATCATTCGTTACACCTGCCCGTTTTCCTCCATAAAGTGTGGTCCACTCTGTGTACGTTAAGTACCTACAATTTCAGTTAGAATTAATAAGCAATAAATTTGGTACGCTTACATTTTATCCTTCTGATGCTGTCGTTTGCCCATTTTTAAATAGTATTTGTTGATAATAAAATTTTTAAAACCTCAACTTCTTTTGAGGTTAAGTCAAAATTCCAATTATAGGCACTAGATGACGTTATCTTAAGAAATTATGACATTTTTTTTAAAATAATCATCGATTTTAGTGGTTTTTAATTTCACAATTCGTTAAAACTGAATGAATTATTTAAATACAAAGTTCTCAAGAAAAATTTAAACATTTCTCGAACGTTTGCAGAAAGAATTTACGCAGGTTTACCAACTTGATTTAAATGTAGTTATATAAAATTCTCCAAGTTTAACCGGCTCGTTTAAAAAATTGCTTCCACGTTTGGTGAAATAAATTTATTCGACACTCTAAATTGAATTAAATTTTTTCTTGTGATTTTTTATTGAAAAATTCGCGTTCTTCCGTTCTGCAATGCCTATAAAATTTTGTTTAGGGTTATTTTTGTCATCACTGTATTAATGCCTGTATTATACGCCATGTACAATCTTATGTTCTGAAAGGGAGCAGGGAGTGTGTCTTGTTTTTGTTAATAAAAGTGACTAAAAGCTTCGGTGAGTAATCCTGCAATTGTATTGTTTATATTTGATTGTATAAAATGTGCGGTAATTGTTGAATAACGTTTATTGCACGTACTTTGCTGAAAAACAAAACACAAGTCTCGACATAGCAATAGGTGTTCGTACTTAATAAAGATGCCGATTTAATACTTCGGATTGTACATTTTTGAATTTTTAATGGTACGTAATCGTATAAATCATCGGTGCTTGTTTTTATTCAATTTTGTTGGTTTTATTGTTGTATTTCGTGTATGGCTCAACATGGCCGACCGTACAGTCAAGAATCAATTTTGATTTTGTATAGGTGACATTTGAAAACAATCTAAATATTCTAACATTGTTATTACGATAAATATCTCGTTAAAAATTATCGTATTAAAGAAATAACGCGTAATAAATAAAAATCGTCGATCACAAAGCTTATTGTTTGATATTTTCAACAGTACCATGTCAACAGCAGGATCCAGTGGGTCCGGAAGAGGTAGAGGCGGACAGTCCATAGGAGATCAGTCAAAGGAAGCAAAAGAATCAAAACCCAACCCCAAGATGTCGAAAGCCCTTGGCACTTCCGCAAAACGCATCCAGAAAGAGTTGGCCGAAATTACCTTAGATCCTCCTCCGAACTGTAGTGCCGGTCCTAAAGGAGAGAACTTCTACGAGTGGGTTTCCACGATTTTGGGCCCTCCAGGATCCGTGTACGAAGGCGGCGTTTTCTTTCTCGATATTCATTTTACTCCCGAGTATCCATTCAAACCGCCAAAGGTCACTTTCCGCACTAGAATTTATCACTGTAATATTAACAGTCAAGGCGTTATATGTTTGGATATCCTTAAGGATAATTGGTCTCCCGCTCTTACCATCTCGAAGGTATTGCTGTCAATCTGCTCCTTACTTACAGATTGTAACCCTGGTAAGTTGTTATTTTTGTATCGGACGTGCGTCGAGGCTTTTATTAATTAAAAATGGAAATGTTTTAGCGGACCCATTAGTCGGCAGTATTGCAACACAATATCTGCAAAATCGAGAAGAACACGATCGTATCGCCAGGCTGTGGACCAAGCGTTATGCTACGTGATTGGCTCGTGCAAAGTCACTTATTATCCGTGTTATCTCCCTTTGCCCTTCTGGCACAATTTGGCCCTTTCATCTTGACATTTCATCATCATTAATTTCGTGTATCTATCTAATCTAATTTTAATTACCTACATGATTTTTTAGAATAGATTTAAACGGTAAGTTTTTTTTGTATAGATTCAACGTGTTTAGTATAAGTTTCGTGATTTTTTCCTGGAAAAAAAAAACGTAGTGCGAATTAACAAAATTTTTGGTTGAAATTGTAATTCGCAGAGGCCAAATATATGTGGTATTTCACTTTACGTATTTGTAAACAAAACAATTGTGTACTGAATATTAAAGTAATAAATTTGTGTTCAGTAGGCACTAAGTATATGTTCCTGCTTAACTCTTTTCGATTTTTTCTAGACAATAAAGCGCCCCGATTATTTATTTTTTTTTTTGTTTTCGTATTGTTCGAGTTTGACTCAAATAACTTGGAAAAATACTGTGCTAATGTAATGGAAATAATTCGAAAATCAATTTATATTTATATATGTGTAATGAGTTTGTAAACTTCTGCAGATAAGTTCCTGCAATGTGCAATTTTAAAAAAAAAATTAGTAGTTTGCTTGCGCATCGTATGTTGATATTTAATTTTTGTCTTGTTTGTGGAAAAGTAAATAGGTAAGACGAAGTGAATCATCCGTAAACAGCTTTATGTATACTTTTTTTACGAAATTATAAATATGAGAATATGGACTATTCTTCTAGACTTATTGTATTTTAGTTGTAATTGTAACAATAAAGTTTTAGTATGTAATCGTGGATGGGTTGTTTTTGTTTTTTAGATGGTGGTTTTCGAGTCATGTATTTGCTGTTAAAATTAATGGCAACTGTCAATTTTTTTTATTTCTTCAAAACGGTCGAACATTGCGCGGTGATGATGTTGCGATATTTTTTTTAATTGGAACTACGTAAACATTCATTCAGGTAATTCCTTGGAAAACAAAGCTACTTATATAATTTCGAGTCGTCGGTGTTGCGAAAAACGGGAATTTAGATCGGATGAAAGTAAAGGGAATGTTCGTGGTAACTGAAATGCACAATGTTTTTGTGTAAAAGAGTGCACAAACAATATGTAGGTTGTTCTGTTTAAAAGGAAATTAGTTAATTTAGACTTCCAAGTTATGGCAATGGGCCATCGGTTATTGTTTGGCAAAAATTATGGGGCTGCGGTGAAATCGAAAGCGTGTACTGTTATTTCCAAAAAGCTTGTATAAACATTAAATATTTTAAAAACGGTCGAAAAAATTTTTCGAGCCCTTTTCATAAAACGTCGCATAAGTGCATAAATTACATGTTCCTGAACTGGCGAGTATGCAGGAACTCCATCTCTTCTTTTAAATTTAAGAAATCGTGCATTTATTTATATAAAAATTGAATTCGACGAATCTGCGCACGATAAATAGCTTGTATCGCTCAATTTTCATTGAATCAAGGAAAACCCAGAAACTGAAATTCTTAAAACATCGAGAAAAAAATAGACTTTTAATACAACATGTATATATTTATTAAGTATAACATTTATATAGTTGAAAGTGTACATTGTAACATTGACAGTGAGCCTTAAATGATCGGCACGTGTAACTTAAAAACACTTTGAATAAACAGCCAAATAAAACATTTTTACAACACATGCTGCCGATGCAATTCTATTTTGTATAAAATATGCATTAAATCTAAACATTAAGAAATAAAAACGAATGCTGTCTTGTAAAACAAAACAACCGAGATTCGATCGAGGAACGGCGTTTTCAATTTTTAAAAATGAGATTCGTCGAATATGTCGTATTGTTTTGGTTTCTTTGTACTAATCTAGCAGTTATATTTTTGTACAAAACCTTATTCCTAACTAGTAATAACCACCGTTGCTATTATTAGTTTAGTATAGTTAAAATTGGTTATTTATAAGATTGGTTCTAAGGAGGTCTCTTAGCTGTAGAAGTATAAAATTTTCTTCTTCACAACCAAATATTAGAATTTAATTTTGAGTACTCTATTGTTATTCTAAAAATATTACAGTGTCGTCACCGAACACTAATAAACTTCATAAAGACTAAACAAACTACATATCAATATTCAGTTCAGTGATACGACTAACATTCATAGATAGATATGTTAGAAGATAAATATTAATATCATTATGAAAATATGTAGAAAATTATTATTGACTTAAGATTGTTCCTCTTTTTTTGACATTCATAGCAGAAATTTGGCATTTTAATTGATTCTGTGCATTTCTACATTTTTACAAATACTAATTAATGTATATTTCGCATGATATATATTCGAGCATTTATCAAGCGACGTAAAACATCGAGCTGCCAGACAACAATAAACAAACAATGAACTCATGTTAGTTACATTACAATATATCGTATCGCTTACTTAAGTGAAAAAATTGCATATAAAAATCTAACAATAATAATGCATCAGTCTGTGTATGGGTAACACATCAAAGTGACTGCTAAGAATTGTATTATTCTCTCATTATAAAAATAAAATAGAACATTTAAATAATAATTAAAAAACAAACAATATTATGAGCTACACGTTATAAAGTTCGAGTATAATACTTTCCCAGTCATTTAAATAACACAGTGTAGGTCGGTATTATAATAATAATAATAATAGTAAACATACAGTGGACAGAATTAAATGCTGAACACTTATGTACAGCGTGCGCATAATTTTGATCTGCCTATTTATACGGTTTCGTATTCCTTGCGAATAGAACGGGCCAGACAGCAAGCGAACACCACTCCGATTAGCTATAAAAAGACAAACTCGTTCGTTAAGGCACTCATAAAACATCAAGTATTAAATTTTATTGTTACCTGCACTAAAGCGATACCGACACCGACTCCGCCAATCATCGAGCCATATCTGATCAAAACTTCCTTCAGTTCGACGAGACACTGTCTGTCATACTTGTCCGGGGTGTCCATCGTACAGTTACCGTTGGCGGGAACATTGGGGCAGCAAGTGTGCGGCAAGGAATTGTTGCCGATAATTTCCTTCCAGTCGCTAGGTCCGTTCATGCCGCAGCAAGTCAACTACAATACAAATTCAATTTTATCCATATTACATTGAATAATTTTTCTTTGATGTTCATTTTCGGTGTAACTTTTGCTACGAGTATTTTTTTGTCCAATTTGGACAAAATATAAATTAATCAATGAACTATTTAAATTTCAAATACTGTTTCCTAAACATTTGGGTAAGGTGTCGTTTTTAAAGCAAACAGAACGGGCTTTAAATTATACAGGATGTCCCACAAATACGGTTTGTTATTTGTTTTTTTCTTAATTTCGAAAGCTTTGAAGGAATTTAAATTAAATTCAACACATACGTTCTTAACCGCACGACATTCCGATGTTTCAATGAGGGGGGGAAATCCGAGGCGAACGAGGATGTGGTGAGAAAAACCCTGACAAATTCTTAACCGAGTGCGGTGTTAAAAATTTGGACTTGAGAAGTTAAAAAACCAAAACAATGACTGATGAACGATAGAGACAGCCAATTATAAAGTCTCAAAATTAAAATATGAGACCGAGTGTATGACTTCTGGTATCTAGTTTTATTTATTTATAAACAGACAATAATATTTGAAATAGTATCGAAAAAGATAAGTAGGAGTACATTTATTTATGGAATATTACTATCAAAAATTTTTATCAGTAAATCAAATCGATATAAAAAATCTTCGGATGTAAAATGAAGACAAAGAAAAATTGATCAAAGTAAACATATGAGCAAAAAACAAATTAATTTAACTATTGATAGCAAATGTGTCACTAAGAGCTTCTTTTTGTTTTAATCTACAAAGTACTAACCATTTCCATAAAAAAATAAGCGATTCTAAAAATAATCGAAATAAACATGGGGAGTATTTTTTGAGAAAAATCAAACCACTCGCACAACTTTTACTGCACCATCTGCTGATGATAGGTAAAAGACAAAACAACTGCATATCTAATTTAAAAACACTATGTGGGCGAAATCTACAGACTGCTAATGATTCATATTTTTATATTGGTCACATAACACAATAAACTTCGTTCAGCTGTGCAAAAAACAGAGAACCTTGAAAAAAAACGTCGACTCCACTATAGTCGCCGATTGCGCAAAATTAGCTCACGATCAGAATAAATATGTCTATTTCCTGTTGTCCAATTTGTATTAGCTATAGCACAGTTTACGAATTCTATAACAAGACAAATTGGAAAATAGACGTCTAACAGAATGTTTCTCGCAATTAATTGATCGAAATAATTACTATAATTTTAATCAAAATTAATAGGCCCGAATCCTTTGTAAATGGAAAATTCTTGTGATTAATAAATTATGTGGGAAAACGAGTCGATTGATAAAACGTTCAATTATCCATTCGGCAATTGGTTGCAGATTATTTTCCAATGTACAATCTAAATTCTAGAAACAGGAACGCTATTGGCGTTTTAACAGGAGCATCTTAATTATAGGTTACCTACTAAATTTCAAAGGTCGTACCGATTAATTTAACGAGCACCAATAAACTCGATATTGCGATCGATTAATTTACCTCGTGCTGCATGACGTCCCAGGAGCGTTTGTCCTCGGTCTTATTGTAATAATCGTGCATGGTGGTGTTGAGGTGATTTTCGAGCATGCCCTCGACTTGACCGCGATGCACGTACCCGCAATGCCGGCCGCCAATTCCAAACTAAATATGATCATGAGGAAGGCGGAAAACTGTCGGAGAATAATTTAAGAGCTCGATTCTCGAACGTGGGATAAAACTTACTGTGATGATCATGCAGTGATTTTCTCGAACCGCTCCACAACACCCGAAGAAGGCAACGACGAACACAATAACGCCGACTATTATTAAGACGAGAGGAGCCGATCCAAAACTGGGATCCACAAACTGCGAATAATGGAAATAAAGGGCATGAATGATTGCTCCCACCGTTAAGATTGCGATCCCAGATATCTGCGGTTTAGAAGAAAATAATGAATAATCGTAATTCAAGTTGTAATCACAATACGTACGGCAAACAACAGGTTGAAACAAAACAACAAATATTTCACACAGGTCATTCCTGCAGACACCATTTTGCTGGAATTCCGTTGAACTTGGAAGGCTTCTTTTGTCAATTCCTTTTGAGGCGGAGCACGATTAATTGCGTTTGCGGCACGAGATTATTTTAAAAGCGTCGAAAATCGTCTGCCTAAGGAACAAACTGAAATATCGCTTTCAATATTTTAAACGTACGGCCTCGATTTTTCTTCGATTCACGAGAAAAACGCAAATATCCCCACCACTAATACTGAAACAAAACGAACTCTAGTTGCTAAAACGCGAACTAATTTATCCGTATTTAAATTTCTAATGTAAAGCCCGCCAAACACGCGTACTTCTAACAAGAAATTAACGACTTTACACTTAAAAATTATTTTAAATTAGGCGTGTGGGGGTCCGTTTCAAAATGCATTTCAACAATTTATAATTGGTTATTGCATTCGATTCGAAAATTCAAATTACGAAAATTGTATTGAATTTTATATCAAAAACCTCAATCTATGTAGAATATCGATTAAAAATGATCAGTTTCCAATAAATGAAATATTTGAACATATTTATGGAAAAACAATAAGTGCACATAGGTATGATATTAAGAAAATGACATGCGTTGTGGTAACAAAAACTAAATTCATAAAGATGTAGTAAATTAGATTGCAATGTTTTAAAAGACCGTAACAAAATTTTTAAGCAAGAATACAATCGCAATAAGTATATACCGAATGAACACCATAATTAATTATGAAGAAAGTAAAATATATTTAGTTGCGAGTGTAAGTAGAATGTGAAAATATGCAAATAAATTTCATTTTGTAAAATACGATTTAACGTGCAATTTAGCATAAATCGAATAAAAATCGTCGAAAGCGTGTCGTTTAAATTTATTTAAAATTAACGAATTTCGAAATGTTAATTGAAAATTTGCATTTACAAATAACGAATATTTTGTTTTTGTTTTCCCCCTTTATCATAAAGAATATAAAAAGTAGTCGTATTACTCGAGTATTTATAAAATATACGAAAGTTTAAAATAAATATTCATGCGACTGTAACACGTGTGTGAGCACTTAACATTTTCTAATTTTGTGCAGATAAATAATTTATATTAAAAACTATAAACGAATCTAACAATAAGAGGAGAAATTAAGAGACTAAGAATGAACAATAATCCAACATTGTTTAAAATGTGACATCCGACCAATTCCTAAAATATATATTAAACGATAACTTTTAACTGCATCAACGGTGCAACTCGTTCCAAATACAAACTAACATTACAAAAGAGGATATCTACCTTTCAGTAAACAGTTCAAACAAACGTTCTTCATAAATTAGTTTTATTATTATTATCTTTTTCAAGTACCTTTACCACCTTCATAATTGAATTATACACAAAAATCACTTTTATTTACATGCCGTTTGCACATTCCAATCGTGCATGTTGTAGTACAAAATTGTCAAATCAAAATCACACATCCTCCAAAATAAGATCGAAAATCTTTGTATACGAATATCACGGCCGAGCAAAAATTAATTTGGAAATAGAGGTGACTTTTGATTTTTTTCGATTACAGTTTGTTTATTGCTCTTGTTCGATACGCAAGTGCTAAATACAAAAACAATAAACAAAAATAATAGGATTCACAACCAAGTAATGGTTTAAACTTATAATTGTTCATAACAGGTATGTACACTAAATAACATTAATAAGCTTGGTAATTATATTATAACAGTTTAAAAGATGAGTTTAAAATCATAAGATGAAGTGAAACAAAAGAATTTTAGACGACTTAACGCGAAAGTGTAATTCTACACAAATATTTACATTTTAAAGACAATGTTAACAATAAATAATTATAAAACATGATAAAATTTAATATATGTATTCGTATAGTGTCGTATTTGGTTTCTTACAAATAAAATTAGTACGACTATTCGATTGGGTTGTCTCCCCGACGCTGTTAGTGATGATGATTTAAGCAAAAAAAACTAATCAGTATAAAATGGCAAATGCAAAGTTCTTTCCGACATTCACTCTTACATCGTAAAAAATTTCATAGCTTGAGCGGGTATTACAAAACAGTCCTACTCTCTACTTTTCACTTGATTGTCAAAGTTCTTTAAGTAATGTGGATTTAGCGTTTTTCAGCTTATCTAGTCGCTTCAACAAATGCGTATTCGATGTTTCTAATTCTTCTGCTCGATTTTGTGCTTCTCTTGCCTAAAAATTAAAATTGTTAATAAACAAGATCGCATTCGGATAAGAAAAAAAGATCAAATATAACCAAAGTGCAAGCAAAAACCAATTAAGAGGCATGCGGTGTTATTTTAAAAGTTGCGACAACAAATCAACTGATTAATTAACAACTTTATCTACACTACTCGATTTAAGTGAAAGTTAAACTTTTTAATCTAATCGGTTACAAATTTTTAATCGACATATTACATTAATCAAACGGCTAACAAAACGGAAAGGTAAATGAAGTATGAAAATAAAGGTCAACATAAATTTATTTAGAAATTAGCATATAAATCCGTAAATATTTGATTGTAAGAATGGCCATGCAACTACCATTATTAAGCATCATTCGGTTCCTTCACTGCACCGATCCGAAGTGTCACTTATATATTCCTGGAAACAAATATAAAAGCCGGTTAACCTACCGAATAACAAAGAAACGACAATTTGACCCAAAAAGCAAAGATAAATAGCGACAAGCAATGAAGAGAGCAAGCCCGGCTTCATCAGAATTCACCTCTCTTTGCAATTTCCTCTTCTCTTGTTTTAAGGCTTCTTCGGACTTTTCGTACATTTCGGCCGCCGACTTGTACCTTACGACTTGACTTTCCAATCTTGCCACTGTCGCCTGCAAAGTGGCAACGTCCTGTTCCGCCTTTTGAGCTCTAAACTTATAATCTGCTAATTGTCTCACTATGTCTCCTGTTTAAAAACAAAAATTATACGACGTCAACTCGTTTCATAAACTATATCGGCAACATCTTACTTTGGATATCGTCGGGGTCATAATCGGAATCGGAAGTAGGCCCGTTAAGAGTCACGCTGCTGGTTTTTCTCCTTTTACTTTTCTCCTCTTCTAATTCTAACCTTAGATGACTAATTTGATCTTGAAGGTCTTTTTTCTCTGCAGCAAATCTACCCAACCGCACGTCTACAAAAAGAAAAAGACGACGACGAGTCACGAAAATTAAATGTTTACATCGAACTAACCTAAACTTCCTTCGCCGGCATTCTCCAACAGTTTGGCATTTTCGATGCTAACAAGAGCCTTTTTGGTCGGACTACCGACGCTATCGCTACTAACGTCTTCGCCATTCTCCTCGTAAGGAATAAGATCCTCGACCACTATCACCAAACCTTTTTCGGCTATCAGACCATCACGTTCTTCTAATTCCATTTTAGTCACAGCCAAATCGTCTTTAAGACGTGCAGCCAATCTATTAAGCTGATCGTATTCCCTACATTTATCTCTGTGCTCGCGGCGAAGTTGAGAATGTTCTTCTTCTAATTCCTCTAACCTAAGGGTCACGACGTGTTCGTTATCGACTCTAAACGTACCTACACGTAACGAAATAAACTTGCCTATCTTTAAGCAGCTCCAGTTGATACGTTTGCGAAGCTTTGTCGTTATCTAATTGAGCATTAGCTATCATGGCCTTCCTAAATTTCTCCTCCATTTCTTTTAGTTCGTGCTGAAAATCAAAATTTCCATTAAAACCGTTCGCGAACCGTTTAAAAGCAAAACGTCCGTACCCGTATCTCCCTGATGCTGCCGCCGTCTTCGAGGGAATCTTCGGAGCTACGCCGACTCGAAAGATATCGACCGGTGCCCGAGGTTCTTGCTGCTCGCGTCGTCGCCTCTAACATGTCGTACTGTCTATCGGCATTTTCCTCTTGTTCCTTCTGCTGCCGTTCCAGTTCTCTCATGCGTATATCCCTGGCCTCTGCCCTAGCTTGTCGCCGGGCCAGCAAACGGGCCTCTGCCTGAAATTCAAACGCATAAAATTATAACCGAACGGGCCGACACTTATTTTATACAACGTACGTCGTCATTGCAATGATCTAAAAATTGTCTAATAACTTTCGCCTCCGAATACTCGTATATAACGCTGTGTTTCCTACTAGATTTCTGATCGAGGTCCACGTCATAATCTTCGTTCGCACCAACAATTTTATAATTTTTACACGAATTCGCGTTCTTTAATTTTTTGCCATTTACAACTATCGCACCGTCATTTTTATTGTTAAGGCCGGACTCGTCGTCGGAATTTAAATTGTTTAAAATATCGGTGAGCGAATCTAAACTTCCGGACGAAATGGAATTATTTAGTTCGGTGTCGCTCATCTCCATAATAAATGGGGTATAGTATTCGAACGGAACTCGTTTTAAAAAAATGTTTTAGTTCTCGCTTATCACTTTCATGACAAATAAGTACCTATAGATAACGGGTCATTTCGATACGCCCATTTTAAGTGCCCCCCAAGTACATTTCCGAAAATGTACCGGTAAAAATTGGTGCACGTTAGTGACCGCGTTATCACCCTTCACTTTATACAACGTAATTGTTTGCGTTAAAATCGAAATTGCCTGGGCGCGCGGGTTTACATTTTAAATCGAATCAAAGAACGGCCATACGTTGCACATTTTCAACAGATAATATAAATTATCAGGTATAAACCGTTGTGCACACTATCAACAACGGAAAACTGATATCTACGTGAAATTAAATATCAACATCCTTGAAGTTTACATTGCAATATACAGTAGACGAGATATTTTATGGTCCAATCTTTTTTTTTAATTAAAAAAAAAATAGTAATAAAAGGAAGCGATACATAAAAATTTGCAAATAATTTCCTTCGTAGTTTTGGAAAAATATAAAGTTCGTGACTTATGAAAGATTACGGGTTGCGTGGGGGCAGTCGCGTTCACTTAAGGGAGATTTACCGTACCGAAAAAACTATTAATTAATTTTTGATTTAGACAAGCGAATCGATGGCTTAAAATATCGACTTTTAGATAGTCTTATATACCTTAAAAATTATAGGAATTACACAAATTAAAATATGTATAACTTTTGCTGATACAATACAATAAATTATAAATTATGTTGCTTATCTTAACACATATTGGGCGGGTAACCGAACAGACCAAACTTATATGCGTAGCGGGCGAAATTCGCGAAAAATTGCGCGCTTGAAATATAATCTATACATTGACATATTTCAATAAAATTTGATAAAATCGCGATAATTTATAGTTTATAATGTACTATAATAATATAATATACAGTAGAAGTCCATTAGTCCGGCATCCAACAGTCCGGAATGCCTGATAGTCCGGCATCGCTCCGGAAAATTGTAAAAATTTTGGTTTTCTCCAAAAGTGTGTCTTTAAAGCAAATAAAAACGCTCGAGAGCTATTTGGAAGTTTTCGGGGTAGTTCGGGATCATCCGGAAGCGCTCGGTATTGTTCGGAAACAATTAGCGGCCGGCTAGTCTCAGCTGTCACAACAAATTCAGGTGCAGTGCAGCTCCGTTAATCGATCACGAAGCGTCTTCGCCATTTTTTTGTGCGTTGTCGTTTTGTGTCCTTTCACATCGCAGTAAACGTAACTTTTGAAACTGTTTATAAAAAAAGTGATTTTCGTTCTAACTGTACAGTGACCATGTTTTCAAAACCTAAGCCTTTGAGTTCAAAAGGAGAGAAACGAGAACACGTAACACTGACTCTCAATCAGAAACTAGAAATCATCAAACGGCTAGAAAAAGGTGAGAATAGAAATGTTTTAATGAATGAGCTTAACTATTTATCAACTATTTATGACATTAAAAAACAAAAAGATGAACTAATGAAGTTTGCTTCTCAATCGGTAACAACTGAAAAATTGGCTTCTAGACAAACATTAAAAAAACCAAAACTGGAACAGCTAGATAGTGTATTGTTCAAATGGTTTAGTGCAGTACGTTCTGAAGGAAAGCCGGTAACAGGGCCAATGATTGTTGAAAAGGCAAAGAAATTCGGCCAAGATTTAGGAGTTGCTGAAAGTGAATGTAATTATTCTGATGGTTGGCTCAGAAACTTTAAGTTTCGGCATGGAATTCGAAGACTTGATGTAACTGGAGAAACACTTTCAGCAAACCAAAACTCTGCAGAAAAATACAAAGACGAGTTTGAGAAAATCGTGGCTGATAATGATTTAACACCTGAACAGATTTACAATGCTGATGAAACAGGGCTATTGTGGCGATGTTTACCAACATCTACACTAGCTGGGGGAGGAGAAAAGCAGCCAAGGGTTTTAAAAACAAAGACAGATTAACCGTTTTGCTATGTGCTAATGCGTCTGGAAACCACCGAGTGACCCCCTTTGTGATAGGTAAATCTGCAAAACCCAGGGCTTTTAAGAATGTTACACACTTGCCTGTCCAATACGATGCTCGATCAAATGCGTGGATGACTGCCGCCCTCTTTAAAGACTGGTTTTTTCACCACTTTGTGCCTGAGGTCAAGGAATCCTTCAAAAGCCTTGGTCTACCAGAAGATACTAAAGCCATCCTTCTTTTGGACAATTGCAAAGCCCACCCACCAGTAGATGAGTTAGTTTCTGAAAATATTGTTGCTACTCTGCTCCCACCTAACGTAACATCTTTGATTCAACCCATGGACCAAGGGGTTATTCAAAATTTTAAATGCTTTTATAGAAGGTCTTTTATTCGAGGCCTGTTAAATGCCGACTGTGACGTGACTGATTTTCAAAAAAAGTTTACAGTAAAAGATGCCGTCTATGCTATTGCACTGTCTTGGAACCAGGTAAAAAATACTACACTCCAAAAATGCTGGAGAAAACTTTGGCCAGCTGCAAACCCTGCATCTGACCTAACTCTACAGACTGATGAGGAAGAAAACCATCAAGACGCTCTGACCAAAGTTTTGGATGTCGTTAGAAGTGCCGACAATCCCTTGAAAAACCTGCCTGAAGATGAGGTAGAGGAGTGGCTTCTAATCGACGAGAATGAGCCTGTTGAACAAGAACTAACCGATGAGGACATTATCAACATCGTAGTAAACCCTCACCCTACTCAAAATCTTGAAGAAAGTGACTCATATGCCGAAACGGAAGAAAAGGAAAAAATCAGCTGAGCAGAAGCTGCAGAATCACTAAATAAGTTTATCTCTTTTGCTGAAGCTAGTACTAGCTATAGTGCTTCAGAAATTATTGATTTCCATATCATTAGAAATAAATTTTATACTAAACGCCAAAAGTCACTAAAACAAAAAGACATTCGTGACTTTTTTAAATCTAAGTGAAATATGTTTTACAGTACGTGTACATACATTATATGAAATGTAAAATAAACTTTGTTGTATGTATTTGCATACTGTATTTGTAGTTTAATTATTAACCTAATTGTTCTTATAATTACCGCCCGATAGACCGGAATTTTTGGTAGTCCGGCACCGAGTCGGTCCCGAACGTGCCGGATTATCGGACTTCTACTGTAATGTCTTTTAAACTTTTTACACAAACTATTTAAAATTATTATAATGTATAAATTATCTTATTGTTTTTTAAAAATATTCACTAACACTAATATTTTTGAAATGTGTGGTATTTAAAAAAACAGTTTCCCTTATGAAGGGGCACATTGCAAAACTGACACATAAAACAGGTTAAACTCTTTTTCTTGTGAGTAGCACAAACACGGCATCGTTTCTGGGGGTGTTTTTTTGTTACCCGTAAATATTTTTACAATTTTATGTTTTTCGGCATCCGATAATCTATTTGAAAAATCATTTCTTCTACATGTACCAGATGTACTGGTTCCTGGATCAACAGGATTATCTAGAACATTACCACTTATCCATTCTTTGGCCACGTCATGCAAAAGTTTTTATAACTTTTTTTGGAATTGGAATTTAAAGTTTTAAAAACTCTAAAAGCGTTGAAAAGAGCTCCATTTAGCAAGAACATCACTGTCCTTTTCGTCCATTTTTTTGTGCGTCGTACAATAGAATAATATGACAAATACTGATCAGCACGATCGACACCTTTCATGAATTTATTATAATCTATAACACATATCGGCTTCCAAATTTTTTCTTTTGTCTTCCAATCAATATTTGTACTTTCTATGATACTGGCCGAATGAATTGTTGATATCATTCGAACGGGTCTTTTTGATTGCCAGCATTGCAAAAGAATATCTTTTCGGCGACGAAACATAGATTCGCCTTTTTTTAAATTTGCATTTTGTAAACATGCAGGAAGGTCTCTATTTTTACGTATAGTACCACAACTTCGGAATCCATTTTGTAACAAGACTTGACTCGTATCGACACTATTACAGTAGTTGTCCATATAGACGTGGTGCCACAAGTTTTCATACGGCTGTAGGAGGTGTAGAATTGTCTCCCGAAGTCGACTTCCTTCACCGTGATATATTCGGAAATTGCATATATATCCTGTTTTTGCTTCCCAAACCATTCGAATAAGAACCCCATATTTGGTGATTTTTGAAGCATTATACACCTTGAATGATAGGCGGCCTCTCCATGGCATGATGCTTTCATTTAATGACAACTCGCGTTGTGGCTTATATACGTGTTCAAATTTTGTTGTAAAATAAGATACGATTGGGCGAATTTTTTTAAGGCGATCTCTTTCATTAATGTCATTTTCATTATTAGAAAAATGCCACGAATACCATATTTGGCGGAAACGATCTCTACTCATCACTTGCGCAAAAATTGGGGTTTCAATTGTACTGTCTGTAGACCAATATTCATCCCTACTATCTTTACGAACTTTGCCCATAAGTAGAAGTAATCCCAAAATTTTTTTCAATTCTACCGCAGACACGTCTTTCCATTTTACAGATTTTGCACTGTCTTTAAACCTATCAACATTTTGCGAGTGATAACGATTAGTTTCTTCTGCCATGTAGTCAAACAAATCGTTCCCTATGAAAAGTTGAACCACTTCAACCACACTTTCCGGATTATTTGGCATCACAACAACGCCACTTTGTCCTAAAAATTGTTCAATAATTGGAGGGTTATCATATTCTGACCACTCCACTTCTTCATTGTCACTTTGTTCAGAATCACTAGACAGTATTGGCAAAACTCTACGTCTTCTAGGATGAAAGAAGTCTTCGTCACTTTCACACTCGCTATCGAATTCGGCAATATCGAAATCACTTGAAATTTGCGATAAATTATCTGCATAAACTTCACTATCACTATCAGAAGCCATTATTATTATAATAAAAAAATAATTTAAAAAAAGAAGTGTTCAACCGTCTAAAGCCGACTAAAAACTGAATTATTTTTAAAAGTATATGTTCAACACCCCTTTCTAGTAAATTCTGAATGTTTATCTAAAAAAAGTGTGAAAGATTCGAGTTTACTTTGTATTTACATTTAAATTATGAGTGGTCTGCGTGAAAACATATTCGAGGCGAAACAAATTTATGGCTATCCTTATCTGTATTATGTAAACAAACGTTGAAAAAGTAAAGTTGTTGAATCTAGACGAAAAGTACGAGTTAACTTTTTCAGTTTTATGTGTAAACCGATAGAGTAAAAGTACCTTACCCCGCTTTTAAAGTTAATACATTCAAATAGGTAAAAATACCCGGCCCGCTAATAGACAGCAGTTCTCGAGACAGATATTTTTACCCGCCCCGCTTATAATGTGTTAAGATTAACGTGTGCCAATAAAGTAGCTGGACAAACTTAAAACATAATATTATAGAAATATTTTTCACTAAAGGAAAAATGATTTATTTATATTAGATTTACATTAAACTTACATAATAATTTTAGTTTTTGTAGAGAACTAAAGGACCATTATCTTCAATTTTCCGCAATTTTGACTTTATACCTCGAATCATGTCTTGGACGACCTGAAGATTAACATTTTTCACACATTTCTTAATTCTTGCAGCAAGCTGTTTATTGGATGTTGCTTCCCAACCGTTTTTATACACCTCCTGACACAATAAACTCCAAAAATCTTCAATTGGTCTTGCCTTCGGAATGTTTGGTGGATTTGCATACTTTGGTACAAAATTGATGTTTTTGTCCTTAAGCCAATTTAATGTTTTTCCAGCATAATGGCTGCTTGCCAGATCAGGCCAAAATATTATGTTGTCACCAGAGTGTATGGTTGTAATAAATTTATCAAGTTTAGTAAGACAATTACTTATATAAGTGTCACTTTTTATAGCTGGAGCTTTCGAATCTTGAATATAAAGCTGCGACACTCCTTTTGTCGATATGGTTGCCCAAACTAAAATTTTTGGTTCAAATTTACCTTTGGCAGCGAATCTTATAGCGTCAGGAGTATTTGCAATATCGTTTGTATAAAATCCCGCATTCTGTTCGCCATTATTCCAAGCATAGGAGAAATATTTTTCATCATCAAGAATGATCTCAATCTCACCAATGAAGTATTTTCGACGAAGAATTCTGCACTTTTTTGGGATTTCTTGAAGTTGCTTTTCACTATATCTAGGAACGGTCACTCTTCTGTGATACTTTCACCCATATTTATCAAGTTTTGACGAACTGTCTCTTTCGAAACACCAAGTTTTCTACTTAATTTTCGATTTGATGCTCCAACTTTGTTTACCGCAGCTTTCTTCAATTTCTAAAGCTCAGACTTACTTAATTTTTTTGGGCGACCTTTTTTCTTAATTCCCACACTTGACTGACCACTTTCGTAACGTTTAAATATAGAATAAATTGTGGAACGAGCGACATTTTCTTTTAGAAAATGTTCCAAAACTTCTTTCTTAGAACGCTGTCCAAGCAGTTTGTAAACACGCTCTCGGAGATAGTTCTGTACCGCAACCTTCATGATTACTGATTAGATTTATACTAAATTTCTGTTTACTAAGAAGACTAGATGAACCATAACATAAACAGTAGATGAAATAAACACACCTATACAGATATAATTGCAATTTACTTCTGTCCAGCTACTTTATTGGCACACGTTAATAATATTATAAGGAAATGTGTAAAAAATAATTAAATTTAACGGAATATATCCACTACTATAATAAAAAAAAAACATTATTATGAATTGTGGTTGAATGTTTTACGTTATGTTATGGGCATATTTGATAATCTCAACACGACTTCTTCTAGTGCCGAATCATCTTCTAAATCTTCCTCTTGCAGTTTAGTTACATAAAGGGCAATACCGGTCACTGTAAGAAACCGACCGGAATTACCCCACACGAATTGGCCGCCATTACCCGATACGACACCCGTTTTCATTTCGAGATTAAGGACGAGACAAAAAAATTGCTCATCGACGATGCAATGTTTACACGAATTTAAAATAAAAATGCATCTTAGTAAACAACGGAACTTTTAATAACATAAATTATTATAAAAACTAATTTCAATTCGGCACAACTCGTAAAACAACGATACTGCAACTAAATTTGGGACACAGATTTGCCACAAAACCCACAGATTGTACCCCTAATCAAAATGCACGTAGTTTTTCATACGTTAAGCAACGACCGGGGGGTATTACCCGCCGACCGACGTTCTCACCCTACTAAATGTTTAAAAAAAAAAGACAATAGTAAACGGTATTTTTTTTTGTTCCATAAACGTTCGCAAATAATTTATTTCACAACTTTGAAAAAGTACAAAGTCCGTTATATGTGATATTACCAAATCAAGCGACATACCTATTTCATGATGAAACAACTCGACCAAAAATAGTGACCTCAGTTCACCGAAATGATGTCATCTTTGCAGATCTTTTTACGTAATTTCTTTTAAAACAACTGAATACTATATAAAATGACGTTTAAAGTGCGATCGCTAAAAGCCTAAATGTTTATTTTAGTTAAATCAAACGGACGTCGGCGTCCGTCGTCTCGATTTTGGTGTTGTTTTATGAACAGATGTAGACGCGTCCTGTGATAGTTTTTTTTTTTTACTTTGAACGTGAAGAGAAATCGCGTCCCGATTGTGCAACTGCAACAAAACAAAAAAGCACCCACTATTGAATAGGCATCTCCTAATATTTACTACTAACAAATCATTTTTGCAATTTATAAATCAAAAAAGCGACAATAATTTAATAATGGATCACGAGACTTCAGCATAAAATTGCACTTTTACGGGATATTAATTTCTGGTGTTCGGTTACGCTCTTGTTATACCGGACGTTCCGTTTATTACACGTTGTGCTCGCTTATAATCCGGCTTTTTTTGGAGAAATTTTACGGCGCCAGTTGGGGCAAAAAATATAACGCGTTTTCATTAGCATACGAGACATATTCTGGGGGATATGTACCGCAGCTAACGTGTTAAGAAGTCAAGCACCATAAAAAATTATGGTAGATAAGCATGTACAGTCGGCCAAAGAAATAATGCGTGCGCTCGAGGCCGTGGGCGAGCAGTACAGCATCCTTTCATTGTTAACAAGACGAGTTCGGATTTCTTTTAACGATAAATACAGGCAATACAAGGCGTTGAAGTGTTTCGACATTTTTCAAACTATCGTAACTTAAATATTCAATCGTGGTAATTTTAGAAGTTTAAGAAGAAGACGAATTCGCGTCTTCTTTCAAAAACGAATTGAACGAGTAAAATTCTCTTTTCGACAGGAAAAGAAGTCGCGGCGGCTCTTCTGATATATTTTACAGAACATTACGCGTTACTTAAATGGACGAAGAAACGTAACTTCCGGACGTCGTCTCCAGTAAAGTATTACACGCCCTCTTCCGTTTCCTTATATATTAAAAGACGATCAATGTTCAATTATGAACAGTTCTCACGCACCTCGCCAGGCAATGCAACATGACAATTACATTTTGTTTCCGGCTCGAGCTTAGTTTTAACTACGTATTGGTGTACGTTTAATATACACAACTGTTTGGTGTCTCCGCATTTGATCATAAAATAAAAAAAGGTTTCTCATTTGATGAATTCGCAGAAAATACGATCTAAGCTCGCCGATATAATTAAACGTCCAAATTCCAGTTTAATTTAGACAATGTTGAATTCGGTTTTATCTATTGAGGATACGGCGATAGCGCCGCGACATTTAAGGAACTTCCGGTTAAAACGCCGAACATATTCCAGTATCCGACCGAAAGCATGTACTGGGTGTCCCCGTTTTTTGTAGCAGGACTTTCACAACTTGTAGTAAAATTCATTTTGAAAACAAAAGTTCATATAAACATATATGTATGGAGGCCTCGTTTTCGATTTATAGGGTGTCGAAATTTAAAAAAAAATTGGATGTTTTATTTGTAAAACAAAATTCCCTTTTTTGATTTTGTTGAAACTTGGCAGTTTTGTTTGTAATAATAATACACATTTTTTCACATCATTGAATTTGCCCTACTTCTTCCAGTGCCGCCACAACAGGGGAACAGCTTGATAAAAATAGAAAAAAATATGGCACGCCCCTGCTTTTTTGTAAGTTTGAAATTTTTTTCAGATTCAGCAATCAAAATAAAACTTTTTCTATCACGCAACTTTTTTCCTATATCGCTTCGTTTAAAGAGAAATAAAACTTATTTTTTTACAGAATTTATTGTTTGATAATAATTTGTATGTCAAAAATCAACCACACGGTATGAATCCTGCCCAATAGATTAAACAGTCAATTATTTTTGGAATTTTTAAATGCAGAGTATCATAACATGATGGAGGATGTTCCAATCCAACAAAGAATAGACTCGTTTTCTCAGTTAGATGGACGCCCTGCCCATTACGCTTTGGTGGTGCGAAACTGGCTGAATGCAGCATATCCGCAAAGATGGGTGGGTCGTGGAGGACCAGTAGGGTGACCTCCTCGATCGCCTGATCTAACACCCTTGGATTTTTTTGTTTGGGGATTTATTAAGGAAGCAGTTTACTCTACGCCTGTCAATTCACAAGAGGAACTTGAACGACGAATCCGAAATGCTGCTCTTAGAATAACTCCAGATCATTTGGAAAACGTTCGGCAGTCTTTAATACGTCGTTGTAATTTATGTGTTGAACAAAATGGCAGGTATTTTGAACAGCTCCTTTGATTTTATGTCTCTGTTTATTGAATAAGTTTCCTTTCATACCGTGTGGTTGATTTTTGACATACAAATTATTATCAAACAATAAATTTTGTAAAAAAATAAGTTTTATTTCTCTCTAAACGAAACGAAATAGGAAAAAAGTTGCGTAATAGAAAAAGTTTTATTTTTGATTGCTGAATCTGAAAAAAATTTCAAACTTACAAAAAAGCAGGAGCGTGCCATATTTTTTTCTATTTTTATCAAGCTGGTCCCCTGTTGTGGCGGCACTGGAAGAAGTAGGGCAAATTCAATGATGTGAAAAAATGTGTATTATTATTATTATTACAAACAAAACTGCCAAGTTTCAACAAAATCAAAAAAGGGAATTTTGTTTTACAAATAAAACATCCAATTTTTTTTTAAATTTCGACACCCTGTAAATCGAAAACGAGGCCTCCATACATATATGTTTATATGAACTTTTGTTTTCAAAATGAATTTTACTACAAGTTGTGAAAGTCCTGCTACAAAAATCGTGGACACCCTGTATATAACGTTTTTTCACGTCAGTCACAAAAATTAGCGATAAAGTGTTAAAAGATAACTCACGTCTTTTTTCCATTTATGCACGACGGTCACCAGCAAGACGTCCCCGGTCTTGGTATTTTCGCAATCGGACAAGCAATCGGAGAGGGACGGGATTGTTTTTAAGCTCATCAATAAATCCGAATTGACGATTAGTTGCTTGGGGCCGACGACCATTTTCAATCTCGTCCAGCACATGAACATCGCAATCTTTTTAACCACATTTAACTTGAATTCCTTCAATTTTTTGACGAACTTTAGGTTGTAGTTTTGAAGCCGATCTGGTAATGTCCCAATTGCATTTATAAACGATTAAAACGGCAGTTGCGGAAATTCAATATGAACGTTTTTGGAACTTTTCGGTCGATAATTTTAAACATATACAACGGAATCGACTTTGACGGATGCGGAAACGAAAGCGTACTCGAACGATCGGTCGTTCAAAAACTGGAGCGCGACGTTTCAAAACCAAGAAAGGCCAGATGAAGACTGAAGCGTGTTCGTACACCTAAATATATTAAAAGAGAACTCCATCATAAGACTTGGGAGTTCGTTCGCCCGAAAACCCACAGACTAATAAATGCACGGTGCGCGGGCAACGCACGAACGGCGGTGCATCATGTCGGGAAATAAAATGAAATTTCGATCAATAAGTATTTTTACGAAGATTACTCTTCTCCAACAAAAGCATCGAGTGTGACGGTCAATGAGTTTAAAATTTCGGACCGATTTTGTTCATCGAGTAGATCACACCGACAGACATCTAGGTAGGTAATTATTTTGGGATGTTCCGCACAAATAGAATTTCCCTCATTACATCCCCTCCCTCATAAGTATACGGCCAGGCAATCTATAATTTAAGATATTCGTGGCAAGACTCGACATAGACGTTTCAAAAGTCTACACGGAAGTTACCCTAATCGAACACGGCACAAACGATTCTTAAAATAACTTAAGGGGACGAAGCCGCTCCTTTATACACTATATAGCGGTCTTTAAATACTTTTAAAATTCCGATTGCGTCGAAAATTCCATCGTAATTTTTAATCATTAAAAAAAATCGACACACCAACATTAAAAACAACCAATTAAAATTAACGTTAACTAATAAGTGCGGTTCTAATAAGAACGGAGGCACGTTTACGGCGACGAAAGTTCAAATTTAGCCGCCCGAAGTCATTTTATTTCATTCCTGATGTCTCACATACATCTCAAACCGAACGCTGCCCCTTTTTTACAGACGAAGTGTCCCACTTATTAAAAATTATACTTACGCATTTTTATGCGATTTATACGAGAAAGCTCACCTCTTTGGCAATCAAATCGAGAGCTTGGTCTTCTGCAGACGACTTGGTTGCGACCCTCCTTCGACCACCACCGCCGTCCATTACAGGGAAAAGAATACACCAACACGCACCTGGGATAACATACAAAACGATCATAAAAGGGTTCCAGAAAAAACATCTTAATAGTAGATATACAAGAAAACCGTTTCAATTTTAAGTGTTAATAACGCGACACGCGAAGTTAATGTCATAGTCGACGATCAACAAAATCAAGAGCCATATATTTAAGTAACACGCTTAAAACTTTTGTAACTTTACTTATTAACCGGAAATTAATACTTGCGGTGGGAGTGTTGAGTTATCTTCAAACCAACATCCCTCCCCACTCGATAAAATATAATGCTTTTTAAATAAACTCCGTTAAAATTTTTGTGTTCCCAAAATATCCGGTTAGTATAGTTTCTGATACCTAAAAATAATTTAAATAGAAAAATTGTACTGAAACATTGGGCTTCTCGTACGAAATAACATACCTATTAAAAATGTTGATGAAAAAAGAAGAATATCAACTAATATTAAACGAAGACGATAGCAATCGAAGAATGCGCGGTACCGAGAGTGGTTGGATATGGCAAAAAATGGCAGGTTTTCGAAAATTCTAAAATGCGAAGTCGAGGTCTGTAGGTCTGTGAAGTTGGCACCTCCGCATGTGAATTTTTTGAAAAAAAATACGGCATTCGTTTGCCCAGGGAAAAGTTTTTTTTGCCCACCCTCCAAAAATTTTTTATTTGAAAAAAACATTTTTTGGCAAAAAAACAAAAATCGAAAAATCAACTTTTTTCACGCTATATCGTTTGCCCATCGTTTGCCCACCCAGGCAAAATTTTCGTTTGCCCACCCACCAAAAATTTTGTATGTGGAAAAAAATGTTTTAGTGAAAAATTCAAAAATGTTCGCAGCTAAATCGTTTGCCCATCGTTAGTCCAGGATTGCCCAGCAAAAGTTTTCGCTTGCCCACCCACCAAAAATTTTTTATTTGGGACAAAATTTTTTGGCGAAGAAACCAAAAATCAAAAAATTAACTTTTCTCGCGCTATATCGTTTGCCCATCTCTCAAATTTGATTGCCCACCCTTTACTTTCATTGTAAGAATAATTAAAAAATAATAAAATGGAAAGAACTCCATTCACGATGAGAAGGTGAATACATGGGACTATATGTTTATAACAAATGATGATTTTTAATGTTATAATGGCTATTTCGTTTGTCCATCTCTCGAATTCGATTGTCCAACCTCCACTTTTATTATTAAAATATTTAGACAATAATAAAATGGAAAAAACCCCATTCACGATGTATAGGTGAATATATGAGAAACCATATGTTTATAACAAATGATGATTTTTAATGTTATAATGGCCATTTCGTTTGTCCATCTCACGAATTCGATTGTCCACCCTTCACTTACATTGTAAGAATATTTAAACAATAATTAAATGGGAAAAATCCCTATTCACGATGTATACGTGAATACATGGGACTATAAGTTCATAACAAATAATAATTTTTAATGTTATAATGGCTATTTCGTTTGTCCATCTCTCGATTTCGATTGTCCAACCTTTATTCACTTTAGAATAAAATTTAGCCAATAATAAAATGGAAAAAACCCCATTCGCGATGTATAGGTGAATATATGAGAAACCATATGTTTATAACAAATGATGATTTTTAATGTTATAATGGCCATTTCGTTTGTCCATCTCACGAATTCGATTGTCCACCCTTCACTTACATTGCAAGAATATTTAAACAATAATTAAATGGGAAAAATCCCTATTCACGATGTACAGGTGAATACATGGGACTATATGTTCATAACAAATGGTGGTTTATCTCATGTTTTAATCGCTTTTTCCTGTCTACCTCTCTCATTTATTTGCCCATCCTTCATTAGTTTCTATATTATTTAAACAATATCGAAATAGAGAATACACTATTTTTAAAATTTTTCTTAGAATGAATAAAGCATGGATAATCGAATTCGAGAGATGGACAAACGAAATAGCCATTATAACAATAAAAATCATCATTTGTTATAAACATATGGTCTCTCATATATTCACCTATACATCGTGAATGGAGTTTTTTCCATTTTATTATTGTCTAAATAATAATTGTTTTAATAATAAAAATGGAGGTTGGACAATCGAATTCGAAAGATGGACAAACGAAATAGCCATTATAACATTAAAAATCATCATTTGTTATAAACATATGGTCTCTCATATATTCACCTATACATCGCGAATGGGGTTTTTTCCATTTTATTATTTTTTAATTATTCTTACAATGAAAGTAAAGGGTGGGCAATCAAATTTGAGAGATGGGCAAACGATATAGCGCGAGAATAGTTAATTTTTTGATTTTTGGTTTCTTCGCCAAAAAATTTTTTGATGGGTGGACAAGCGAAAACTTTTGCTGGACAATCCTGGACTAACGATGGGCAAACGATTTAGCTGCAAACATTTTTGAATTTTTCACTAAAACATTTTTTTCCACATACAAAATTTTTGGTGGGTGGGCAAACGAAAATTTTGCCTGGACAAACATGGGCAAACGATATAGCGTGAAAAAAGTTGATTTTTCGATTTTTGTTTTTTTGCCAAAAAATGTTTTTTCAAATAAAAAATTTTTGGAGGGTGAGCAAAAAAACTTTTCCCTGGGCATATATGGGCAAACGAATGTCGTATTTTTTTTCAAAAAATTCACATGTGGAGGTGCCAACTTCACAGACCTGAGTTCTGTATATACATTCTCAAATAACCACCTGCGTTTGATTTAAATAAAATAACAATATACACAAACCCCGCGGGTAGCTATATATCAAAGTGTCTTCTGCTATCCAGTTAACATGACGATGAGAAGTTTGTATAGGGAAAATGCCATTTTGTTTGACAAGATCTATATAAATGACATCAACGAAAGTGTTTTCTATGTATTTTTTTTACATACATTGTATTAAAAAATATGGCAATACTGGATAATTCGTACCTAAAATAATTTAAAAATATTAAACAGTCCAATTTGGCGGGAAATTATTGTTTTCAATGTCGAGTATTACGATCCGATTATTCACAAAAACTAAAAACTTTAACGAACAATTAGTTCATCAAAGATTAAATCAGAACATTATACACCGTGTCCAAGATAAGAATGCACAGCATGGGGATCTTGAAAACGGTAGAAGATACAGGGTGGCTTAAATTAGAAAAAAGTTGCGCTTATTAGAGTATGTTCACATGCTGGTCGCAAAAGTTCATTATTGTTTATCGTTTTCAAAATTCTCAAAAAAATGTGATTTCTTGGATTTTCGTTTCTTTTCATTTTTTTATTTATTCTAAATGATATTAAAAAACTACCGGCACTTTCTCATTGCCACTTTTTAAGCTCTACAAAATGGCGTGTTCAAATTTTTAATCCGACGTTTCGTATCCGAGAACCCATCATCAACTTTATTTTTTTATATGGCCACAAACAAAGAGACACCCTGTATTCGGTAGCATTATTCATTACAAATTCAACGATGTATCACACATTATGGTTTTGAAGCCAAAAAAGGGGAAAAACAATAACCAACAATGGCATTTTCAACCGGCGTAACAAACATTATTGGGCAACAGACAATCTTCATTTAATAAAAGAAACAAGGCATCAACATCGATTTGGATTTAATCTGTGAGTAGGCATTTTGGGTGGCAGAATAATAGGACCTTTTATTTATCACAACAATTTAAATTCCGAACGATATCTCGACCTACTGCAGACTGATTTGGAGAATGCCTTGGATGAATTACCATTACTTATAGTTAACAACTGCTGGTTTCAGCAAGATGGTGCCCCAGCGCATAATTCAAGAACTGTGCGGGAATATTTGTCCCACAGGTTTCCTGAAAAATGCATTGGAACTCACAGTGAAGTAGCCTGGCCAGCCCGATCACCTGACTTAACTCCGTTGGATTTTTTCCTGTGGGGTTATTTAAAAAACCAAGTGTATGACGCCACTTTTGAAACTGAAGAACAGTTATTGGCATTGGTTTTAGCAGCAGTTAATACAATCACACCAGAAATGTTAGACCACGTTTTGAATTCTTCTGTAGACAGAGCATACTTGTGTCTAGAAAATAATGGCAACCTATTTGAGCAATTATTATAATTTTTTGATATTTTGTTTCTGTTATTGTACCAGCGCCTACTAATTTAAAAAATAAAAAACCTTATAACTCACGTTTTTCCCCTTTTTTGGCTTCAAAACCATAATGTGTGATACATCGTTGAATTTGTAATGAATAATGCTACCGAATACAGGGTGTCTCTTTGTTTGTGGTCATATAAAAAAATAAAGTTGATGATGGGTTCTCGGATACGAAACGTCGGATTAAAAATTTGAACACGCCATTTTGTAGAGTTTAAAAAGTGGCAACGAGAAAGTGCCGGTAGTTTTTTAATATCATTTAAAATAAATAAAAAAATGAAAAGAAACGAAAATCCAAAAATCACATTTTTGAGAATTTTGAAAACGATAAACAATAATGAACTTTGCGACCAGCATGTGAACATACTCTAAATAGCAACTTTTAAATATAGAGTAATAATGAAGCGTTAAACTGATAAATTAGAATAATTGTGACTTTGAAAAATGAAAACCTAACCTCGCTCATTTTAATCGATAGGTATTCGAACGGTTTAATTTTGTTTTTGACAACCAATAAAAGCAACGTGTACTATAGCTTATCCAAACCTATATGCAATTCACGTCATCAACAAAAACTTACTAGATTGTTTATTTGTAATTCGGTTTAAAGTTCGGAAAGTGACATATTCTATAAATGATTTACCTGCGCACATATTAGATGACATAAAGAAAGACTACAATTTATTCGAATTGTAAAAATACGAGGTATGAGGTGACAGTACTGTGTGAAACGTCATCATCTAGTAACCTTGTATTGATGACGTGGATTGCATATAGGTTTGGATAAGATATAGCTACAGCAGTTTAACGACCAATAAAAAAGTAGATACGAACTGCAGCACGTATACGTTATTTGCGATATGTTCGAATACACGTCATCAATAAAACCTCGTATTTTTACGGTCTTTCTTTGTCGCGCCATACGTGTGCGGGTAGAATATGCCACGTTCAAAACTTTAAACTGAACATTAAAAATATACAATTTAGTAACTTTTTATTGATGACACGCATCGGAACCTGTCTTGAATAACGCATAGGTGATCGAATTTGATTACCCACGAACGTGAGAGTTCAAATTCACAAACAGAACCTATTCTATCTCATACTCGAACAGAATTATTGCAGTTCGTATCCATATGTTTTGATTGGCTTGTGAAAATTACACGCTCTACAATAAATTTAAATTGTTTATCTATACCCTGACCTTTGAAACAAAACAGTGGAAAACGTTTGTTTCCATGGCAAATGCTTGCAAGTCGTGATTATTATACATTTATCCAAAGGTAAAAGGGCCAGTCGGCCCTTGAACGGCGTGTCTTATCATATTTCGCATCATGTGTGTAATGTGTCTCTTTCTCAACAGGAATCGTGTTTAGTCATCAAGATGGTTATCCTTCTATTTTTTTTAAACGTAAGGTCATAGGAAATTCAAATATACGCGCCTAGTTAATCCAAACAGGCAAAACAAATATTTGTAGAAAACGTTAGTCGTTCAGCTCGTTTATTATGCGTTACATTTAAATATTTGGATGCGGTGGTGCCTTCGAGAAAATTCCTAAATACTCCCCTGGATCGTTAGCAAGTTAATTTCGTAATTATGTAACTGACCCACGGTCATTATTAGTTCTTCTTATCGAAATGGCCTTTCTTATCGTTTGATAACGAACAACACGTTGTAAATTATACTCGGTATCATTTTCTGTATGGAAAATAATAGGTACAGGTAGGTGCCCTTTAAGTAGTTTTCTCGACAATTTAAATTTTACGTTGCTACCTCATAAAAATTACGTGCAAAGGCCCGTATAAACATACCTATACGCGTAAATTTTACAAACATATATTTATGTTTACACATTAAATTGTGGTGATTAACATGGTAGGTGGGTGGGTGGGTGAGTAGGTAGTAGGTGTAACGACTACAAAATGTGCAATGAGTCGATAATGCTGTACGTATCTACTTTTTCAACGTAATTTAATGAAAAAAAAACGAACAACTATTTTAGCTAAAAATAGAATCTATTTTGAAATTAGATCTAGAACAATTATCTAAGAGACCAAAAAGACATATTGCCAATAGTAAACCACGTTCAATGCCCACCCGGCGACATTTATCTCGTAAACATAACGAAATTTTAAAAATCGATCTTCCGATCTATCGGAAAACGAAATTAGTTATAAAATAAATTAGGAGTGATTCTACCGAGCAGGTGTTCGTGGGTGTGCTCGATTGCGGGTTCATTGGCGATATGCCAAAATGCAGTACCACCTAGCACTTACTTAAATTTCTTACAGATCATCCAATATCTTCTTTCTTTATGGCCATAACTCGTTCATATTTGAGAGCTATTAAAAGGCTCCCAATTAGATGCCAATTTGATTAAAATCGCCAATGTCCTTCGGAGACGTCCGGAGGGTGTAACAGTTTATTTAAAAATCAAGCACACATATTTATCTCGTACACAACAAAAACTTCACTTATCAGTTTGTTGATATAAAATAATACAGGAGTTATCTTATCACAGAATTATTACAAGCAAGGTACTAATTATTTGCAAAAAATTTACACATGTGTAAATTGTGACGACATTTTTATTAGTTCGCGAGCAACACTGCCAATTACTAATCGAATGAAAAAACCCTAAATAATAAAACGGCTTGTAAGCGGCTAACTTTAGGATTGTTAAAATCTAACCTCACTAATTTAAAAATAAACAGTAATCATGAATAAACAGGTAATAATTATTAACAAATATGTTCGGTTTAAATCGTTGCCATTTTTAGACTGATAAAATCGTAAAGACGTACAAATTGATGGCGAGCATTCCGAACTTGGTTGGTGCCCAACTGCTCAAAAATGCAACGATCGTTAATTCCGTGTGGACACAAAGAAATGTAGAACGCGAGACAGTTTCTAAATTTATGCGAAGCCACTTCTTGACTCCAGAACTTATCTGCCATAGCGAGACATCACCGATCGATATTAGTAACGAGTAAACTTTGCCATTACCTTTTGTCCATCACCATTAACTTACCATTTTTAGAGTATTGGTTAGTATTTCCCATTCGGGAAACTGCCGAGCTCTCGTTAGAGATATAGATGACAGAGATGGCCACAAGCAGCACTTGGAGATTTGGAGCGATGGGAATTTACAAAATTGTACAAATCTAACTTCGTTAGAATTACACGGAGACGTTTACGCCGACGGTATTGTGGTTTTTTATTTTATTTATTTTTTATTTATTTATTTACCATTTAAATTACACAGTATAGCCAGTATACAATGTAAGTCCTATAGAGATAACATAGTCATCTGTACATAGGAGGTAATATATTAAAATAAACTTAAACTACCTTAATACTAGTTGTTGATACAGTACTATATGCTTTTTTTTTTTTTTTTTTTTTAATTATTGTGCATCTTCACTTATTTAGTCTTATTATTTCATAAACATTATTGAGACCTGAGAAACAATTTCAACTTATATTTTATTGTCATATTTTTAGCGGTCATGATTTTTAGATCATTCGGCAATCTATTATACATTCTTATTGCAACTATGAAACTTCTTTTATTACTTATTGTTTTAGTTAATTTAGGTAACTGGATACTTCTATGTCTTGTGTTACGCTCATTACTTAAATACTTATCTTTCAATGTTTTATAGTGGTTGGCAACCGAATCCAACATAAAAGTTTTGTAATGTTTAAAGGAAAGTTATTCCTATTGAAAAGTCTTTGTTTACAATTTTCAAAAGTCTAGATTGTATTCTTTGTAAGTTACCAATTAGATTCTTACCAGCACCACCCCATGCTATAATTCCATAGTTTATTATGCTCTGGAAAATGCATAGTACATTGTCATGAGTGTTTTAGTATCCATAATCTTCCTTATTTTGGCAAAACGTATATTAGGTATTTAGTTCTCCCGTAATGTACTCAATGTGTTTATCCCATCTCATATTATAATCAAAATAATTCCCAGGTACTTGCAGCTTTCTACTCTTTTTATTTGCTCATTTTGAATCTGAACATTCATATCTTCAGGTACACTACTTTTTTGATTTCCAAAGGTTATGTATACTGTTTTACTTATATTAAGAGACAACTTGTTTAGGATTAACCAGTTGGTGACAAAATTTAGATAATTATTCATTTTGCATTCTGCAAATGACCAAGTATCGTCATCTGAAATGACAACAGTGTCATCCGCATATGACATAATAGATTGTGCAGGCATATTTACCAATAAATCATTAACATACAGTATAAATAACAATGGGCCTAGTACCGTTCCTGTGGAACACCCGTGACAATTCTTTTATATTCGCTCATGCTTTCTTGAATTCTAGTTTTTTGTCTTCTGTCAGATAGATAGCTAGTTAATAATTTGAGACTATTACCTCTAATTCCATATCTTTCTAATTTGTCTAATAGTATTTTGTGATTCACTGTATCAAAAGCTTTAGCAAGATCGAGGAAAACTACCATAATAGGTCTGCTTCCGTCTAGATTAGCATAAATTCTATCAGCAAGTTTGTTTAGAGCATCTCTAGTTCCTTTATTTTTCACAAAACCGTACTGGTTTTCGGATATGATCCTGTGTTTCGCTAAGAAAACCTCTAATCTATCATAGATAATTCTTTCAAAAATCTTTGCAATATTTGATATAAGTGAGATGGGTCTATAGTTTGAAACACAAGTTTTGTCACCTGTCTTAAATATTGGAACGACTTCAGCATTTTTTAGAGATTCAGGCCACGTTGATTTTTCAATACAGACATTGAAAATATGTTCAAGTGGCAAAACTATATAATAAGCTATTGTTTTTAATACTTTGGCATTTATTTTATCTACACCGCCTGATTTGTCTTTCATTTTGCTTATGATTCTAAATATTTCCTGTGAATCTGTCGGATTAATAAACATTGTGCTTTCATTTCTTTTAGGTAGAGTGATTGTGTGATCCTTAGGCTCAGTAATTTTGTTGCTAAGGTTCACGCCTATCTCACAAAAATATGAATTCATAGAATTAGCAATTTCAGTTTTACTATCTATTCTCAAGTTATCCACATAAATATGATCAATTTTATTTTCCATTTAATGTATTTTGTATAATATAATGTAATGTATATTACATAATTACATATTACATTATTAATTTGTATAATTGATATGTAATAAACATATAATGTATTTTTTTCCATTTTTAATGTAATTTTTATGCGCATTTATTACGAATGTCGAACAGGCGAATTTGGTGTTCTCGAATGGTCCCCCGACGACACAAAGTTGCTTTACGTTGCGGAGAAAAAGGAACCGAAGACGGAATCGTTTCTTAAAAGAAAGTTTGTTAAACAGGATGGGTCGAAAGAACCCGAGCTAATAGTTAAGGTAACAAATAAAACAAATTTCCAAACTCGATTACCTGTTCTCGACCTTACTTTTTAAATTTTAGGGCGAACAGTACTTATTCAAACAAGATTGGGGCGAACAGCTGGTCAACAAGAAACAGCCCGTATTAGTCGAATACGATGTATCGAATGATTCTTTCAAAATCATCGAAGGAATACCGGAAAATGTTTGTCCGGCGCAACCGACATGGTCGCCCGACGGCTCGTACATAGTCGGAGTAGCTTTCAAAATAGAACCACGGAAGTTGGGACTTGTTTACTGCACGAATCGTCCTAACGCCGTGTTCCTTCTGAGTTTCGACAAGGTCTACGAAGAAATATCGGCGGAAGGGAAAGCAGTCAAATCGCCGAAATTTACGCCCGACGGTAAAACTTTGATATGGTTACAAAGAAACGCCAACGGACCGCATCATTCTTGTATGGAACTAGTAAAGAAGAACATGCCTTTGAATAATGTAATTTACGTAATCCACTTTGAATAATATCTAAAACAATTTATTTACAGTCAAAGATCGAAATAATTGTAGATGTAGTAGAAACGGAAATTACAATTGCCGAAGGACAAACGTTTCATGGATTATATAATGTCGCCTTTCCAAAGAGATGTTGGGCATCTAATAATCGACTCCTACTTACAACGTACCAAAAATACTCCTTCAATACATATGTTATCAATATTGGTATGGTTTTAAAACAATGTTATATACCATATTATAAACCTTTTTTTGTAGTTTCTGGATGTATAATGGAATTGCAGTACCATTTGGGCAGTCAAGTGGTGTTGGACGTTTGTAGAGATATAATTTTAGTTAACCGCAGGAACGCTTTGGTGCCAGATAAGTTAGCCATCGCTTGTTTGCCGTGCGTCGGTCAAGAAAATTGTATGTTTGAAGAACTAACCAAACCGTACAAACTCGAGTATGCAGATAATTATATTTGCAACTATATGGATTTGAAACACGAGCCAAACGATGATGTAGTGAGTAAGTTACCGAATCTCTGTAAATGTGGACTTGTTTTCATTTTGTGATGCAGATTCGTTTTCTGCCATTTATGTTGGTCCAAAAACGGGCAAGAAAAATTCGTTTCCTTTGGTTATATGGCCACACGGTGGTCCGCACAGCGCCTTCAGTAATAATTTCACTCTAGAATTAGGTCTTTATAATGCAATTGGTAAATACGACGTCGAATATCTCTTCTTCGTAAAAATTAGTTTGATATTTTGTAGGTTTGGCTGTGCTGCTTGTAAACTACAGGGGTTCGACGGGAGCTGGTCAAGCTAGCGTTGAATTTTTACTTGGCAAAATCGGTAAAAGCGACGTATGCGATTGCTTGCTGGCCACGGAACAGGCGTTAAAACAATTTCCGTGGCTCGACTCGAATCGTTTAATTTTGATTGGCGGCTCGCACGGTGGTTTTCTCGTTACACACTTGAGTGGACAGTATCCTGATATGTTCAAAGTTGTTATTGCACGCAATCCAGTCACCGATGTGGCTTCGATGAGTATCATTTCTGATATTCCCGATTGGTAAGGATAGACCGCGGTAAAGGGCCATTGTAATATTAGCGAAATCTGGGTTTTCTTTTGTTCCAACTATTTAAATGTCAACAGTTTTGTCTTTGGGAATAGATCTTTTGACGCACGATCGATCTGTTTTAGGTGTTCTGTGGAGTGTGGCTCCATTTATACCCAAGTGGGACAACCAAATGTGGATATGTTGAGTGCGATGCGAAAAGCATCTCCCATTCAATATGCTCATAAGGTAAAAGCTCCAACCTTGTTGCAAGTAGGCCTCAAAGATCTTCGAGTGCCGCCGGCACAATCTATCGAGTACTTCCATAGGTTAAAAGCAAATGGGAAAAATGTTAGGTGTGTATCATATTTAATTATTTTATAAATTTAAATAAAATAAAATAAATATTTTAGAATGAACGTTTACGATGATAACCATTCTATATCTGCCGTGCATAACGAAATCGATAATTTGATCAACATAATTTTGTGGATACAGCAGCACATCCAATTTTAACAAATGTTTATGATTATTAAGCATGTAGTGAACCTTATAATACATTATTTTATCGATTTTCTTTAATTAAAACTGCCTCTTATTGGTATTCTAAAAATAATCTTAATGATATGTATACATAAATTTAAATTTTCCGCAATTGATAATGTAGTTATTTTAGCGTTTTAATGTTGGCCATGACGGAACGAAATTCTCTATCTACAGTGAAGTGACGGTGATACAGGTTAGTTTTGTTTATCTGTTAATTTAAGAAAAATCACTACCGTTTAAGTAAATTTGAAGTTGTTAACTTTTTTTATTGTTATCATATTATTTAAGTAACACGCTATTTTTTACCAAAAGTTACCGTTGTTTAATTTCAGGTCGAAATGGGTAGACGACCTGCAAGATGGTAAGTTAACCTTATTAATTAAAAAAAAAAGTGTTAATATACGGATTTTTAGCTATCGTTATTGTAAAAATAAGCCCTATCCGAAATCCCGTTTCTGTCGAGGCGTACCGGATCCCAAAATTCGTATATTCGATTTGGGAAAGAAGAAGGCGGGCGTCGACGATTTCCCCCTATGCGTACATCTCGTGTCCGACGAATACGAACAGTTAAGTTCCGAAGCTCTCGAAGCTGGCCGTATTTGTTGCAACAAGTATTTGGTGAAGAATTGCGGCAAAGATCAATTTCATATTCGTATGAGATTGCACCCGTTCCATGTAATCCGCATCAATAAAATGTTGTCATGTGCCGGAGCCGACAGGTATAACAACTATTTCGTATATTACTTTGCGTGTAAATTGAAAAATTTGTTAGGCTCCAGACTGGGATGCGCGGTGCTTTCGGAAAACCCCAAGGGACTGTTGCGCGTACGAATTGGACAACCGATCATGAGTGTGCGTTCTAGTGACCGTTTTAAGGCTCAGGTAATAAATTTTCGACTGTTACCTAGGACCGACGTGATTGGATTTAATTTCGTAGGTTATCGAGGCTCTACGTCGTGCCAAGTTCAAGTTCCCCGGTCGTCAAAAGATCTACGTGTCGAAAAAGTGGGGTTTCACCAAATACGATCGTCTAGTTTATGACGAACTCAAGGCGGACGGTCGCCTTACCCTCGACGGTTGCAATGTTAGATATCGTCCAGAACATGGTCCCTTAAACGATTGGAAGAAAGTACAGCAGGATCTTTCTGTTGCTTAATTTGTATTTTTGACACTCAATAAATAATTACAATTTGTTGGAGATTTGTGTTGTATTGCATTACAAAAATGCGTGTTATCGTGAAGTATTTTTATGATGCGTTCATTTTTTTTTTGTATTGCTTTTACTGCTTGTTGAAAGAATATCGATATTTTAGATTTAAAGAGTCGATTCAATTACTTGCAGATTGAATGTTTTGAATTTCTGATAAATTATTAAATGCTTAATGAACTTTTTAATGTTACGTTTAACTAAACGTATCGGAAAATAGTTATAAAAATACAATTTACGAAAGATTTTGTTTGATATATTTTCAAATTACATATACATTATAAAAATGTATTAATAATTTCAAAAGTTACTAATCTACAATAACAAACAAAAAGTAACTTGATTAGTCATTTGTATATTTTAAAAATAATTTAAAGAATAGATCATTTCTAATTTGTGTCGAGGCCACACCAATGGTACGTTCGATATACGAACTGAAAATCTCTTTATCAACAACTTTCGGTGTTGGCCATTCTATCAATCACATTGATAATAAAGGAAGCTTCTATACACATAAGGCTATGATGTCGCACACGTGGCAAATGAAGTTGAAAAATGTGAAGTGTTAAAAAGTAAAATTAAAAAGTGCATTGATATGACTGACTATCCAATTCGACCGGTAATTCAGAAACATTGGTAAGCCGGGTAACCAAAGAAAGCAAGGAAAAATTGGATCAGGTGGATTCGCATCATCGACACCAACACAAAGAGGATCGCAGTTCAGTTTAACATCTTTAACACCTAATAATGGCTAACGATATTTCAGATAGTTCTGTACAACCAGAAGTGTCTTTCAGTGGGGTCCAGGCACTCGTCGATAATCCCAGTGGTAATAATAAATTAATATTATATGTGAATGTTAAAAGCTTAAATGTTAACTTTGAAAAATTAGAAATATTAGTTGAGAGTCTGAGTATCAAACCTTATGTGATAGTATGTTATGTGACTTGGAATATAGAAAACTATCAATTTTATCAACTAAATGGTGATAAATTATATTATAATGAAATTTTGGAATCTCTTAATTCTATTAAGTCTACTGTATGTCCGGGAGAGTGCAAGGTAATTAACGATAAGATATGGAGCAGTCTATGAGTTTTGAAACTGTAGCAAAAAATGAAATTGAATATTGTAACTTGCAGAAATTTAATCATGAATTTGAATGTTGTGGTATGTCAGTATTACTTGTTAACATAAGAAGTATGAGTGCTAATTTAGAAGCTAGAAGTCTTTATTGATAATTTTAAAATTAAGCCGCATGTAATTGTTTGTACTGAAACTTGGAATATTGAATATGTTGGGTACTTTCAGCTTCCGGCTACAAAATTTACTATAATGAAAGTAGAATAAACAAAGCTGATGGAGTTGTCATGTACATAATAAATAATATGTCTGAGACGACTGAAACGGTAACCATCGATAGATTAAAAATATTATGCACTAATGTCAATCTTCATAATAGTAATAACATCAAAATATCAGCTATATATCGAACTCATGACATGTCCAAAACTGAATTTATTCATATTATAAAAAAATACTTAGCAAAGAATGAAAAAATAAAAAATCACTGCATAGTTGGTGATTTTAATATAAATATACTAAACTATATGAGTGATGTAATTTTTGATAGCATCATCAGTCAAGAATTCCTAAATAACCTCTTGGAGAACCAATATAAACCATGTTTTTTTGGAATAACTAGACCGTCTAATGATGGTAGGGGGGGATCTTGTATAGAAAATATTTTTGTAAAAACTAATACTATGGACATTAAATCGTGTAAGTTTGTAAATCCTTTAAATGATCACTACCCGCTACTTGTTGCGTTAGATAACATCCAGATAGTCGAAAATATTAAGATGGGAACAAACCCAATTGACTATAAGAAATTACATTACTTGGCTGGAAAAATGGATTGGAATTCAATACTATCCTTACAAGATCCAAGTATTGCCATTGGAAAACTTACTGAATATATTCATAATTGCATGCACTGTGCAAAGTTTAAGCAAAAACTACAAAAAAAGGATAAAAAACTAATTCCTAGGAAAAAATGGATAACGAGTGCAATTCTAATATCTTGTAGAACCAAAGAAATGTTATATACATTATGGAAAAAGAATCCTCTTTGTAATACTTTGGGATTGGAGTATAAAAAATATACCAAAGTACTTGATAAAGTAGTAAAAAACGCCAAAGCTAATTATGAAAGAAAATTAATAGAGGTTAATAGTAGTAATCCTAAGAATCTGTGGAAAATCATAAATACTAAATTGGGTAAACAAGTCAAAATGGAAAATAAAATTGATCATATTTATGTGGATAACTTGAGAATAGATAGTAAAACTGAAATTGCTAATTCTATGAATTCATATTTTTTGGAGATAGGCGTGAACCTTAGCAACAAAATTACTGAGCCTAAGGATCACACAATCACTCTACCTAAAAGAAATGAAAGCACAATGTTCATTAATCCGACAGATTCACAGGAAATATTTAGAATCATAAGCAAAATGAAAGACAAATCAGGCGGTGTAGATAAAATAAATGCCAAAGTATTAAAAACAATAGCTTATTATATAGTTTTGCCACTTGAACATATTTTCAATGTCTGTATTGAAAAATCAACGTGGCCTGAATCTCTAAAAAATGCAGAAGTCGTTCCAATATTTAAGACAGGTGACAAAACTTGTGTTTCAAACTATAGACCCATCTCACTTATATCAAATATTGCAAAGATTTTTGAAAGAATTATCTATGATAGATTAGAGGTTTTCTTAGCGAAACACAGAATCATATCCGAAAACCAGTACGGTTTTGTGAAAAATAAAGGAACTAGAGATGCTCTAAACAAACTTGCTGATAGAATTTATGCTAATCTAGACGGAAGCAGACCTATTATGGTAGTTTTCCTCGATCTTGCTAAAGCTTTTGATACAGTGAATCACAAAATACTATTAGACAAATTAGAAAGATATGGAATTAGAGGTAATAGTCTCAAATTATTAACTAGCTATCTATCTGACAGAAGACAAAAAACTAGAATTCAAGAAAGCATGAGCGAATATAAAAGAATTGTCACGGGTGTTCCACAGGGAACGGTACTAGGCCCATTGTTATTTATACTGTATGTTAATGATTTATTGGTAAATATGCCTGCACAATCTATTATGTCATATGCGGATGACACTGTTGTCATTTCAGATGACGATACTTGGTCATTTGCAGAATGCAAGATGAATAATTATCTAAATTTTGTCGCCAACTGGTTAATCCTAAACAAGTTGTCTCTTAATATAAGTAAAACAGTATACATAACCTTTGGAAATCAAAAAAGTAGTGTACCTGAAGATATGAATGTTCAGATTCAAAATGAGCAAATAAAAAGAGTAGAAAGCTGCAAGTACCTGGGAATTATTTTTGATTATAATATGAGATGGGATAAACACATTGAGTACATTACGCGGAGAACTAAATACCTAATATACGTTTTTGCCAAAATAAGGAAGATTATGGATACTAAAACACTCATGACAATGTACTATGCATTTTTCCAGAGCATAATAAACTATGGAATTATAGCATGGGGTGGTGCTGGTAAGAATCTAATTGGTAACTTTCAAAGAATACAATCTAGACTTTTGAAAATTGTAAACATAGATTTTTCAATAGGGAATAACTTTCCTTTAAACATTACAAAACTTTTTATGTTGGATTCGGTTGCCTACCACTATAAAACATTGCAAGATAAGTATTTAAGTAATGAGCGTAACACAAGACATAGAAGTGTCCAGTTACCTAAATTAACTAAAACAATAAGTAATAAAAGAAGTTTCATAGTTGCCATAAGAATGTATAATAGATTGCCGAATGATCTAAAAATCATGACTGCTAAAAATATGACAATAAAATATAAGTTGAAATTGTTTCTCAGGTCTCAATAATGTTTATGAAATAATAAGACTAAATAAGTGAAGATGCACAATAATAAAAAAAAAAAAAAAGCATATAGTACTGTATCAACAACTAGTATTAAGGTAGTTTAAGTTTATTTTAATATATTACCTCCTATGTACAGATGACTATGTTATCTCTATAGGACTTACATTGTATACTGGCTATACTGTGTAATTTAAATGGTAAATAAATAAATAACTAACGTATGTCCAGAGACATGTGAGACACTCCATTACCAAGTTAACAAATCTAAGGCTAGAATGCGAAGAAATTCAAATTTTGTAATAGGATCGCAGAAATGATAGGATGAATTTTCGAATCGTTTACAGATTCCTTTTTAGTTTCCCGAAAACTATTAGCTATAGTTAACTTGTATATCCATAGATAACGTATATGTTCGGAATTGAGCGTTTTTACCTTTGACTCACCTCCTCGCTCTTATGTGATCCTGATACAAAATTAGATTTTTGGTTTCAAGTAGAATTTTGCCGCTAGAGCGTATCTTTCTTTAACTTTTTTTTATATGCAAATAAATTAAATTTTCAAGTTCTCGAACAATTAAATTATAAATAATAAAAAATATCTATAAGTGGTCCTATAATAAATATCGATTTTAAGCCTTTTAAATTCTAAAGCAGCCGATTACAAAAACACTATAAAATATTTTTCTAGGACAAAAGAAAACAACTGCAAACATTTACAAATCATATTTATTATCTACGTGTGGAGCAGCAAATATACATTTATAGTTTTAAAAAATTGCCTTCACTCTCTTAATCGAGAGAGAAGGGGTTACTTTAATAAATACAACAGGTTTCCATTAATTCTCCGTACAGTTTTAGAGCAAAACCGTACCTCGATTTTCAACATCGTCTACGACGACCATTTTAATCTTGTGACAAAATAATAGTCTCACAAACAATTTTAACAACACTTATTAAGTAATGATGTTCCGAAAATTATGATTGTCCTTGGGATAACAAAACTCTTATTTCTGTAAACATAATAAATAAAATGTTCCGGCACCCATTTCAAGAAAAAAAATACATGTTTGCATTAAATTATTCTTAGATATTGACGGCTCTTTCTAAAGGCATATTGGGAGCTTCGACCACCAGTAATCGTCGAGTGCTGGAACCGCTCGTATAACTATCGCCACTACTTCGAGCACTAACATGAGATAAAGGTGTGCCGGGTAGTTTTGGGGCGTGCTTTCGATCGAACCGATCGAGTTGGGCGAAGCCGTATTTTCATACAACGGTCCGGGATGAGCGGGGGCGGCTTCCTCTGGAGTGTAATAGTCAGAGTCGTCCCCTCTTTCTCTATCATCGCCGTTGCGCTAAAAATTATCATTTATAGAAACTTACAAGGTGGGTATTTTTCAACTTACAAGTTTTTTTAACTTTTTCCACGGGAATCGTCGAAGCATTCTCCTCGTGGTCGGTATCTGCATCGTCGATAGGATCTACCACGTCGGCCATATTTAATGCTAAATTATTGTTGCGATTTATTACATCGTTATTTTGTAATAAAGGCGATAATTTCTCGGCTTCGCTGTCTTCGTCCTGCATCTACGTTAACGATTACGATGAACCAAATTAAAATTTCGATATTACCTCGTCCTTTTCCGATTTCTCATTTACGTGTCTTACGCTGTCTCTGGATTTGTGTTTTACGCTTCTTGGACTTTCGGTTTCGGTCTGAATGGCCAGGAGAGGACATTTGGGCGTTTCTTTGTTATCTTCCTCCCGCGAAAGGAGCACGGACATTCCAAACTGCAAACAATACGAAATTGTGTTAGTATCGATCGCAAACGAATTACGTATTATTTTATTCACATTTATAATGCAGCAACTACGAAACTGAACAGTTTTTTCTAGATTTGGCGATAACATTGAACTGCCAGATAAAAATGACAATATAAGCAGCCTAAGCGAAATCTTAAAACCTTATTCTAACAAACCATAATTGAGTACTATTATGCATTTTTTGCATTAAGGGGGGAGCCTGCTTTAGAGGCTTCAAAAAATCGATTATTTTTTTTGCATAAATATCTTCCTAAACTATCCAAGAATGTGTCCCTAAAATTTCAGAAGCAAATTCGAAATATTTTCGGAGTTACAGAAGAAATAGTGAGGAAGCGTCGAGCAGGTATACGAGCGGCCGGATCTCTCGGAGAGCCCCTCGATCTATTGTACGTATTATAATCCAAAGGGACTAACGGTCCTTCGAGACACTATTAACTGTTCGTAGAAGGTCTTTAGTGGAGCTATGGTAGGTATAAAAGTATGTATTATAACGGTATATATGAGCTGGCTGCGTAGGCTCGAGCAAAGCTACATTTAGCATTTAAGTTCAGTTTTGATTTGTCTTTCGGCACGTGAACATCTTGAAATCATGCAGAACTATCCGAAAGTGAGCAAATCTTCAAGTGAACGTACTGGAAAACCACGGAAGCGCAGATTCCACGGCAATCAGTTTCATAATGTTTCATCATCGGACGATGGAGAAGCTAATACTAGCCGTAGTGAAAACAAATTGGCGTCAGGGTCTGCGGACGATGTTATAATTTATCCGTCTCATTGCTATCGAATAATCGAGTTTGTCTCTGTGTTTTTAGCAATTTCTGAGTTAGTTATTTGCAATTCGTGTAAGCAGAGAATAACGTTTGCTGAAAGCGGCCATCGAGGTCTAGGATTCAAAATTGTTTTGTCGTGTAAATGCGGTAAACGAGAAATTCAATCCGGACCGTTAATTCACACCGGCTACGAAATCAACAGAAGAATTGTGTTTGTCATGAGGCTTTTGGGTGTCGCACGTGAAGGCATTAACATTTTTTGTGGCCTTATGGATATATCTCGAGGCTTAGCAAAATCGACGTATGACCAAATCGTGCAACACCTGTATACAGCATCGAAAACAATGTTTGAGAGCGCCTGCAAAAAAGCCGTCGAAGAGGAAAAAGAACTTAACGTACAAAATGAAAGACCAGCTGACCATTTGAAACTTTCGGGCGATGGATCGTGGAAGAAACGTGGATATACTTCATTGTACGGTGTAACTACACTTATTGGGTACTACAGTGGCAAAGTGATCGATCTCCACGTTAAAAGCGGATATTGTCATACCTGTGCCATCAAGAAAAATACGTTGAACGACGACGAGTTTGAAGAATGGTATGAAAACCATAAAGAAAATTGTTCGTCGAATCACGCAGGCTCGGCCGGGAAAATGGAAGTTGATTCGATGTTGGAAATGTTCTCAAGGTCCATCGAGAAATTTGGAGTAATTTATAGTAATTACATTGGCGACGGCGACTCCAAAACATTTCTTGGCATCCTGAACAGTGATCCATACGGCGACAAGTGCACAGTGACCAAAAACGAGTGCGTGGGACATGTACAAAAGCGCATGGGTACTCGTCTCCGCAACAAGAGAAGCTCGGTGGAAAGAAGCGGCTCACCGAGACTTTAATAAAAAAATTAACAATTTATTACGGTCTGGCGATTCGAAGAAACTTGAATTCTGTAGAAGGTATGAGAAATGCAATAATGGCGACACTTGATCATTATTGCTCTACAGATAAATTACCTCGCCACGACAATTGCCCGGAAGGCGCCGAAAGCTGGTGTGTGTGGCGCAAAGCTGAAGCGACAAACACTCTGGCTGCTTTTAAACATCCGCCACGTCTAATTGACGAACATGTCGAGAAACACATTCGTCCTGTGTACGAGGAATTATCTAAGAACGAGCTGCTAACGAGGTGTTTGGGTGGACACACACAAAATGCGAACGAGTCGTTCAATTCCACTGTGTGGCGCATGACACCTAAACACCTTCACTCAGGCATTAAAATCGTCGAGATTGCTGCTTACATCGCTGGAGGAATGTTCAATGAAGGTTACAGTGCAGCATTAAAAATTATGCAGTTACTAGATTTGAAAATTGGACAGCAATGCAACAATTTTGCCGAGAGAGCCGACATGGAGCGCGTCACCCGACAAAACAGGCGCGCTTCATGTTCAAGCAAAGAGGCCAGAACAGCCCGCAGACTCGAACATCTAGGCGAAAATCAGTTTTTTGAAGAGTCCGAAGAGCAACTTTATGGACCAGGAATCGCCGATTAGCATATTAATGCGGTAAGTTCAAGAAAATTACGAATTTTTTTATATACGGAAACTTTGACGCGCGATTTCTTGGTTTTTCATTTTTACGATTCTTCCTAATTGGCGGGAAAGATAGCGAAAAATCTAAATGTTCTATCAAAACGAGACAAAATGAATTGTATTTGGGATTAAATTATCTTCTAGTTGAACCTAAAAAACCTTAAGAAAGTTAAGATTAACCTACTTTTTAAACAATCTAAAGTGAAATTTTTTTTCCAAAAAAATGAATTTTTTTTTCAATTTGCGAGAAATTGTTGAATTTTTTACTTTTTGTTGAATTTTCTTGGTTTAACTAGAAGCTATGCTATTAAAAAATAAAAATTTTTTTGGGTTCTTTGTTTCAGATAGAAATTGCGACCTGCATCTTTCCCGCCGCACGACAAATGCACACACTAGACGCCTCGGCGAAATGCGTGTACCAGGCATAATATGATATGTACTTTAATGAAAAAATTTGAGAAGACTGTTGAAATATATAATAATAAACTCTGTAAGTTTCGTTTCAATCGGATATGTCTTTCCTTCCCAAAAAAATCCTCGAAAAAATCGATTTTTTGAAGCATCTAAAGCAGGCTCCCCCCTTAAATAAATAAATAATATATTTTAATTGTTGCTTCGAATTGCATAGTTATTTTATATTTATATCTTACAGAATTTATTTCAGAGAGTGTAACAGATGCAAAATAATATACAAAACGTGTAATAGTAATATACTGTCGATTTACCTCAGGAGTTTGGGGATCTGTATCTTTTCCACTTTTAATCGGCGTACGATCTACAGAATGCCTATTGAGAACCTGAGCTGCTTGTATTGCAGGTTCGTTATCGGGAGTTTCTACAAGATCAGGCACGGCAGCCGGAGGCTGTCTAGGCAGAACGGGTCCGTTTAGTGCTTCGATCAAAGACACCGCTTCGTAACCGGGAGGTATATTATCACAACTTCCCTATCGAATTTACATAATAAAATATAAGCGCCTATAAATTATGGCCGAGCCACTTACGTCGGGCGGACTGACAGGTTGGATCGCGTTTGCCGATTTTTGCAAGGCCCTAATTTGAAGTAAAGCCCTGAACGGAGCTCTGCATATCGGACAGTTGTTTGCTTGATAACGTAAGGAGTCTGCACAAGAGTTGCACAGGCAAAGGTGACGACATGGAAGTATTAAGGTGTCTCGGACATCACACATGCATATAACACATTCGGATCCATTATCGTCGGTGTCGTCGTCGTTTGTTTGCTGTGCCAAATTTAATGCGTTACGTTTGTTTGCAAAGTTATATTTATTGAAATAAATTGTAACTGAAGAAGTGTTAAAGGTATGATAGGACAGACGGGTAAGCAAAACTAAATCGAGTAAATTGAAGATGTTTCACTTGAAACAACAATAAAAAAATTAACAAAACACGCATTTACGTCAATGACCACAAATTAAGTAGGGTAAAACACCCCTATGCGGAACACCTCTTAACACGGAACACACTTGTTGTTCATGCTACAATAATTACAGCATTTAATATTATTTTTTCTTTTTAATTTGATTTTCAAGTTTAAGTTGTTTGCTTCAATTTAGCATAACCTTACTGTAACATATCGTCATTTCGTAATTGTTGCATGGTTAGAATTTTGCAGCGTCAAAATTTTTTAATTTTAAGGTAAGAAAACTTTATATTTTCCTGTAAGTTCTGATGGTCTAATGTTGTTTTCTAGCTTAACTTTGCATGCTCTTTCAGAAAAAACACACTTTGTTGCATGAAAATTTGGTGCTTTTTGAATTCTGCTTAAGCATTGCTTTTTCCTAACACGGAACAGGTGTTCCGTGTTAGGAAATTTTAATTTGTTTTAAATTGCAATCATTGTTAAGCTCGAAAATGAGTTCACAAAAACGCCCTTACAAATCCTATGACAGCAACAAGCGTGAATTAGCACTTAGTGCAGTAAAAAGTGAAAAATTGAGTTTACGAAAGGCTTCTGCACAGTGCCCGACTGTCAAATCGAAAGGACGGTGAAGCCCTCACCTCCAAAGAAGCCATGGAGCATCTAAAAAACAAGCAAAAAAGTCACAGATCATTTCACAAAATGATGAAAATGTAGATACTTGTGGAAAATGTGGGAAAAATTGGGATGAAAATGTTTCAGATGAATGGGCAAACTGTGAAATGTGTGTCAATTGGATATGTGAAGCATGTTGGCCTGATTATTTTGATGCATCAGATGCTAATTTTTACTGTGAAAAATGTGCACCAATCATTGGCTTGGACGATTGCGCCTAATTTGCATTTTTACACTTAACAAATTTTTTTTAATGAAAATTTGTGCTTAAAACTGTCTCATTTTATTGTTACAATGCTTACATTTTTGTTGCCTTGCTACTGTATATGCGTTTTTTGTTGCTATGATGCTTTTTTTTTAAAAAAAACTGGGTGTTCCGTGTTAGGTCCAGGATGGGCCTAACACGGAACACTCGAGTAGTTTTTAAAAAATAGCCATAGCACAACGGCTAGGCAACATTAGGCCATCAAACTTCGCGAAATTATAGTAAAATGGCTAATCTACTTCACCGACAAAAAATTTCAGCCACATCTTAACTTTTCAGCTTGGCACGTCAATCAAAAGCAAAGTGTGTTCCATGTTTGGGCTTTTACCCTACCAACCTTATCATTATTTTTATTTTCTATTCCATATATTTCCTGAAGTAAATAACAAAGACCGTCGACGAATAACTTTTGCTTAAGCGCTTTAAGAACAAATCCACCGTCGGTACTTTTCTCTATCGTAGCAATAGTGGTGTGGGATTGTCGCATATCTGCAAAACACAACATCGAATTACCCTAATTGATTTACCCTTTAATTTTTAAAGAATCACCATCGGGCCCTTCTTCCGCAACACAATGAATCGCAACTGGAACGATCTCCCTATCGATATCGTACAACAATTCCTCCTCCGAATAACGAGACGGATCAAACACGTGGGTCATTTGACAAAACTGCTGATTTGCTCCCCGTTTATACGGAATGTTTCGGAACTTAAAGTGGCATCTCTTGGAATGTATCTAGAATTAAACGTTACATGTTCAATCGAGATCTCCCTTAACCGTTTAACACGTACAGTCCGAACTGACTCGGGGACACTGTAAAGTTTCGAAAAAAAATGTGTACTTACGTAACTCCGCTCGAAGATATTTCCTCGGTAGAAAAATAATAAATGGTAATTGCACACCTCACATCACAATCAAAAGTAAATTCAATATTGAAGGGAGAACCTTTGCCTAATTCGACGTCGCGATCTCTTTGGTCCCCGTCCATTCTAGATTTACCAAAATCGATTGGTGGCGCCCTAACGAATCTTAAAGATTCTTTCCTTATGTTTACTAAACTCTTAAGCGTTTTTGTGGGTTCGTTAGGTTGCGGTGGCGGATACGGAAACTGCAAGAACTCTTTATATAGGTCGTTCGGTGGACAAATCATCCAAATGCTTTTTACCGGAGTCGGTCGGCTACCGAGAAAATTTAAGTCTGAATTTTCTCCAAACAAGTAAGATTCCGGTTGAGGTGTGTCGAAACGTTCCCCGCCCATTATAAAGTGACTTCCGAAATAGTTTCCTGCAGGATTAAATTAATAAACATGATATTGGGAACTGAACGATTGATTACCTGAACGTGGGGGGTATTTGTATGCGTGATTAGAAGATATGTCCACCTCTTCGACGCCAGCATGCTGCCTGCTGGTTATTGCACCCATTCTAACGTTACGAAAATTAAAATTAATTTATAGGTGACATATGTCAAAGCACCTACGATGGGAGGCACACCACGCATCACAACCACAACGAAGATAGCCGTAAAACGTTCAGCTCTTAAAATGTGTACGACCAAAATTTCTCTAAAATTACACGGTTATTTTGTTTAATCTAATTTATATGAAAAATATTAATAAATAACGTTATTAAAATTATTTGAAACAAAAAGGAGGCACATTTTCGTATTTGTAGGGTTTTATAAACGGTGACATTCGACGAAACAATGCTAACTTCATGACTATTTTTTATTAAAAAAAATGTCATAAATATTCTTCAAAAAATGTTAAATTATGGAGTTAAATGACCAAAATATAGATCAAAAAAAGCGTATAACAGTTGAAGAATTGCAAATTGAAATATTGCCAGTCATTTACGAAATTATAAGGAGGTTGGTTGCTATTTATAAAATTATAACCAGTGTTTCCACGTGATTGAAACGAATGATTTCTTGATTGTGTAATGATTTCTTTCTGCCTTCAGTATTGAACGTGACCATCACGATACCTCTGCCAAAACGAGGGAGTCGCAGGATTGCTCACAAAAGGTTTTGGAATTACAAAAACGATTGGAACAAGCCAGAGCCCAAGTAATTTAACCTAACCGTATCGAAAGTATCTCAATTAAATATTTCGATTTTAGATCCGTCTATTGCCCGGAATAGAATTTAGTAAAGAGCAGCAGTTAAATCATCTTGAAGCCTTAAAGACGCAACTAAGATTAAAACAGGAATTGTTACATAAATATCGTTATATGTACACGTTTCAATCACAAAAATCATAAAAATCATGGTTTTACGTTTATTAATGAGACTGGTAGCGAATAACGAACGATTAATACAACGTCTTAGTGAATCGTATGCAGTTCGTAGAGCAGCACAGTGGGTTGTGTATTTTTTTTATAAAGGTAAAGGTGTAGTGGAAGATAGTAATTTAAATCGAAGTATTTCGCCTCAACAGCTTAAGACGTTTATAGCAAAATTAGCCCAGAATATTACTAGAGAATTAAAACAGGGAAAGGATCAATTTAAGAAATAATATTCATTTCGAATAAATGGTGAAAGTTGTTTAATTTATACGAGTTTTATTTAGAAGTGGATTTTATAAAGAATGTTGGGAGTTATGCGTAAAGAAAAGGAGCTATTTTGCGTCATGCCCCAAGAATTATGTTTTAGAATTGTATTGTCGCTAGTACCTCCGGTAACTGCAAAATATAGGAAGGTATTTGTTGATTTTCTTGGTCCTTTTATAGCTGTTTTAGTTTTAATTATAATTTTGAATTACGGCAACGCAGCGGATTCTACAATGTCGACGATTTCTTCGTCAGAGGCTGTATTGTTTTATATCACTTTAATGCCCCTACTGTGCTTTATCTTGAATAAGATCGGTCGATCTCGACTTAACTTTTTGGAAGTACTTTCGCTAAACGGTTATGGACTTTATGGTCATTTAATTACTCTGGCAATATCGTTGTTTCAGTGGGAGGACGATAATTCCCTGTTTTACATATGTATGGTAGTTTTTGGTGGGTCGAGTACGCTTAGAATAGTCTTATTGCAGGTGCAAGCTATTCCCGTGCCCGGTGCTCGATTACTTGTCTGTAGCATTGTTTCTGTGATTCACATTTTGTTTTTAATATTTTTGCACTTTACTTATATGCATAGAAGTTTTGTGTATGGGAAAAATGTGCATCTTTCACAAAGAAAATAGTTTGTAAGTTATTTTTTGTGTCTACTTTTTTGTGATTTTTATCATTCATTAATGGAAATAAAGTTGGATTTTTACTTTACGACAATTTTTATGTTTAAGACTTATATCCGCACCTATTATATATTATTCTCATGAGTATAATTTCTTTTTACAAATGATTTTAATGTAATAGTTATTTCGGATAATTCAAATATAAGTCGAAATTAGTAAATTAACGCTCGAGCATTGAAAAAATTCAATAAGTAATAAAATAATCTACATTTTTATATTTATAGAAAAAGAGTGGTACGACTATCTACGCACAATTTATAAATCGATGGGAATTGGCAACAAAAAGATAACCTTAAAAATTTGAATTTTACGTTAGTAACGGTTTTTCCAACTCGCAGTGTGCAACCCGTCAATTGTAAATAGATTACGACGATGTTTCGCGTTCAATAGAATCTGAAAATAACAATAAATGGTGTAAATTTAATTAATTCAATAGTAATAATGGAATCGAAAGTAAATACTGACAAAAATACACCGAAAAAAACGATGCAAAATATCCTATTAGAAAAGGCCGCGCAAGGAAAATTTCCGCATACTTTTGGCTGTGATAGTCCATTTAGGATACTGCCTCCTGCTTCGAGTCCACCGGCGAGGGCGGCGAAGATCAAAAATCCATTCGAGGCACAATTAACGGAAAGACTACACGGTCATGTGTTCAGGTTATTATTATTATTTTCGTCGTGTGCCGTAATTTCATTTTCTAATTATCGTTTTATAGCCCGTCTGTGTTCAGTAACGTAAGTAAAATAAAGACTGAGGAGAAATTTAAATGGGAAATTGAAGATATTTCAACTCTTAAGCCGGCAGATATTGACGAAACCTCGATCGAACAATTCGAACAGACCGACAACGATCCGGAAATCGAAACGACCGCCCAAGAGAAAATCGAGAAATTTTTTAGCGAGAAACACATCGTTCCCAGTCCGTTTGATTTGGCCATTAAAAGAGCCCCTTTGATATCTGAAAGTACGAGCCCCATAAAAATAATCGAAGAGGTAACAGATGGTAAGAGAACATCACAAACAATAATATTTGCAAATATCTTATTGTTTATGCAGGAGTTGCTCAGACGATTTTGACGTTGCCGCCAAAGTTACCGAAACACATCGAGGACGTTTTAAAACCGTATTTTTCTTATACAGTAAACCAACAACAAATCGAAGTCGATAGGAATTCTTCTTTGTATCGCAAATTGTTTGAGTTCGAAACCGAACAAGTGTCGCCGGCTTCGGTATTTACGTCGCCCGCGCCATCTTTTAATATTTCTCCCATTGATTTTTCTCCGTGTAACGATATCGACGTGAGATCTCGAAGAAACTTCGGAAGTCCCCTTTACACTCTTCACGTGTCCGAGTGTAATTTGTCTCCCATTCGTTCACATTCGCTCCAGGCTCCCGTTAACACGATGGAAACAAGATTGCATTTTTCCGAGCATATGAGCATCGATACATCGTCAAATTTGGTGCCGGACGTTTATGGACAATTGCCGAAAAACGATCAGAGTATTACCTTTGGTATGCATAACGTGAATCAATAAATTTACTTTATATGGGCACAATTAAATTTTAGAGCAAACTAATTCGCCAGTTCGAGAAGTTGTAAGTAATTCCGTGGTCAATTGGGAAATGGAATATAAACATATTTCGTTAGCTTCCCCGTTTAGTCAAAACGACAGTGTCGACGAAATGGACGTTTCTTCTTCGAATACGCCCAGGTCGAAAATTTTTGTAAGTCAACGAAAGAAACTGTCGGAGAGTTTTTTGAAAATTGACGATTTGGAAGAAGATAAAGAAAACATGTATACAGACAGAAATTGTGCAGAAAGGAAATCTGTTAAAAATAAGTTGTTCGCTCAGGATGAGACGGCAGGCGGCAGTTATCAAAACAGAACCGGTACAACGTCGCTGGAGCCGTGGGGTTCTTTACACTTATTTGCTTCGACGCCGACCAAAAATGATAAACAGTAACAATTATATAAATTGACTGGCCGATGAACAATAGGATGGACGTTCTGAGCTTATACTAGTTGAGAAAATATAATAATAAAATAGGGATTTAATGGAATTGGAATGCCGTATATAAGTACTATAAATTTTAGGTTTTCTGTTTGCATGTTTTACTAATTGAAAAGTATGTGCAATTTTCCATAAATGCATTTATCTCGAATATTGTCGTCGGGTATATTTTTAATATTTTCCTTACAAATATTTTAATTTGTTGCTTACTTTTATTTAATAAGTACTAATCGCTCTTCTATGGAATGTAACTGTTATTAGCTAAGTCGAAATAAATCGATATGAAGACTCGTACCTTGATTCTTAGTTAATTCATTCCATAGTAAAAACTGCTATGATAATATTAAAATAAAAAGTCTTTTTAAGTGGAAATTCTATGAGGCCTCTTAAATTTATGTAGAAGTACATTTAATTTTATTCCCTTATGAGATCCTTAATAATTCTTGTGCCTTCTCCCAGAGCGTCGTGATTCCACCGCTGTTCTAATGTATCTTTAAATAATTGATACTTGGAGACCTTATTTAAGCTGTCGAGGTGCATCAAAGAAGTTTAACATGTTGCTTTTCGGTGCGACACCTAATATAGAGGAAGCGCATCAAGATCCTATTAACTCCCAAGGAAGGGAGCTTTCTCTAATTAAAACCAGTACTGCGTGGTTATCCATAAATTTGTCTTTCTCATGTTTGTGGTCGAATCGATAGTAATGAATTTCTCCTCGACCATGTTTGGACAAAAACTTTTGGTCGTGGATTTAAATTAATAGTCGGGACATAGCCTGCTGCCGACTGTTTCCATCCTCTCACGAAAGTTCTTCACAGTGCGGCGCTGTTGACGCTTTCTTTAGAGCATGTGGGATTTCTTAATTTGTGGGCGAGAATTAACGTGAACGCCTTACAGGTTGAGCTAGACGTTACCGTTTTAAAAGGGGTAGAATTTAATAAGGAGATACAAGCTAGTAAATCCTCGCATCGGTACTCGGTGGCACCGTTCCATAAAGAAAGCTATGATGGGGCAGGCGATTGGTAGTGAAGGTGTTAATGAACATTGGGAAAATCGTCTTTTTCTGGAAATAACTGTCTTCGGGATTGTCATGGTAGCATTTTCTTTCCATATGGGTGGAGGTAATTTGAAAATAAACAAGAGATGACTAGAATAAACAAGAATGACTAACTGACTGACGACTAACTATTTGTCATCAATCAAATTAAAGGCTACTACGAATCATCTTTATTTAAAAAAAAACTTCCTGGCGACAGATCCAAAATAGAAATGTCGCAGTCCGAGATAATCAATCAAAAGAGCTGCTCAACATCTCATACTTCGCTGATCCCCAAAATAGCAGACTCTCCATCAAATTCGACCATTCCAGACGACAGTAAAGTGTCAACTTATTCGTCGATTTTGAGTTTCGATGATCCCGCGGCGGACCTTACGAATATATCACTAACGCCATTCGTATGTAAATAATTACACCTACCAATATGTATATTAATCACTTAACTCTACTTTATAGCATTTAAGGTGGTCATTTGGATTGAACGTATCCAGTCGTGTATATAACTTAACCGATAAAGAAAGGACCGTCATTTTTTACGCCGCTTCCCATGCCGGTGTCTTATACGATTATGTCACGAAGGAAATGCAGCTTTTGCAAGGACATGTAAGCTAAACGTTCAATTAGGAATGACTTATAATTTCATAAATTTCAGAAGAATCTCATACGTAGCATTTCCGTGGATGGCACGGGAAAATGGTTAGTTACAGCAGATGAAGGTGAAGACAGCTCGATCATTATATGGGATAGTTTCGGATGGTATGCATATGATCCTATTCAAAGGCAGAGTGATTAGTGATTTGTTTGTAGCACTCCCGTCGACACCATTTTTAATCCACATCATAATTACGGAATAGCCGCAATTGCAATTAGCAAAAACGCGAAATATTTGGTTACGATTGGAAATGAGACGAAATCCATTGTAAAATTTTGGCTTTGGACTTACGGAAAAGATGCGTGTGATGGTGATATTTTAAAACTGCATCTATAGGTATCTATAAAACTAGCTATCAAAATACGCATTTTATTATAGATTCTTGCGAGATTTCTTCTCCCTACGGGGTCCCCAAGAAGATTTGCTTCAATCCCAACGCGCACGAGCACGTAATGGTGACTTTCGAAAAACAAGTCCTCTTTTTCTACTGGGTATGCTGAACACCGACAAGTTTAATTTTCGTCAACAACAACAATAATTTTTTGTTTAGGATTTAGAAACGTGCAAATTAATCGCCACCCCGACTCCAGCCATCAAAAACATGAAGAAAATTGGATTAATAACCGATTCTACTTATATCGACGAGTGTCATGAATGTGTGGCCTCAACGACGGAGGGCTACGTGTTGATTTTTGGAAATACGTCGTACGTGCAAAATTTCGACGAGGTCAAACTGCAAAATAGTAAAATATTCGTTAAAGCCCTCAAAATCAGCAAGATCGCCATAACGTGCATAGAATCAATTGACGGGTAACGATAATTTTATTGGTATAGATGCTTTAACGCGTTAGGATAACATCTTTTTAGAATCGTAGTGACCGGAGATGCTAATGGACAAATTAAATTTTACGATAAAAGGATGAGAATTCTGTTTTGGTGTCAATCGTTTTCATTGACCACCATATTTTCAATAAGTTTTAATATCGAAAAGCGTAAATACATATTGGAGGACACATTCAATTTGCAAGGTGGTAATTCTTGCAATTTCCGGCATGCGGTTGTTTTATTTGCGTCACGTTTATAGAGAATCACGACACGATGATGGATTTTGAGTGCGATGTTTGTTGTTGCGAAGATCGCTGCGATTCGTATGAGCATCTTTATTCTCAGCTTGTCCCAACCGATACTACTGCTGCTCAGTTACCGTTTATTGTCAGAAATTTTGTCGTTGGTATGTCGATGACTGTGCATGCTTGTGCCAAAAATAATTGTTAACACTCCCAGCAACCGAAGATGGTCAAATAGCATTCATCGACTACATCCATAACAAATGTAACTTCTTCTTTAAGAAATGCGAAGCTCCTGTAACCGCAATAGACGTGCATGATTCAAAGTAAGTGTCCCGTTTTCTTGCAAAATGGAATCGAACGAAATCGTTTTAGACCTTATCTATGCATCGTATACGCCAACGACTTGATTTGTTTGTACAACTACTACACGCGAGAAACGATCGTCGAAGCGAGATTGCCGCAGGAGTTCAACGAAAAAACCGGGCAGCCGGCCGTAGTTACTTGTCTACAATATTCCCCTAAAGGTGGACAAAAATGTTCAGTTACGTTTCAACGTAACGTCGCTGTTAATTGTAGGTTTTCATTTAGCGTGCGGCAAAGACAACGGTAGCATTTGGTTCCTCGAACCTATTCTTGCCAAGCCTAAATGGACGGCCCCGACGTATAAACTAAGAGGGACGATAATGAAGTTGTTATTTTCGCTGGATTCTAAGTATTTTGCTTGTTATGTAAGTATCGAATTTGATCGACTTTTACATCTAACAAGGAATGGTTAGGCAGGTGGAAATTTCAAAAAAAATTGAAACTGCAGGATTGTAGTACTAGTCGACCTTAATTCCGAGCCGTATTCCGTTCGTGCTCTTACGCGGTTTAAGAGGGCGATTTTGCAAAATCCACCCTTGAAAATTGGAACTTTTTTCGACTTCGCTTATTATCTGTGAAACATCAAGAGCTATCGCCAACAAACTATATATTTCTGTAAATGGCTGTTCAAGACCTACATTATGATACAAAAATTAGGGACGAAAATCCTAAGGACTGTCATCCCTTCGAATTTTCACCCCTAATTTTGACATATTTGGGTACATTTTTACATCGGCAGACATATATTCATGTAAAGGACAATTAAAACTATAATTTGAAAAAACACAACGCGATGTAGTTTTATACAGTAGGTGACATATTTAGGTGACATAGGTTTGGAAGGCAGACCACATAATTGATATTTCTCTAAAGTATATAATAAATTTTATCAAGTATCAAGTTTATCAAAAATGATTCAAACAAAAATTCAATTGTCTGCCACCGGTTGCATATTTCCCATCATATTATTTCTTAAACACACTAAGAAAATTTTAGTAGTGTTGTAGTTTTTGTGCGATGGGAGCTTGGGCTATTACAGGGGTCGTAGTGGAGTTTGATAAAAAAATTGGCAGATAATGACCGAAATTTTTTTAAATATGTACTTTTTAGGAAATTATTAGTATATAGTAAAATTATTTAAATAATTACTATCTACTGCCTTTATACCGCAGAATTATAAATTTATTCTATTTTTAATTTAAAAACTATTCGTGTGCCCTTAAGCATTGAAAATTTCCCTATTACAAATCATAAACCAGATAAAAGTTTAATCGCATTTTTATGCGGCCGATAAAATACAAAGCAACTAATAAAACATGTGCACCGTCTTCTTTTATAGCTTATCAGAGTGCTAACAAACAACTGAATGTTTTTAAAATAAAAACGGGATTTCCTAGTATCCACGTAATAATTCGAATACATTTATGTGTAGAATTCTGGCAAAACCGCTTCAGATCTTTCGCGTCGGTGGTACAAAGCGGTGGTGTTTGTTTCGGTGGTTCGAATTTTAAATTACGGCGTCGTATTGTGCGTGTGTGCGAGGAGTGCTCGTTCGGTTAAGGCCTTTTCGCGTGTGAGTGCGCGAGTGTTGTGTGTTGTGTTCTCTAAAAGGATTACAAACAAAAAGGATTAATACGACGAGGAGAGGTAGGGTCTTTCTTTGTCGACTAACTCTCCGTGTATTTATAAAGTGTAAATACATGGACCTAATACTACAGCTCTAATACAAATTCTCTGAAAATCAAGCTTGGTTAGGCTCTTGGATAGGGACTCGGTTAGGGTCTTGGTTAGGGCCCCCACAAACATTCGACGGTCCAATTTCGCGAACGAAATTTTACCTTACGTAGGCATAGGTATGTAATAGTACAAGTTCGCAGTCAACGGAAGAATCTACGCTGGAAATTGACGATACAGGGAAAACGATAAAGAGAAAAAGGTAAGAAATACAAAGAAAAATTTAGAAGTTTCAATTTTTTTTGTTATAATCTGTTACAGTCGCAGCGGCAGCATTGTTAAGCTAAACGTCTGCATCGGACGCACAGTACTATTCCTTAAAATTTTTACCCCTAATTTTTGTATCATAATGTAGGTCTTGAACAGCCATTTACAAAATTATATGGTTCGTTGGCGACAGCTCTTGTTGTTTCACAGATAATAAGTACAATCGAAAAAAGTTCGAATTTTCAAGGTTGGACTTCACCCTTCTTAAACCGCGTAAGAGCACGAACGTTGTCTAGTACAATTCTGCAAAGTTTCAAATTTTTCTGAAATTTCCACCTGCCTAACTTTCCTTGCAAGATGTTAAGTTGCTTAAGGGGTTAGACCACTGTAGAATCTTGAAAAAAATCAATTTTTTTTTATTGGCTTAAAGTACACTTTAGGGTCCTAAAAACATTATCCAATTGATAGAATAGTAAAAAAAAAATATTATCCGTGTCAAAACCGCCGTAGAGTCGAAGCTTTCGGAGCGAGCGACGAGCGTATTTTCTACCTGTCGCGGCGGGCTTCCTTTTTTCCCCCATTTTGCGACTCTTACCCTCTGAACTAATGTACCGACGGAGCCTGAGTACTCTAGTGGTTCCCCAAAAATCTGTTAGGAGGCGCTAGTTCATCAATACAGCTGTATGTGTGGGTCAGTCAGCTGAAAAACGACGCAACGTGTGGACGCTTCTTTCTGTTTTCGTTAGTTTTCCTGCTTCAACGAATTATTTTATTGACTACAGTGTTTTTATTGATAAACTATCATTGTTAACAATATGAGTGATGACAAGAAGCGAGTTTATTCGGAGCAAAAAGGCAAAAGAGGCCGGAAATCCAAAGCAGATGGACCAAACATGTCAAAGCGGCAGCGTCCGTTAAATCGCTTTGAAATAGAGCAGCCTACTAAGAACGTCGGTACGTCTGCTAGAAAATTATCTGCAAATAATTTACTTGATATTGAAGTGAATCGTAGTGTTGGATACAGGATGATAGACTTTTTGACAGTATTTACATCAATTTCTCAAGTAGTTGTTTGTAAAAAGTGCAAGTCCAATGTAGAATTCACCGAAACAACAAATCGTGGCATGGGTTTCAAGATTGTGATTACGTGTAAAGAATGCGCCAAAGTTTTTGTTCCGAACTGTTCATTTATTGATAATGCATACGAAATCAATCGCAGAATCATTCTTGCAATGCGATTAATCGGAGTGGGATTACACGGCATACAAAAATTTTGTGCATTTATGGATCTTCCACGGCCGATGTTTCAGTCATTTTATGATTCTGTAGTGAAATATATTCGTAATGGTGCAGAAATAATCTGTGAACAAAGTATGAAGAGAGCTGCTCAAGAGGAAAAAGGACAAACCGATGAGTCGAGTATCTCCGGAGGAATAGCTGTGTCCGGTGATGGATCATGGCGAAAACGAGGGTTCTCGTCGCTTTTTGGATTCGCCTCGTTAATTGGATGGAAGACTGGTAAAGTTGTGGACATTTCGGTAAAATCTAAGTACTGTAAAGGATGCGAATTTTGGAAAACGAAGGAAGGTACAACAGAGTACGAGGAATGGTTGGAAACCCATGCCGACGAATGCCAAGCTAACCACGAGGGCTCTTCGGGCCTCATGGAAGTCAATGCTGTTTGCGAAATGTTTCAGCGCTCTGAATCTTTACACAACCTGAAATATACTAGTTATATCGGAGATGGAGACTCCAAAACATATACGGGTATCGTAAATTCATCACCTTACGGAGATTCAATTGTCCAGAAGAAAGAGTGTATCGATCACGTCCAGAAACGCATGGGTACGCATCTCCGGAATTTAAAAAAGAAAACGAAGGGCCTCGGCGGAAAAGGTAAACTAACTGGCAAATTGATAGATGAACTGTCAATTTATTATGGACTAGCGATACGCAGAAATCATGATTCTGTAGAAAAAATGAGGACTGCGATCTACGCAACGCTAGATCATAAATTATCAACAGATGTCAAGCCCAAACACGATCGTTGCCCGAGCGGAGAAAATTCGTGGTGCTCGTGGCAAAAGGCCAAGGCCACTGGAACTTTGGACGAATATACGCATAAACCACCTTTACATGAAGAAGTATACAAGGCTATAACTCCAATTTATGAAAAATTAACCAGTGATGACCTACTCACTCGTTGCATAGGCGGCTTCACTCAAAACAGCAATGAGAGTTTTAACGCTACAGTATGGTCGATGGCCCCAAAAGCGACATCTAGTGGCAAAAATGTACTTGACACAGCTGTATATATTGCTGCAGGTATTTATAATGATGGTCTCACAAGTGTCATGAGACTCATGCAGAATATAGGAATCAAAATTGGCCCGAACTGCTACAATTACTGTCAAGAGAATGATATAAACCGCATTAAATTATCCGATCGTTCGCTCTCAGATGCTGCAAGAAGGTCTCGAATCGAACAGAAGGCATCCAGAAAGGAAGAAGATGAGTTCCACATGTCCATGGAAGGTGAAATGTACGGCGCAGGCATCGCAGATTGAAGGTATAACAAAATTTTCAGCACGTAAAACTTTAAACGCGTTTTTCTTGAAACTACATTTTTCAAACTGGGCGACGATGGTACTCGGAGCCTGTAGCACGTATCGACTTCAAATTTTAACTGTAGCTTCACAGTAACATTATCTACTAAACTACGTATCGATTTTTTTTTATCTTTGCAACTTTTTTTTTTATAAACAAATTACTGCTCATTTTTTTGGTCAAAAAATGAACTTTTTTTTTATAAGTCCGCCATTTTGCTAAAAATTGATAAAATGCTAAAAACGTACGTACTTTACTAGAAATTGCTATGTAGATTAAGATCCCGTTTTTTATTTGGTTCCAGATAGCACGAGTTCCTGTAATGGCCGTCGCCCGCAGAGGACCTCTTAAAAAAGGTCATTTCCAAGATCGGCCCAGTAGCCGCCATTTTAAATGAAAATGTCAATTAAAAATTTTTTTTACATATTTCAATAAATACTTATTAAAGCCTGAAAGAGAGAATTCGATTCGTTTTTTCTTACTCCCAGAATCAATTGTCAAAGTTAGGCCTTTTTTTAGAGCTCCACAGTGGTCTAACCCCTTAAAAATATGGCTATTATTTGGATAACTAATGATAGCTATACCTCATAAGTCATATTAGTATAAGATATCTTAAATTTTTTGCGGGCACAGGGTTCTGTTAAATGAATGCTAATATTTATCTACATGCACGAAATTAAATGTTCGCTTTAGAATGATAATGCGACCGTTTGCCTAATGAGCTATTCTTGGCAAGATCAGAAATGGAACATTTTGGGAAAAATCAAGTCCCATTACAATTCAATCAACGACATATTGTTTTCGCCATATACACCGACGAGATTCTTTAGCGTAGGAGGCGACAGATACTTGGTAGAATATGATCTTAAAAATAGGTAGGTAACTATTTGTTTAACTTTAATTTAACGCGCACTGTTAAAGCCAGCGTTCATCAAAATTAATCAAAAGTGAAATTATTATTTCTCTAGTTTCGATATTCTACGTTCTCGTTTCCCATATGTTTCTATATCTACATGTATGTAGGCGCTCTTAAAAATAAATGACCATTTCAGTGAAAATGGAATAATTATAGTTCTAAAGAGCGAACGTATTGAACAATCTGCAGTACCTTTATCGTTAATTTATCTCCCACAAAAACCAGAATCCGAGCGGCGCTATTTATATATGTCTGATAATCAGGTAACGTTTTCCAAATTTATATTAAATAAACTAATCGTACAATTTTTAGTTCAAATATAAGCGAATCAATGACGTTACCTACATGTGCCATTCCGTTGTTCTTGGACCGGCTTACGGACATTACCAGAATTCTCCCATTAAAAAGATGACCGTAAACGATTAACTGATGCACCGTTTAAGTTTAATTCCGTTTTTCTTTTTTTTTAGATTCTTCCCGAACACAATAACCAGTACTTGATTTTTGCAAACGACAATTGCATCGGGATTCAGACGCTTCCTTCTGATGGCAACCCGTTCAAGTATATTGGAACAATTGGACATCCCAAGAAGGTAATTTTTATTTTATTTTTAATGGATTATCTTCCGTGGATCCAGTCAATCATATGGGTGGTGTGATTTTTATTGCATCAATTTATCAGATTCTTGTCTACGAAAAGGCGCAAGCCAAATGTTTCCCGTACCAATAAGCTTTAAGGAAACAGAGAAGAAATGTACATCAAGTTAATCTATTTTTGATAAGTTACCGCTATGAAATAATACCACTCCTCTACTCTTACTCCGTAGTTACTGGACTTTAGAATCTGTCAACAAGGTAAATACGTCTTCACCATCGGAGAGAGCGACAAAAGCGTCCTCATGTGGGAAATAAACATTAAGTAAGTATTTCGTCGAACTCCATCGACCCCGTTACTAAAATAGACGAACAGATCTGCTCAAGATCTAGTAGCGTTGGGCGGACCAGAACTGGAACCCTATTATTGTTTAATTGAAGGCGGCATGCACGGCTGGTTATTTAAAGAAATGGAAGACCTATTTTACTACATGCAAATTCTACACGAAGGCGAAAACACCTTGTTACCTAGGGTCATCAGTGACCGAATACAAGTCGCGGAACTTCCGGACTTGATGCGCGCTTGTGGCTTTTATCCCACCGAGTTCGAGGTGAATTTTAAATTTTCATCATGGCCCGGTAAATGTTGTTATATGTTCGATTTAAATCCTTAGATCGAGAATATGGTTGTGGACGTGAAGTACCGTCATTTCGACGAAACGAAAACGCTAAAGGACGAAATCACTTTCCTTGAATTTATCCAGTTGTATGTGAACCACAGGCCTGCGCATGGTATTCCGATTGAACTGTTGAAAGAGTGCTTCGAAGATTGTTGCATGGCAGGCGATGAATTTTCTCAAAAAACCATGACCGCAAATTCTTTTATCGAAGGAATTTGTACAAGAGGTAAGTTTTGTTAACAATAAGAGGGTAGCGACCGACTATTGGACTGTTTTTTTTTGGGTGGTTAATCTCTCTTTCCCCAAAAGTGAAGTGAAACTTTAAAAGGAGAGCGTCTGTGATCGAGTCATCGGACATATATTATGATAAACGTTGTTGGTTTTCCTGTCTTTTGCGTTTCCACAAAGTTTATATCCGTCTCTTTCTCTATTTTCTGTAATTTCTACTTTTGTATTTATCTGATTTGTTATTTCAAATTGTATTGTCCTTACAACAGTTGCACTTTGTTGCGTTCTGGGAAGATGTTGTGAATTGATGCATGATGTCGTAAGTTGGTACACCAATTCTTCCAAAATTTAAAAATCCAATGAAACAACAAAGAACTAAAAATAATGACAGAATTCAATTTACCCGAGCTGTGAAATGCCAATTTTAGTCCGAATCATCTGTAACGTGTATAAACTAGCTTAACTAATTGTAAGCTCGTCTTTATTGTAATCGAGCTATTTTTATAATTGGTAATCAGTGGCAACCGACCATTTCTCCAAAAAATGGCTCAATTCTAGAATGTTTCTAAATATTTGATTATGTAGATCATTCCAGAATTCAAAAAAATTAGATTATTACATTATCTCCGGATAACTGTTTGAAAACGACTTATCTTTATGTCATTGCTAATTTTTTAGTCATAACAGCTTGTTGTTACGTATTGTCTAATTGTAAAATAGTTAAGTATCTAAATCTTAACTAAAATTTTTAATCTTTTGCGTTAATATTTTGAGAAAAACATGTCGTTATCGTATATGATTTAGTAATGGGCCTTAAAGGCCCGAAGATAATCGGTGCGTGCAGGTAAATTATTTCAAACATTCTAACAGCTAAAATTAATTCTTTTTTAAAACGAGCGTTTCACCGACGTACAAATAATGTGTAAAAGTGTAAAGTAGATATTTTTTTTTAAATGGGTTAAATGAATTTTTGGTGTAATCGATCCTCGGTTAAATAAATACCTAGATTTATTTATTTATTTATTTAACCAGAAATATACATAGAGTTATATTTACATATACCAAAATATACAAAATAAACTCTAAGACTATAGACGTAATCAAATACCTGTACATAGTTCTGGAATTCTTAAATCTAATTAAGATAGGTTTTACAGTAAACTTAACATTAAGAACACTTTATCCCGTTTATCACCCATAATTGATTTAAATGTGTATATATAATTAACAGAAGAAAAAAAAAATGTAACAATCTTAGAATTTTTATATTCATAACACACGAAATTATATAAATATTATATTCTTTGTCCTTATCCACTTTATCACTTTGTTCTTAATGGATTTCATAGATAAGTTGATATTCTTCAATTCAAGAGGCAGTTGGTTGAAATATTTCACAGCAATGTACTCGCTATTTCTTGTGGCAAGGTTTGTTGATTCTTGGAAGCATTATGTTTTTATTTCTTGTATTACTGTTCGATTGTAGAAATTTAGTTTTCAAGTCATGTAATTGTGTATAACTGACTCAATAATGAAACATTCTGTAATGCTTAAAGGCACTGATGTGCTTTGTTTATTGTTTTGAGAATAATTTTAAACATTCTCTTCTGTAACGAGATCAAGGGATTAATCACATCACCATAAGCGCCACCCCACGCTAAAATGCCATATGTAGCGATACTATGAAATAGAGCATAATAGATTGCTAATAATTGTTTGGTATCCATTAAATAACTTATTTTCTTAAAAATAAACAGCAGATACCTGACTCTGCTCTTCAGATTTTGTACATGATATTTCCATTTTAATCTACTGTCAATTATTACTCCTAAATATTTGGTTTTTTCGACTCTATCAATAGTTCGTTCATTTATACGAACATCAATAGCATCAGGAACACTATCACAATACGCTCCAAAAGTTATACAAACAGTCTTTTTAATATTCAAAGAAAGCTTGTTGGTTGTACCACTTACTTATTTTTTGAGGTAGTTATTCATATTGCTTGGGCTGAAGCCAGCTCAGGCCATCGCTAATAACTACCGTATCATCCGCGTAGGATATGATATTACTCTCTGGGATGATCTTCAAAGCATCATTTATATAAACTAGGAAAAGTAGTGGTCCCAGTATTGTTCCTTGCGGGACTCCAGTTGTTATTCGTAATTCATTACTTTTGCAATCCATGAATTTTACCATTTGTCTTCTATCTGCTAAATAATCTTTCAATAGTTTCAACGCGTCACCTCTTATTCCACAATGCTCAAGTTTTTCTAGAAGTATTGAATGGTTGACCGTGTCAAACGCCTTAGACAAGTCAAGGAAAGTTGCTATTGTTGGAGTAGAAGTATCAATGTTGCTACAAATGAATTTTGTTATACGTGCTAAGGCATGGCTAGTACCCTTACCTTTCATGAAACCAAATTGATTATCTGATATTATATTATGTTTCACGAAAAATTTCGTGAATCTATCATGTATTACTTTTTCGAAGATTTTTGCAATATTTGATATCAGAGATGTTAGATGTTAAAATACATTTTTTTAAATATTTCAGGCGAAAGATTTTCGCCTAACGATGCTCGCACCTGCTTGACGACCTTAATGCACGAAGAGTACAATGAGGAACAATTAAAGGACTTTTCCTTTTTGCCAGATGTAAGTATCGATCGTTTAAACGACAAAACAATTTAGGATTATCCAGGTTTTATTTTATTTACATCGTTACGTTCATAAATAATTTCCAGCGCACGTGAAAGCGATGCGTTATAAATAAACAATTATCTACTACTGTCATTTGTATATTTTTAGGTCACCTAGACGTCTTTTAATTGTTTTATATAATATTAGCATTATCGGCTGCTTTCTCGAGCGATTTAAAAATTTATGGAAAATGATTCAATCTTTTATTTTAGGTAATAGATTTCGACGTTCTCTTGGCAGATATACTTGGAATGGATTTGGAAAGACAGTGCATCGAGGAAACCGATTCTCAAAACGGCGATAATTT
>JARFJA010000052.1:600000-793560 GCA_036326145.1 Rhagophthalmus giganteus | reverse complement strand
AATTTAATTAATAATGTCAAAACTTAATCAAACATTATGTAAAAATTTAGTTCATAGTTTAGATTATAAGCTTTAGTAATAGGAATTATATTGTCACGGTTCATACCAACATTCATTTATTTTTAACTTAATTTTATAATTCATCACCTAGTATTTAATTTATAATATCAAAACCTAATCGATCATCCTGCAATTAAAAATTTAGTTAATAAGTTTAGATAATAATTTTAATTATAGGAATATTTTGTACTGCTTCCTTCGAACAATCACTTATTTGTAAGCTTAGATTTTTAAGACATCACCTAGTATTTAATTAATAATGTCAAAACTCTAATCAAACATTATGTATTTAAAATTTAGTTCATAAGTTTAGATTATAAGTTTAGTAATAGGAATTATATTGTCACGGATTCATACCAACATTCATTTATTTGTTAACTTAATTTTATAATTCATCACCTAGTATTTAATTTATAATATCAAAACCGTAATCGATCATCCTGCAATTAAAAATTTAGTTAATAAGTTTAGATAATAATCTTTAATTATAGGAATATTTTGTACTGCTTCCTTCGAACAATCACTTATTTGTAAGCTTAGATTTTTAAGACATCACCAAGTATTTAATTAATAATGTCAAAACTCTAATCAAACATTATGTATTTAAGAATTTAGTTCATTAAGTTTAGATTATAAGCTTTAGTAATAGGAATTATATTGTCACGGTTTCATACCAACATTCATTTATTTCTTAACTTAATTCATTAATTCATCACCTAGTATTTAATTTATAATATCAAAACACTAATCGATCATCCCGCAATTAAAAATTTAGTTAATAAGTTTAGATAATAATCTTTAATTATAGGAATATTTTGTACTGCTTCCTTCGAACAATCACTTATTTGTAAGCTTAGATTTTTAAGACATCACCTAGTATTTAATTAATAATGTCAAAACTCTAATCAAACATTATGTATTTAAGAATTTAGTTCATTAGTTTAGATTATAAGCTTTAGTAATAGGAATTATATTGTCACGGATTCATACCAACATTCATTTATTTGTAAGCTTAGATTTTTAAGTCATCACCTAGTATTTAATTTATAATATCAAAACACTAATCGATCATCCCGCAATTAAAAAATTTAGTTAATAAGTTTAGATAATAAGCTTTAATTATAGGAATATTTTGTACTGCTTCCTTCGAACAATCATTTATTTGTAAGCTTAGATTTTTAAGTCATCACCTAGTATTTAATTTATAATGTCTACACTCTAATCAAACATTCGGTATGTAAAAATTTAGTTCATAAATTTAGATTATAAGCTTTAGTAATAGGAATTATATTGTCACGGTTTCATACCAACATTCATTTATTTCTTAACTTAATTCATTAATTCATCACCTAGTATTTAATTTATAATATCAAAACACTAATCGATCATCCCGCAATTAAAAAATTTAGTTAATAAGTTTAGATAATAAGCTTTAATTATAGGAATATTTTGTACTGCTTCCTTCGAACAATCATTTATTTGTAAGCTTAGATTTTTAAGACATCACCTAGTATTTAATTATAATGTCAAAACTCTAATCAAACATTGGTATTTAAAATTTAGTTCATAAGTTTAGATTATAACTTTAGTAATAGGAATTATATTGTCACGGTTTCATAACATTCATTTATTTTTAACTTAATTTTATAATTCATCACCTAGTATTTAATTTATAATATCAAAACCGTAATCGATCATCCTGCAATTAAACAATTTAGTTAATAAGTTTAGATAATAATCTTTAATTATAGGAATATTTTGTACTGCTTCCTTCGAACAATCATTATTTGTAAGCTTAGATTTTTAAGACATCACCTAGTATTTAATTTATAATGTCAAACTCTAATCAAACATTGTATTAAAAATTTAGTTCATATTTAGATTATAAGCTTTAGTAATAGGAATTATATTGTCACGGATTCATACCAACATTCATTTATTTGTTAACTTAATTTATAATTCATCACCTAGTATTTAATTTATAATATCAAAACTAATCGATCATCCTGCAATTAAAAATTTAGTTAATAAGTTTAGATAATAATCTTTAATTATAGGAATATTTTGTACTGCTTCCTTCGAACAATCATTATTTGTAAGCTTAGATTTTTAAGACATCACCTAGTATTTAATTAATAATGTCAAAACTCTAATCAAACATTATGTATTTAAAATTTAGTTCATAGTTTAGATTATAAGTTTAGTAATAGGAATTATATTGTCACGGATTCATACCAACATTCATTTATTTGTTAACTTAATTTTATTAATTCATCACCTAGTATTTAATTTATAATATCAAAACCGTAATCGATCATCCTGCAATTAAAAATTTAGTTAATAAGTTTAGATAATAATCTTTAATTATAGGAATATTTTGTACTGCTTCCTTCGAACAATCATTTTTTGTAAGCTTAGATTTTAAGACATCACCTAGTATTTAATTAATAATGTCAAAACTCTAATCAAACATTATGTATTTAAAATTTAGTTCATAAAGTTTAGATTATAAGTTTAGTAATAGGAATTATATTGTCACGGATTCATACCAACATTCATTTATTTGTTAACTTAATTTTTAATTCATCACCTAGTATTTAATTTATAATATCAAAACCGTAATCGATCATCCTGCAATTAAAAATTTAGTTAATAAGTTTAGATAATAATCTTTAATTATAGGAATATTTTGTACTGCTTCCTTCGAACAATCACTTATTTGTAAGCTTAGATTTTTAAGACATCACCTAGTATTTAATTAATAATGTCAAAACTCTAATCAAACATTATGTATTTAAAATTTAGTTCATAAGTTTAGATTATAAGCTTTAGTAATAGGAATTATATTGTCACGGATTCATACCAACATTCATTTATTTGTTAACTTAATTTTATTAATTCATCACCTAGTATTTAATTTATAATATCAAAACCGTAATCGATCATCCTGCAATTAAAAATTTAGTTAATAAGTTTAGATAATAATCTTTAATTATAGGAATATTTTGTACTGCTTCCTTCGAACAATCACTTATTTGTAAGCTTAGATTTTAAGACATCACCTAGTATTTAATTAATAATGTCAAAACCTAATCAATTATTAAAATTTAGTTCATAAGTTTAGATTATAAGCTTTAGTAATAGGAATTATATTGTCACGTTCTCAACATCATTTATTTGTTAACTTAATTTTTAATTCATCACCTAGTATTTAATTTATAATATCAAAACCGTAATCGATCATCCTGCAATTAAAAAATTTAGTTAATAAGTTTAGATAATAATCTTTAATTATAGGAATATTTTGTACTGCTTCCTTCGAACAATCATTATTTGTAAGCTTAGATTTTAAGACATCACCTAGTATTTAATTAATAATGTCAAAACTCTAATCAAACATTATGTATTTAAAATTTAGTTCTAAGTTTAGATTATAACTTTAGTAATAGGAATTATATTGTCACGGATTCATACCAACATTCATTTATTTGTTAACTTAATTTTTAATTCATCACCTAGTATTTAATTTATAATATCAAAACCGTAATCGATCATCCTGCAATTAAAAATTTAGTTAATAAGTTTAGATAATAATCTTTAATTATAGGAAAATTTTGTACTGCTTCCTTCGAACAATCACTTATTTGTAAGCTTAGATTTTTAAGACATCACGTAGTATTTAATTAATAATGTCAAAACTCTAATCAAACATTATGTATTTAAGAATTTAGTTCATAAGTTTAGATTATAAGCTTTAGAAATAGGAATTATATTGTCACGGATTCATACCAACATTCATTTATTTGTTAACTTAATTTATTAATTCATCACCTAGTATTTAATTTATAATATCAAAACCGTAATCGATCATCCTGCAATTAAAAATTTAGTTAATAAGTTTAGATAATAATCTTTAATATAGGAATATTTTGTACGTTCCTTCAACAATCATTATTTGTAACTTAATTTTTAAACATCACCTAGTATTTAATTAATAATTCAAAACCTAATCAAACATTTGATTTAAAATTTAGTTAATAAGTTTAGATTATAACTTTATAATAGGAATTATTTGTACGGTTCTCCAACATTCATTTATTTGTTAACTTAATTTTTAACATCACCTAGTATTTAATTTATAATTCAAAACCTAATCACATTGAATTAAAAAATTTAGTTATAAGTTTAGATAATAACTTTAATTATAGGAATATTTTGTACGTTCCTTCAACAATCATTATTTGTAACTTAATTTTTAAACATCACCTAGTATTTAATTAATAATTCAAAACCTAATCAAACATTTGATTTAAAATTTAGTTATTAGTTTAGATTATAATTTTATAATAGGAATTATTTGTACGGTTCTCCAACATTCATTTATTTGTTAACTTAATTTTTAAACATCACCTAGTATTTAATTTATAATTCAAAACCTAATCACATTGAATTAAAAAATTTAGTTAATAAGTTTAGATAATAACTTTAATTATAGGAATATTTTGTACGTTCCTTCAACAATCATTATTTGTAACTTAATTTTTAAACATCACCTAGTATTTAATTAATAATTCAAAACCTAATCAAACATTTGATTTAAAATTTAGTTCTAGTTTAGATTATAACTTTATAATAGGAATTATTTGTACGGTTCTCCAACATTCATTTATTTGTTAACTTAATTTTTAACATCACCTAGTATTTAATTTATAATTCAAAACCTAATCACATTGAATTAAAAATTTAGTTAATAAGTTTAGATAATAACTTTAATTATAGGAATATTTTGTACGTTCCTTCAACAATCATTATTTGTAACTTAATTTTTAAACATCACCTAGTATTTAATTAATAATTCAAAACCTAATCAAACATTTGATTTAAAATTTAGTTATAATTTAGATTATAACTTTATAATAGGAATTATTTGTACGGTTCTCCAACATTCATTTATTTGTTAACTTAATTTTTAACATCACCTAGTATTTAATTTATAATTCAAAACCTTCTTTAATTAAAAATTTAGTTAATAAGTTTAGATAATAACTTTAATTATAGGAATATTTTGTACTGCTTCCTTCGAACAATCATTATTTGTAAGCTTAGATTTTTAAACATCACCTAGTATTTAATTAATAATGTCAAAACTCTAATCAAACATTATGTATTTAAAATTTAGTTCATAGTTTAGATTATAAGTTTAGTAATAGGAATTATATTGTCACGGATTCATACCAACATTCATTTATTTGTTAACTTAATTTTTAATTCATCACCTAGTATTTAATTTATAATATCAAAACCTAATCGATCATCCTGCAATTAAAAATTTAGTTAATAAGTTTAGATAATAATCTTTAATTATAGGAATATTTTGTACTGCTTCCTTCGAACAATCATTTATTTGTAAGCTTAGATTTTAAGACATCACCTAGTATTTAATTAATAATGTCAAAACTCTAATCAAACATTATGTATTTAAAATTTAGTTCATAGTTTAGATTATAAGCTTTAGTAATAGGAATTATATTGTCACGGATTCATACCAACATTCATTTATTTGTTAACTTAATTTTTAATTCATCACCTAGTATTTAATTTATAATATCAAAACCGTAATCGATCATCCTGCAATTAAAAATTTAGTTAATAAGTTTAGATAATAATCTTTAATTATAGGAATATTTTGTACTGCTTCCTTCGAACAATCACTTATTTGTAAGCTTAGATTTTTAAGACATCACCTAGTATTTAATTAATAATGTCAAAACTCTAATCAAACATTATGTATTTAAAATTTAGTTCATAAGTTTAGATTATAAGCTTTAGTAATAGGAATTATATTGTCACGGATTCATACCAACATTCATTTATTTGTTAACTTAATTTTTAATTCATCACCTAGTATTTAATTTATAATATCAAAACCGTAATCGATCATCCTGCAATTAAAAATTTAGTTAATAAGTTTAGATAATAATCTTTAATTATAGGAATATTTTGTACTGCTTCCTTCGAACAATCACTTATTTGTAAGCTTAGATTTTAAGACATCACCTAGTATTTAATTAATAATGTCAAAACTCTAATCAAACATTATGTATTTAAAATTTAGTTCATTAAGTTTAGATTATAAGCTTTAGTAATAGGAATTATATTGTCACGGATTCATACCAACTATCATTTATTTGTTAACTTAATTTTATAATTCATCACCTAGTATTTAATTTATAATATCAAAACCGTAATCGATCATCCTGCAATTAAACAATTTAGTTAATAAGTTTAGATAATAATCTTTAATTATAGGAATATTTTGTACTGCTTCCTTCGAACAATCACTTATTTGTAAGCTTAGATTTTTAAGACATCACCTAGTATTTAATTAATAATGTCAAAACTCTAATCAAACATTATGTATTTAAAATTTAGTTCATTTAGTTTAGATTATAAACTTTAGTAATAGGAATTATATTGTCACGGATTCATACCAACATTCATTTATTTGTTAACTTAATTTATTAATTCATCACCTAGTATTTAATTTATAATATCAAAACCGTAATCGATCATCCTGCAATTAAAAAATTTAGTTAATAAGTTTAGTTAATAATCTTTAATTATAGGAATATTTTGTACTGCTTCCTTCGAACAATCACTTACTTGTAAGCTTAGATTTTTAAGACATCACCTAGTATTTAATTAATAATGTCAAAACTCTAATCAAACATTATGTATTTAATAATTTAGTTCGTAAATTTAGATTATAAACTTTAGTAATAGGAATTATATTGTCACGGATTCATACCAACATTCATTTATTTGTTAACTTAATTTATTAATTCATCACCTAGTATTTAATTTATAATATCAAAACCGTAATCGATCATCCTGCAATTAAAAAATTTAGTTAATAAGTTTAGATAATAATCTTTAATTATAGGAATATTTTGTACTGCTTCCTTCGAACAATCACTTACTTGTAAGCTTAGATTTTTAAGACATCACCTAGTATTTAATTAATAATGTCAAAATCAATCACATTATTATAAAATTTAGTTAATAAGTTTAGTTAATAACTTTAGTAATAGGAATTATATTGTCACTGCATTCTTCAAATTCATTATTTGTAACTTAATTTTAAATTATCACCTAGTATTTAATTATAATTCAAAACCTAATAACATTGATTTAAAATTTAGTATAAGTTTAATAATAATGCTTTAATTAATAGGAATATTTTGTACTAGATTCATCAATCATTATTTGTTAAGCTTAATTTTTAACATCACCTAGTATTTAATTTATAATTAAAACTTAATCAACATTATGCTTAAGAATTTAATTAATAAGTTAAATTAATAATCTGAATTATAGAGATTTACTTTCATTAATTTATTTGTAATTAATTTTAATCATCACCTAGTATTTAATTATAATTCAAAACCTAATCGAACATTGATTTAAAAATTTATTATAAGTTTAGATATAATTTAATATAGGAATATATTGTACGTTCATTCTTCAAAATCACTTATTTGTAAGCTTAGATTTTATTAAACTAGTTATTTAATTATAAGTCAAATCTAATAACATTTTATTAAAAATTTAGTTCATAAGTTTAATTATAATCTTTAATAATGGAATTAATTTCACTGATTCAACAATTATTATATTTGTAACTTAATTTTAATTAATCACTATATTTAATTTATAATCAAAACCTAATCATATACTGATTAAAAATTTAGTTAATAAGTTTAGATAAAATCTTTATTATAGGAATATTATTGTACGTTCATCAACATATTTATTTTAAGCTTAATTAATAATATATATTTAATTATAATTCAAATCTAATCAACTTATTTAATTAAAATTTAGTTATAAGTTTAGATATAAACTTTATATAGGAATTATTTTACGATTCATCAACATCATTTATTTAACTAATTTTTAATTCATCACTAGTATTTAATTATATTCAAAACTAATCGATCATCTTGAATTAAAAATTTATTTAATAATTTAGATATAATTTAATTTAAAGGAATATTTTGTACGTTCTTCAAAATATTATTTGTAATTAGATTTAAACTCACCTATTTTAATTAATAATTAAATTAACAAATTATTATTAAAATTTAGTTCATAGTTTAGATTATATAAACTTATAATAGGAATTATATTGTACTGATTCTTACAACATCACTTTATTTTAATTAATTTTTAACTCATCACTAGTATTTAATTTATAATTATAAACTAATCACATTTGAATAAAATTTAGTTAATAAGTTTAAAATATAATTTAATTATATAGGAAATTTTGTCGTTCTTCAACATCACTTATTGTAAGTTAATTTTAAATCACCTAGTATTTAATTAATATTCAAAACTTATAAACATTTGATAAAATTATTATAAGTTTAGTAATAACTTTAATAGATTATATTGTCACGTTCATCAACTTTATTTTAATCTTTATTATTAGCATCCCTAGTATTTAATTAATATCAAAACTAATCATAACTTAATTTAAAAATTTATTTAATAAGTTTAGATTAATAATTTATTAAGGAATATTTGTCGTTCATCAACATTCATTTATTTGTAATTAGTTTATTAAACATCACCTAGTATTTAATTTATAATGTCAAAACTAATATAAATTAATTAAAATTTAGTTATAAGTTTAGATAATAACTTTGAATAGGAATTTTTTCATGATTCTACACAACTTATTTATTTTAACTTAATTTTATTAATATCACCTAGTATTTAATTTATAATTCAAAACTTAATCGATCATCTGATTAAAAATTTAGTATAAGTATTAGATAATAACTTTATTATAGGAATTATTTGTACTGTTCTTCAACAATCACTTATTTTAATTTATTTAAACATCACCTAGTATTAATTTAATAATTGTAAAATTAATAAAATTATGTATTTAAGAATTTAGTTATATTTAGATAATATCTTTAATTAATTATATTTGTTACATCCAAATTCATTATTTGTTAATTAATTTAACATACTGTATTTAATTTATAATATTCAAAACTCGTAATCTCATTGAATTAAAATTTATTAATAAGTTTAGATATAACTTTATTATAGGAATATTATTGTACGTTCTTAAACATCACTTATTTGTAATTAGATTTTTAACATCATATAATTAATTATAATTAAAATTTAATCAAATTATATTTTAAAATTTAGTTAATAATTTAGATATCTCTTAATAATAATTATTTGTACGATTATTCAACATCATTATTTGTTAATTAATTTTTAATCATCACCTAGTATTTAATTATAATTCAAAACTAATCATTATCTGCATTAAAATTTATTAATAAGTTTAGAATAACTTTAAATAGGAATTATTTTTACTATTTTAACATCACTTATTTGTAATTATATTTAAACATCACCTAGTATTTAATTAATTATTCAAAACTTAATATAATCTGTATTTAAAATTTTTATAAGTTTAGATAAAACTTTATAATAGGAATTAATTTGTCACGTTCATAACAAATTCATTTATTATTAATTTTATATATTACCTTATTATTTATTTGATAAAACCTTAATCAATCACCATTGCAATTAAAAATTTTAAAATTTAGATAATAATTTTATTTAGGATTATTCTACGTTCTTAATATTAAATAATTGATACTTAATTTTAAATCACCTATATTTAATTAATATGAAAACTCAATCAACATTAAATTATTTAGATTATCAAAATATTGATTATAAGCTTGAATTAAGAAATTATATTTAGATTATACAACATATCATTTATTTTAAAATTTATTATTCTCATCTAGTATTTAATTTATAATTAAAACTAATACGATCATCTAATTAAAAATTTGTTATAATTTAGTTATAACTTTATTAAGGAATATTTTATTCTTAAAATATTATTTTAAGCATATTGATTATAACATTCTTATTTAATTAATAATTTCAAAACTTAATCAAAATTATATTTATAATTAGTTCATAGTTATTTAATAATTTAGTAATATTATATTTCAGATTCATACAAATCTTATTTGTAACTTAATTTTATAATTTCTACCTATATTTAATTTATAACTTATCAAACGTAATCGATATTTAAAAATTAGTTACATAAGTTTAGATAATAATTTTAATTTAGGAATATTTGTACGTTCTTCACAATCATTATAATTTGTAAGCTTAATTTAAGCATCACCTAGTTATTTTATAATTAATAATTAATCTATCAATTATTAGTTAAAATATTAAGTTATAATACTTAATTAAAGGAATTATATTGTCGTTATACAACATTATTTATTAGTAATTAATTTTTAATCAACAGTATTTAATTTATAATTCAAATTAAATCATCCTGAATTAAAAATTTAGTTAAAATTATAATATATTTAATATAGGAAATTTATTCTTTCTTAAAATCATTATTTGTAAGCTTAATTTAGCATCACCTAGTATTTAATTATAACAATCAATCAATATATGTATTTAAAATTTAGTTCAATAATTATATAAGCTTTATAATAGGAATTATTTTAGTTCATACAACTTCTATTTGTAATTAATTTTTTACTTATTTAACATATTAATTTAATTCAAATAATGACATCCTAATTAAAATTTAGTTTAAAATTTAGATAATAATTTAATTTAGGTATTTTTAATTCTTATAATAAACTTATTTGTAGCTTAGATTTACACCTAGTATTTATTTTAATTAATTCAATCTATCATACATTAATTTATTTAATAATTTAGTCAAAATAATCATAACTTGTAAGAATATATTGTACGTTCATAAATTATTATTTTGTTAATTTTTAGAATTCTCCTGTATTTAATTATAATTAAACACGTATTTACATCCTAGATTAAATAATTTATAATAATTAATTAATAATTTAATTATAAATATTTTATGCTTCTTGAAAATATTATTTAGCTGATTTTAACATCATATATTAATTAATATTCAAACTCAATAAACATTATTTTTAAAATTTATAATATCTTTGAATTATAAGTTTAGTAATAATTTATGATCATCTGATTTAAAATTATTTATTTGTTAACTAATTTTTAATCATATTAATTATTTACTTAATTTTAAGAATCATTATTAAATTAATTAATAACTTATAATAATAATTTTAAATTTAGGTAAATTTGTATTCTTGAAAATATTATTGTAGCTTAGATTTAAGATATATATTAATTAATAATGTCAATCTAATAAACATTATGTATTTAATAATTTAGATTCATAATTTAATTAAATTTAGTAATGTTATAATACTTATAACCAACATCATTTATTGTAATTTATTAATAATTCAACCTATTTAATTTATATATAAAACTATGATCATCCTGAATTAAAATTTAGTTAATAAGTTTTAATAACTTAATTTAGATTATTATGTATTCTTCGAACATATTTATTGTAAGTTCATATTTAAGATCATAGTTTATTAATAATTAAAATCTATCAAATATTATTAAAATTTAAATTTGTTAAATTTTAGAATATTTAATGTTAGATTCATAAATTCATTTATGTAATTTAGCTTTAAATTATTAATTTATATTAATTTTAATATAAACTAATATCATCCTCAATTAATATATTTAGTAATTAAGTTTAGATAATAATTATATTGATATTTATTACAACTTCATTCAAACATTATTTTAATTAATTTTAAGTATCAACCTAGTATTAATTAAAATATGTCAAATCTAATAAACATTATTATTTTAATATTTGTATAATTTATTATAGTATTTTAATAATTATAGTATCAACCAACATTTCATTTAATTTGTTAATAATTTATAATTCATATATATTTAATTTAATTCAAAATAATGTCTTCTAATATAATTATTGTTAAATTTAGATATAATTCATTTAGATTTTAATTATATTTTCAACAATATTAATTTTAACTTAATTTTAACATCATTATAATTAATAATTCATAAACTCTAATAAAATTATTTAAGATTTGATTCAATATTTAATTATAGTTATTATAACTTATATTTACGATTCATACAATTCATCATTAGTTTAAATTAATTTATTAATTATCAAAGATTAATTTCTTAATAAAAAATTAATATTTATAATTAATACATATTTAGTTATAAGTTTAGAATAAAATTTATTATTGAATTTTAATTTTTGAAAATCACTTATTTTAAATTAAATTTTAAACTCTAGTATTTAAATTAATAATGCTAATTAACAATATAGTTTAAAATTTAGTATAATTTAAATTATAAATTTGTAATAGGAATTTATTACATTATACCAATTAATTTATTTTAACTTAATTATTTCATATTCAAAATTTATAATATAAACTTAATATAATCAATTAAAATTTAGTTATAAGTTTAGTAATGAATCTTAATTATAGAATTATTATATTTACTTAAAATCCTTAATTTACTTAGTTTTGAATTTAAATTAATTAATATTCAAACTTAATTAAACATTATAGTATTTAAGATTAGATAATTAATCTATAACTTTAGTAATAATTATTTTCAAATTATCAACTTATTTTTTAATTAATTTATTAATTCAACATCAGTATTAATTTAATTAAAATAATTATCATCCTAATTAAATTTATTATAAGTTTAGTAATCTAATTAAATTATTATTTTAATATTTTTAACATCAATTATTTTAACTTAGATTTTAAAATCACTAAATTTAATTAAAATTAAACTCATAAATTTATTAAAATTTATTAAATTAAGTAATTATAATTTAGTTTAGGAATTATATTTCAGATTCATACCATTTTTAATTTATTTAACTAATTATACCATTAATTTATATATAAATTAATTTATAATTAAAATTATACGTTCCTCATTAAATTTATTAATAAGCTATTAGAAAATCTAATTATAATATTACTGTTCTTCAACAATCATTATTTGTAAGTTAGATTTTAAGAATCACCTATTATTAAAATTATAATTAACTCTAATCAAACATTATGTATTTAAAATTTAGTTCATAATTTAGATTATAATTAGTATAAATTATATTCAATTTACCAAATTCATTTATTTGTTAATAATTTATTAATTCATCACCTATATTTAATTTATAATTCAAAACCGTAGTATCTTCCTGCATTAAAAATTTAGTTAAATTTGAAAACTTAATTTAGAATATTTATTTTCTTGAACAATCACTTTATTTAAGTTAGTTTTTAAGACATCACTAGTATTAATTTATAATGTCAAATTAATCAAACATTTTATTAAAATTTATTCATAATTTAATTAAACTTTAGTAATAGGAATTATATTGTACGATTCATCCAACATTCATTTATTTTTAACTTAATTTTAAATTCATCACCTGTATTTAATTTATAATATAAAACCTAATCGATCATCCTCAATATAAAAATTTAGTTAATAAGTTTAGATAATAATCTTTAATTATAGGAATATTTTGTACTGCTTCCTTCGAACAATCTTATTTTAAGTTAATTTTTAAGACTCACCTAGTATTTAATTAATAATGTAAACTCTAATCAAACATTATGTATTTAAAATTTAGTTCATAAGTTTAATTATAAGTTTAGTAATAGGAATTATATTGTCACGGATTCAACCAACATTCATTTATTTGTTAACTTAATTTATTAATTTCCCTAGTATTTAATTTATAATATCAAAACCGTAATCGATCATCCTGAATTAAAAATTTAGTTAATAAGTTTAGATAATAATCTTTAATTTAGAATATTTTGTAACTGTCTTCGAACATCACTTTATTTGTAATTAATTTTTAAAATACTAGTATTTAATTAATTTAAAACTTAATCAAATTATGTATTTAATAATTAGTTCTAATTTAGATTATAAGCTTTAAATAGGATATATTGTCACGGATTCATACCAAATTCATTTATTTGTTAACTAATTTTATTAATTCATCACCTAGTATTTAATTTATAATATCAAAAGTAATCGATCATCCTGCAATTAAAAATTTAGTTAATAAGTTTAGATAATAATCTTTAATTATAGGAATATTTTGTACTCCGCTTCGTTATTAACTTATTTAAAATCACCATATTATTAATAATTAAATCTAACTTATATTTAAGAATTTAGTTTATAAGTTTAGATTATAAAGTTTAATAATTATTTGTCAGGATTCATAAATTCATTTATTTTAACTTAATTTATTAATTCATCACCTATATTTATTTATAATATAATAATCCTGAATTCATCACCTAATTAAAATTTAGTTAATAATTTAGTAATAATCTTAATATAATATTTGTAACTAGTTTTGACACATTTTGTAATTAGTTTTAAACATCACTATTTTTAATAATTATTCAAACTCTAATCAAACTTAATTAAAATTATATTTCAAATTTATTATAAGTTTATAATAAATTATATTTATGGATTTCAACATTATTTATTTGTAACATTCATATTTATTAATTATTAATTTAATTTATATATCAAAACCGTAATTGATATTGAATAAATTTGTAAAATTTAATTATAATATTTAGAATAATTTTGTACTTTTTTAGTCATATTTGTAAGCTTAATTAAAATCACTATTTTAATTAATAATTAAACTCTAATAAATTATAATTAAAATTATATTATATTTAGATTATAAGCTTAGTAATAGGAATTATATTGTCGGATTCATACCAACATTCATTTATTTGTTAACTTAATTTATTAATTTCACCTAGTATTTAATTTATAATATATCAAAACCGTAATCGATCATCCTGAATTTATAATAGTTAAAACTTTAATATATTTAATTATAGAATTTTTGACTCACATTTAACTTAATTTTAAGAGATTGTATTAATCTAAATTCAAATTAATTCAAACTTATTATAAAATATTATTAAGATTTAGATTATAAGTTAGTTATAGATTATAAATATAATTCATATTGTACAATTATACATTATTTAATTTTATTCAACTAATTTATTAATTCAACATATTTAATTTAATTAACTTAATCATCATGAATTTAAAATTTTAATAATCTTAATATATTTAATTATAGAATTTATTTAATTTTTAATTAATTTATAAACATTAGTATTTTTAAAATCTAGTATTTATAATTAATTAAATTATCAACATTATGTATTAATTTAGTTCATAAGTTATAAATAGTTTATTTAGGATTAATTTCGTTATAACATTCATTTATTGTTAACTATATTATATTAATCAACCTTAATTTAATTTAATATAAACAATAGATAATATTTAATTAAAAATTTTATATTTATAATAATCTTTATTATGAATAATTTACTTCCTTGAATATATTTGTAAGCTAACTTTTTAAAAACTATATTTAATTATAATTAAACTTAATAAAATTTATTATTATAAATTTAATTATAGTTTAATAATTTAGTAATTAGTTTATAATTATATCATCATATTATTTTTTAAATTAATTTATTTATTAATAATTTAATAATTATCTAATTAAATATAAACGAATGATCATCCTGCAATTAAAAATTTATTATAAGTTTAGTAATAATTTAATTATAGAATATTTGTACTGCTTCCTTCGAACAATCACTTATTTGTAAGCTTAATTTTAAGACATCACCTAGTATTTAATTAATAAAAATAATCAAACATTTGTATTTAAAATTTAGTTCATAATTTAGATTTAGTTTATAAGAATTATAACGATTCTAATTATTATTTTAACTTAATTTTATTAATTTATAATTTATTATAATTTAATATAAATCTAATCATATCTTGCAATTAAAAATTTAGTTAATAATTTAGATAATAATCTTTAATTAAGGAATATTTTGTATGCTCTTATCAACAATCACTTATTTGTAATTAGATTATTAACATCACCTAGTATTAATTAATAATGTCAAACTCTAATCAAACATTATGTATTTAAATTTATTCATAAGTTTAATTATAAGTTTATAATAGGAATTATATTGTCAGGATTCATTCAATTATTATTTGTTAACTTAATTTATTAATTCATCACCTAGTATTAATTTATAATATCAAAACCGTAATCGATCATCCTGAATTAAAATTTTTAAATTTAATAATAATCTTTAATATAGGAATTATTATCTTCTTAACAATCAACTTATTCTAGTTTTAAGAATCACCTAGTATTTAATTTAATAAACTGTAATAAATCTATTATTGTTTAAAATTTAGTTCATAAGTTTAGATTATAGTTATAATTTAGAATTATTAATTTCAATTATACCTAATATTCATTTTGTTAACTTAATTTATTAATATCACCTATATTTAATTTAAATATCAAAACCTTGTATCCTCATTAAAAATTTAGTTAATAATTTAGATAGAATAATTTTAATTATAGGAATTTTTAACTGCTTCCTTCAAATATTATTTTTAAGTTAGATTTTAAGACATCACAGTATAATTATAATTCAAACTTATCAAACATTATTTTTAAAATTATATTATAAGTTTAGTATAGTTTAGTAATAGTTATAATTCAATTTACCAACTTCATTTATTAATTATTTTATTAATTATATATAATTTTAATTTAAATATCAACTAACCATCCTAAAATTTATTAATAATTTTAATAATATTTAATTATAATTTTTGAACCTTCTTCAACATGTACTTATTTGTAAGCTTAGTTTTTAAGACATACTAATTAATTAAATGTAAATTATAAACATTATTTAAATTTAGTTTAAGTTTAATTATAAGCTTTAGTAATAGGAATTATATTATAATCATAACATTCATTATTTTTACTTAATTATATTATTATCACCTAGTATTTAATTTATAATAAAACGTAATCGATCTCCTCAATTAAACAATTTATTAATAAGTTTAGAATAAATTTTAATTATAGAATATTTTGATTCTTAAAATATATTTGTATTAATTTTAGACATACCATTTAGATTTTAACTAAGATTAATAATTAATTCAAACTTTAATAAAATTATTATTTAATTTAGTTATAAGTTTATAAAGTTTATTTAGGATATATCAACGTATTCATTTATTATTAATTTAATTATAATTCATCACCTATATTTAATTTAATATAAACTGTAATGATCATCCTGCAATTAAAAATTTATTTAATTAAGATTTATAATAATTTTAGAATTATAATTTATGTTACTGTTCCTTCGAACAATACTTATTTGTAAGCTTAGATTTTAAGCATCACTAGTATTTAATTATAATGTCAAACTTATAAATATTATTTAAATTTAGTTATAAGTTTATTATAAGTTTATATAGGATATATATATTACATGATCAACTCATTTATTTAAATTATATTTATATATAATTTATATATCAACGTATATCTGAAATCTGAATTATAATTAAAGTTCATATAATTTAAAAATAATTTTAAATTATAAAATATTATTTTTAAAATTTTTTGAATCCTTAGATTTAAGTTAGTATTTAAGACTTATCACATTTTAATTAATAATTCAATTAATAATTTTATTAAATTTAGTTATAGTTTATTTCAGTTTATAAATATATATTGTCCTTCAATAAATTATTTATTTAATATTTATTAATTCATACACTAGTATTTAATTTATAATATAAAGTAATTCGAATAATTTGTAATTAATTAATTTAGTTAATAATTTAATAATATCTTAATTATGAATATTTGTATTCTTCTTCAAAATCTTATTTGAATTAGATTTTAAGACATCACTAGTATTTAATTAATAATGTCAAAATCTAAAATTATGTATTTAAGAATTTAGTTCATAATTTAGATTATAAGTTTAGTAATAGAATTATATTGTCACGGATTCATACCAATTATTTATTTGTTAATAATTTATTAATTATCAATTTTAATTTATAATTCAAAACCGTAATCGATCATCCTGCAATTAAAAATTAGTTAATAAGTTTAGATAATAATCTTTAATTATAGGAATATTTTACTGCTTCTTCGAAAATCACTTATTTGTAAGCTTAGATTTTTAAGACATCACTAGTAATTAATTAATATGTCAAATCAATCAAACATTAGTATTTAAAATTTAGTTCATAGTTAGTTATAAGTTTAGTAATAGGATTAATTGTCACGATTCATCACAATTCATTTATTTGTTAACTTAATTTATTAATTCATCACCTAGTATATTAATTTAATATCAAAACGTAATTATCAATTAAAAATTTAGTTATAATTTAGATAAATTTTAATTAAATATTTGAACCTTCTTGAACAATCACTTATTTTAAGCTTATATTTAATTAAGTTAATATAGAATTAATAAAATATGTCAATTTAAAATTTAGTTTAAGTTAGATTATAATTTATAATAGATTATATTTGTCACGGATTATACCAACTTCTATTTTATTAATTTATTTAATTATCACCTATATATTTATTTATAATATCAAATAATCGTTCATCCTCAATTAAAAATTTATTAATAAGTTTAGAAATATTTTTAAATAATATTTGTACTTCTTCAACAATATAATTTATTATTATTTAAACATACTAGTATTAATAATAATGTCAATTATAACAACATTATTATTTTAAAATTTAGTTCATAAGTTTAGATTTAATTTAGTAATAGGAATTATATTTCCGGATTCATACCAACATTCATTTATTTTTAACTTAATTTATTAATTATCACCTAGTATTTAATTATAATATAAAACTAATGAATCTGCAATTTAAAAATTTTAATTAAGTATATTTTAATTTTAAATTTTTGACGTTATTAACATACTTATTGTAATTAGATTTTAAGATCACTATATTTAATGTAATAAATGTCAAAACTTAATCAAACTTAGTTTATTTATTAATTAGTTTAATTAATTTAATAATATTTTTTTATAAACTTATTTATTGTTAACTAATTTATAATTCACATATTTAATTAAATATCAAATAATTCATCTGAATTTAAATTTTCATATAAATTATTAGTAGGATTATTTGTATCTTATTTTCAAGCTTGATTTAATTCAAATTCGAATCATCTTTATGTATTTAAATTACATTATATATTTATTATTATATTAGTTTATTTAGTATGAATAACACTATACAAAAATAAAATAATATCAGTTCATAAATACAGATATTAATCAAACAATTCATCGTTAATTTCACTTCTTTATAATTTGTTTGTAAATTTTAGAGATATTAACATAAATTACTAGATTATAAGGCTACGAACGATCTCATATAAAACGATTTATCTGACTAACTGAAAAAATTACATACTAATAAAATAATACGTTCATAAAGAAGATTAATACAAAAGTCCCTATGTTAGTCTTTTGTTGTAATCCTTTTGATTAACATTCAGATTGCACCTAAAACCTTAGAAGATGCCTTGGAAAAATGTGAATTAATTAATTACTAAACAAAACGTTTTTATAAATGGTGTATTAATTTATTATAAAGGGTATAGAATTTTTATATTAAAATTTAGTTTTTGTTTCTGAAATATAAAGCCGTTTTTATTTATTGCATTTTATGTCGCTAAATAGGTAATTTTGATTATTAATATTTATTGAAAATTTTAATCTTTTATTGATAAAGCGTTTTAGATTAAAATGATATAATTTCTTTTATTTGTGTATTTGAATTTATGAAAACATGAGATTTTGATATTTTGTCTAAGCGGTATGCAAGACAGGTACGAAATTTTAAGAGATTGAAAGTACAATATCATGAATTATAATTTTTAAGAATATATTACAAGGGTAAATTTTAATTATACAATTTAAAATAACATATTAATATAATGTCAAAACTCTAATCAAACATTGTATTAAAATTTAGTTCATAAATTTAGATTATAAGCTTTAGTAATAGGAATTATATTGTCACGGTTTCATACCAACATTCATTTATTTCTTAACTTAATTCATTAATTCATCACCTAGTATTTAATTTATAATATCAAAACACTAATCGATCATCCCGCAATTAAAAAATTTAGTTAATAAGTTTAGATAATAAGCTTTAATTATAGGAATATTTTGTACTGCTTCCTTCGAACAATCATTTATTTGTAAGCTTAGATTTTTAAGTCATCACCTAGTATTTAATTTATAATGTCTACACTCTAATCAAACATTCGGTATTTAAAATTTAGTTCATAAATTTAGATTATAAGCTTTAGTAATAGGAATTATATTGTCACGGTTTCATACCAACATTCATTTATTTCTTAACTTAATTCATTAATTCATCACCTAGTATTTAATTTATAATATCAAAACACTAATCGATCATCCCGCAATTAAAAATTTAGTTAATAAGTTTAGATAATAAGCTTTAATTATAGGAATATTTTGTACTGCTTCCTTCGAACAATCACTTATTTGTAAGCTTAGATTTTTAAGACATCACCTAGTATTTAATTAATAATGTCAAAACTCTAATCAAACATTATGTATTTAAAATTTAGTTCATTAATTTAGATTATAAGCTTTAGTAATAGGAATTATATTGTCACGGTTTCATACCAACATTCATTTATTTGTTAACTTAATTTATTAATTCATCACCTAGTATTTAAATTAAAATGTTAAAACCCTAATCGATGAGAATGCGATTAAAAAATTTAGTTCATAAGTTTAGATAATAATCTTTAATTATAGGAACATTTTGTACTGCTTCCTTCCAACAATCACTTGTTTGTAAGCTTAGATTTTTAAGACATCACCTAGTATTTAATTTATAATGTCTACACTATAATCAAACATTCTGTATGTAAAAATTTAGCTCATAAATTTAGATTATAAGCTTTAGTAATAGGAATTATATTGTCACGGTTTCATACCAACATTCATTTATTTCTTAACTTAATTCTATTAATTCATCACCTAGTATTTAATTTATAATATCAAAACCGTAATCGATCATCCGGCAATTAAAAATTTAGTTAATAAGTTTAGATAATAATCTTTAATTATAGGAATATTTTGTACTGCTTCCTTCGAACAATCACTTATTTGTAAGCTTAGATTTTAAGACATCACCTAGTATTTAATTAATAATGTCAAAACTCTAATCAAACATTATGTATTTAAAATTTAGTTCATAAGTTTAGATTATAAGCTTTAGTAATAGGAATTATATTGTCACGGATTCATACCAACATTCATTTATTTGTTAACTTAATTTTAAATTCATCACCTAGTATTTAATTTATAATATCAAAACCGTAATCGATCATCCTGCAATTAAAAATTTAGTTAATAAGTTTAGATAATAATCTTTAATTATAGGAATATTTTGTACTGCTTCCTTCGAACAATCACTTATTTGTAAGCTTAGATTTTTAAGACATCACCTAGTATTTAATTAATAATGTCAACAATCTAATCAAACATTCTGTATTTAAAATTTAGTTCATAAGTTTAAATTATAAGCTTTAGTAATAGGAATTATATTGTCACGGATTCACACCAACATTCATTTAATTGTTAACTTAATTTATTAATTCATCACCTAGTATTTAATTTATAATATCAAAACCGTAATCGATCATCCTGCAATTAAAAAATTTAGTTAATAAGTTTAGTTAATAATCTTTAATTATAGGAATATTTTGTACTGCTTCCTTCGAACAATCACTTATTTGTAAGCTTAGATTTTTAAGTCATCACCTAGTATTTAATTAATAATGTCAAAACTCTAATCAAACATTATGTATTTAATAATTTAGTTCGTAAATTTAGATTATAAACTTTAGTAATAGGAATTATATTGTCACGGATTCATACCAACATTCATTTAATTGTTAACTTAATTTATTAATTCATCACCTAGTATTTAATTTATAATATCAAAACCGTAATCGATCATCCTGCAATTAAAAAATTTAGTTAATAAGTTTAGTTAATAATCTTTAATTATAGGAATATTTTGTACTGCTTCCTTCGAACAATCACTTATTTGTAAGCTTAGATTTTAAGACATCACCTAGTATTTAATTAATAATGTCAAAACTCTAATCAAACATTATGTATTTAAAATTTAGTTCATAAGTTTAGATTATAACTTTAGTAATAGGAATTATATTGTCACGGATTCATACCAACATTCATTTATTTGTTAACTTAATTTATTAATTCATCACCTAGTATTTAATTTATAATATCAAAACCGTAATCGATCATCCTGCAATTAAAAATTTAGTTAATAAGTTTAGATAATAATCTTTAATTATAGGAATATTTTGTACTGCTTCCTTCGAACAATCACTTATTTGTAAGCTTAGATTTTAAGACATCACCTAGTATTTAATTAATAATGTCAAAACTCTAATCAAACATTATGTATTTAAAAATTTAGTTCATAAGTTTAGATTATAACTTTAGTAATAGGAATTATATTGTCACGGATTCATACCAACATTCATTTATTTGTTAACTTAATTTTATTAATTCATCACCTAGTATTTAATTTATAATATCAAAACCGTAATCGATCATCCTGCAATTAAAAATTTAGTTAATAAGTTTAGATAATAATCTTTAATTATAGGAATATTTTGTACTGCTTCCTTCGAACAATCACTTATTTGTAAGCTTAGATTTTTAAGACATCACCTAGTATTTAATTAATAATGTCAAAACTCTAATCAAACATTATGTATTTAAAATTTAGTTCATAAGTTTAGATTATAACTTTAGTAATAGGAATTATATTGTCACGGATTCATACCAACATTCATTTATTTGTTAACTTAATTTTATTAATTCATCACCTAGTATTTAATTTATAATATCAAAACCGTAATCGATCATCCTGCAATTAAAAATTTAGTTAATAAGTTTAGATAATAATCTTTAATTATAGGAATATTTTGTACTGCTTCCTTCGAACAATCACTTATTTGTAAGCTTAGATTTTTAAGACATCACCTAGTATTTAATTAATAATGTCAAAACTCTAATCAAACATTATGTATTTAAAATTTAGTTCATAAGTTTAGATTATAAGCTTTAGTAATAGGAATTATATTGTCACGGATTCATACCAACATTCATTTATTTGTTAACTTAATTTTATTAATTCATCACCTAGTATTTAATTTATAATATCAAAACCGTAATCGATCATCCTGCAATTAAAAAATTTAGTTAATAAGTTTAGTTAATAATCTTTAATTATAGGAATATTTTGTACTGCTTCCTTCGAACAATCACTTATTTGTAAGCTTAGATTTTAAGACATCACCTAGTATTTAATTAATAATGTCAAAACTCTAATCAAACATTATGTATTTAATAATTTAGTTCGTAAGTTTAGATTATAAACTTTAGTAATAGGAATTATATTGTCACGGATTCATACCAACATTCATTTATTTGATAACTTAATTTATTAATTCATCACCTAGTATTTAATTTATAATGTTAAAACCCTAATTGATCATCGTGCTATTTAAAAAATTAGTTTATAAGTTTAGATCGTAATCTTTAATTATAGGAATATTTTGTACTGCTTCCTTCGAACAATCACTTATTTGTAAGCTTAGATTTTTAAGACATCACCTAGTATTTAATTAATAATGTCAAAACTCTAATCAAACATTATGTATTTAAGAATTTAGTTCATAAGTTTAGATTATAAGCCTTAGTAATAGGAACTATATTGTCACGGATTCATACCTTCGAACAATCACTTATTTGTAAGCTTAGATTTTTAAGACATCACCTAGTATTTAATTAATAATATCAAAACCGTAATCGATCATCCTGCAATTAAACAATTTAGTTAATAAGTTTAGATAATAATCTTTAATTATAGGAATATTTTGTACTGCTTCCTTCGAACAATCACTTATTTGTAAGCTTAGATTTTTAAGACATCACCTAGTATTTAATTAATAATGTCAAAACTCTAATCAAACATTATGTATTTAAAATTTAGTTCATTAAGTTTAGATTATAAGCTTTAGTAATAGGAATTATATTGTCACGGATTCATACCAACATTCATTTATTTGTTAACTTAATTTTATAATTCAACACCTAGTATTTAATTTATAATATCAAAACCGTAATCGATCATCCTGCAATTAAACAATTTAGTTAATAAGTTTAGATAATAATCTTTAATTATAGGAATATTTTGTACTGCTTCCTTCGAACAATCACTTATTTGTAAGCTTAGATTTTTAAGACATCACCTAGTATTTAATTAATAATGTCAAAACTCTAATCAAACATTATGTATTTAAGAATTTAGTTCATTAGTTTAGATTATAAGCTTTAGTAATAGGAATTATATTGTCACGGATTCATACCAACTATCATTTATTTGTTAACTTAATTTTATAATTCATCACCTAGTATTTAATTTATAATATCAAAACCGTAATCGATCATCCTGCAATTAAACAATTTAGTTAATAAGTTTAGATAATAATCTTTAATTATAGGAATATTTTGTACTGCTTCCTTCGAACAATCACTTATTTGTAAGCTTAGATTTTAAGACATCACCTAGTATTTAATTAATAATGTCAAAACTCTAATCAAACATTCGGTATGTAAAAATTTAGTTCATAAATTTAGATTATAAGCTTTAGTAATAGGAATTATATTGTCACGGTTTCATACCAACATTCATTTATTTGTTAACTTAATTCATTAATTCATCACCTAGTATTTAATTTATAATATCAAAACACTAATCGATCATCCCGCAATTAAAAAATTTAGTTAATAAGTTTAGATAATAAGCTTTAATTATAGGAATATTTTGTACTGCTTCCTTCGAACAATCATTTATTTGTAAGCTTAGATTTTTAAGACATCACCTAGTATTTAATTTATAATGTCTACACTCTAATCAAACATTCGGTATGTAAAAATTTAGTTCATAAATTTAGATTATAAGCTTTAGTAATAGGAATTATATTGTCACGGTTTCATACCAACATTCATTTATTTGTTAACTTAATTCATTAATTCATCACCTAGTATTTAATTTATAATATCAAAACACTAATCGATCATCCCGCAATTAAAAAATTTAGTTAATAAGTTTAGATAATAAGCTTTAATTATAGGAATATTTTGTACTGCTTCCTTCGAACAATCATTTATTTGTAAGCTTAGATTTTTAAGACATCACCTAGTATTTAATTTATAATGTCTACACTCTAATCAAACATTATGTATTTAATAATTTAGTTCGTAAATTTAGATTATAAACTTTAGTAATAGGAATTATATTGTCACGGATTCATACCAACATTCATTTAATTGTTAACTTAATTTATTAATTCATCACCTAGTATTTAATTTATAATATCAAAACCGTAATCGATCATCCTGCAATTAAAAAATTTAGTTAATAAGTTTAGATAATAATCTTTAATTATAGGAATATTTTGTACTGCTTCCTTCGAACAATCACTTATTTGTAAGCTTAGATTTTTAAGACATCACCTAGTATTTAATTAATAATGTCAAAACTCTAATCAAACATTATGTATTTAAGAATTTAGTTCATTAGTTTAGATTATAAGCTTTAGTAATAGGAATTATATTGTCACGGATTCATACCAACTATCATTTATTTGTTAACTTAATTTTATAATTCATCACCTAGTATTTAATTTATAATATCAAAACCGTAATCGATCATCCTGCAATTAAACAATTTAGTTAATAAGTTTAGATAATAATCTTTAATTATAGGAATATTTTGTACTGCTTCCTTCGAACAATCACTTATTTGTAAGCTTAGATTTTTAAGACATCACCTAGTATTTAATTAATAATGTCAAAACTCTAATCAAACATTATGTATTTAAAATTTAGTTCATAAGTTTAGATTATAAGCTTTAGTAATAGGAATTATATTGTCACGGATTCATACCAACATTCATTTATTTGTTAACTTAATTTTTAATTCATCACCTAGTATTTAATTTATAATATCAAAACCGTAATCGATCATCCTGCAATTAAAAATTTAGTTAATAAGTTTAGATAATAATCTTTAATTATAGGAATATTTTGTACTGCTTCCTTCGAACAATCACTTATTTGTAAGCTTAGATTTTTAAGACATCACCTAGTATTTAATTAATAATGTCAAAACTCTAATCAAACATTATGTATTTAAAATTTAGTTCATAAGTTTAGATTATAAGCTTTAGTAATAGGAATTATATTGTCACGGATTCATACCAACATTCATTTATTTGTTAACTTAATTTTATTAATTCATCACCTAGTATTTAATTTATAATATCAAAACCGTAATCGATCATCCTGCAATTAAAAATTTAGTTAATAAGTTTAGATAATAATCTTTAATTATAGGAATATTTTGTACTGCTTCCTTCGAACAATCACTTATTTGTAAGCTTAGATTTTTAAGACATCACCTAGTATTTAATTAATAATGTCAAAACTCTAATCAAACATTATGTATTTAAGAATTTAGTTCATAGTTTAGATTATAACTTTAGTAATAGGAATTATATTGTCACGGATTCATACCAACATTCATTTATTTGTTAACTTAATTTTATTAATTCATCACCTAGTATTTAATTTATAATATCAAAACCGTAATCGATCATCCTGCAATTAAAAATTTAGTTAATAAGTTTAGATAATAATCTTTAATTATAGGAATATTTTGTACTGCTTCCTTCGAACAATCACTTATTTGTAAGCTTAGATTTTTAAGACATCACCTAGTATTTAATTAATAATGTCAAAACTCTAATCAAACATTATGTATTTAAAATTTAGTTCATAAGTTTAGATTATAAGCTTTAGTAATAGGAATTATATTGTCACGGATTCATACCAACATTCATTTATTTGTTAACTTAATTTATTAATTCATCACCTAGTATTTAATTTATAATATCAAAACCGTAATCGATCATCCTGCAATTAAAAATTTAGTTAATAAGTTTAGATAATAATCTTTAATTATAGGAATATTTTGTACTGCTTCCTTCGAACAATCACTTATTTGTAAGCTTAGATTTTAAGACATCACCTAGTATTTAATTAATAATGTCAAAACTCTAATCAAACATTATGTATTTAAAATTTAGTTCATAAGTTTAGATTATAAGCTTTAGTAATAGGAATTATATTGTCACGGATTCATACCAACATTCATTTATTTGTTAACTTAATTTTATTAATTCATCACCTAGTATTTAATTTATAATATCAAAACCGTAATCGATCATCCTGCAATTAAAAATTTAGTTAATAAGTTTAGATAATAATCTTTAATTATAGGAATATTTTGTACTGCTTCCTTCGAACAATCACTTATTTGTAAGCTTAGATTTTTAAGACATCACCTAGTATTTAATTAATAATGTCAAAACTCTAATCAAACATTATGTATTTAAAATTTAGTTCATAGTTTAGATTATAAGCTTTAGTAATAGGAATTATATTGTCACGGATTCATACCAACATTCATTTATTTGTTAACTTAATTTATTAATTCATCACCTAGTATTTAATTTATAATATCAAAACCGTAATCGATCATCCTGCAATTAAAAATTTAGTTAATAAGTTTAGATAATAATCTTTAATTATAGGAATATTTTGTACTGCTTCCTTCGAACAATCACTTATTTGTAAGCTTAGATTTTAAGACATCACCTAGTATTTAATTAATAATGTCAAAACTCTAATCAAACATTATGTATTTAAAATTTAGTTCATAAATTTAAATTATAAGCTTTAGTAATAGGAATTATATTGTCACGGATTCATACCAACATTCATTTATTTGTTAACTTAATTTATTAATTCATCACCTAGTATTTAATTTATAATATCAAAACCGTAATCGATCATCCTGCAATTAAAAATTTAGTTAATAAGTTTAGATAATAATCTTTAATTATAGGAATATTTTGTACTGCTTCCTTCGAACAATCACTTATTTGTAAGCTTAGATTTTTAAGACATCACCTAGTATTTAATTAATAATGTCAAAACTCTAATCAAACATTATGTATTTAATAATTTAGTTCGTAAGTTTAGATTATAAACTTTAGTAATAGGAATTATATTGTCACGGATTCATACCAACATTCATTTATTTGTTAACTTAATTTATTAATTCATCACCTAGTATTTAATTTATAATATCAAAACCGTAATCGATCATCCTGCAATTAAAAAATTTAGTTAATAAGTTTAGATAATAATCTTTAATTATAGGAATATTTTGTACTGCTTCCTTCGAACAATCACTTACTTGTAAGCTTAGATTTTTAAGACATCACCTAGTATTTAATTAATAATGTCAAAACTCTAATCAAACATTATGTATTTAATAATTTAGTTCGTAAATTTAGATTATAAACTTTAGTAATAGGAATTATATTGTCACGGATTCATACCAACATTCATTTAATTGTTAACTTAATTTTATAATTCATCACCTAGTATTTAATTTATAATATCAAAACCGTAATCGATCATCCTGCAATTAAAAAATTTAGTTAATAAGTTTAGTTAATAATCTTTAATTATAGGAATATTTTGTACTGCTTCCTTCGAACAATCACTTACTTGTAAGCTTAGATTTTAAGACATCACCTAGTATTTAATTAATAATGTCAAAACTCTAATCAAACATTATGTATTTAAAATTTAGTTCATAAGTTTAGATTATAAGCTTTAGTAATAGGAATTATATTGTCACGGATTCATACCAACATTCATTTATTTGTTAACTTAATTTATTAATTCATCACCTAGTATTTAATTTATAATATCAAAACCGTAATCGATCATCCTGCAATTAAAAAATTTCGTTTATAAGTTTAGATAATAATCTTTAATTATAGGAATATTTTGTACTGCTTCCTTCGAACAATCACTTAGTTGTAAGCTTAGATTTTTAAGACATCACCTAGTATTTAATTAATAATGTCAAAACTCTAATCAAACATTATGTATTTAATAATTTAGTTCGTAAGTTTAGATTATAAACTTTAGTAATAGGAATTATATTGTCACGGATTCATACCAACATTCATTTATTTGTTAACTTAATTTATTAATTCATCACCTAGTATTTAATTTATAATATCAAAACCGTAATCGATCATCCTGCAATTAAAAAATTTAGTTCATAAGTTTAGATAATAATCTTTAATTATAGGAATATTTTGTACTGCTTCCTTCGAACAATCACTTAGTTGTAAGCGTAGATTTTTAAGACATCACCTAGTATTTAATTAATAATGTCAAAACTCTAATCAAACATTATGTATTTAATAATTTAGTTCGTAAGTTTAGATTATAAACTTTAGTAATAGGAATTATATTGTCACGGATTCATACCAACATTCATTTATTTGTTAACTTAATTTATTAATTCATCACCTAGTATTTAATTTATAATATCAAAACCGTAATCGATCATCCTGCAATTAAAGAATTTAGTTCATAAGTTTAGATAATAATCTTTAATTATAGGAATATTTTGTACTGCTTCCTTCGAACAATCACTTATTTCTAAGCTTAGATTTTTAAGACATCACGTAGTATTTAATTAATAATGTCAACACTCTAATCAAACATTATGTATTTAAAATTTAGTTCATAAGTTTAAATTATAAGCTTTAGTAATAGGAATTATATTGTCACGGATTCACACCAACATTCATTTAATTGTTAACTTAATTTATTAATTCATCACCTAGTATTTAATTTATAATATCAAAACCGTAATCGATCATCCTGCAATTAAAAATTTAGTTAATAAGTTTAGATAATAATCTTTAATTATAGGAATATTTTGTACTGCTTCCTTCGAACAATCACTTATTTGTAAGCTTAGATTTTAAGACATCACCTAGTATTTAATTAATAATGTCAAAACTCTAATCAAACATTATGTATTTAAAATTTAGTTCATTAGTTTAGATTATAAGCTTTAGTAATAGGAATTATATTGTCACGGATTCATACCAACATTCATTTATTTGTTAACTTAATTTATTAATTCATCACCTAGTATTTAATTTATAATATCAAAACCGTAATCGATCATCCTGCAATTAAAAATTTAGTTAATAAGTTTAGATAATAATCTTTAATTATAGGAATATTTTGTACTGCTTCCTTCGAACAATCACTTATTTGTAAGCTTAGATTTTTAAGACATCACCTAGTATTTAATTAATAATGTCAAAACTCTAATCAAACATTATGTATTTAAAATTTAGTTCATAAGTTTAGATTATAAGCTTTAGTAATAGGAATTATATTGTCACGGATTCATACCAACATTCATTTATTTGTTAACTTAATTTTATTAATTCATCACCTAGTATTTAATTTATAATATCAAAACCGTAATCGATCATCCTGCAATTAAAAATTTAGTTAATAAGTTTAGATAATAATCTTTAATTATAGGAATATTTTGTACTGCTTCCTTCGAACAATCACTTATTTGTAAGCTTAGATTTTAAGACATCACCTAGTATTTAATTAATAATGTCAAAACTCTAATCAAACATTATGTATTTAAGAATTTAGTTCATTAGTTTAGATTATAAGCTTTAGTAATAGGAATTATATTGTCACGGATTCATACCAACATTCATTTATTTGTTAACTTAATTTTATAATTCATCACCTAGTATTTAATTTATAATATCAAAACCGTAATCGATCATCCTGCAATTAAACAATTTAGTTAATAAGTTTAGATAATAATCTTTAATTATAGGAATATTTTGTACTGCTTCCTTCGAACAATCACTTATTTGTAAGCTTAGATTTTAAGACATCACCTAGTATTTAATTAATAATGTCAAAACTCTAATCAAACATTATGTATTTAAGAATTTAGTTCATAGTTTAGATTATAAGCTTTAGTAATAGGAATTATATTGTCACGGATTCATACCAACATTCATTTATTTGTTAACTTAATTTATTAATTCATCACCTAGTATTTAATTTATAATATCAAAACCGTAATCGATCATCCTGCAATTAAAAATTTAGTTAATAAGTTTAGATAATAATCTTTAATTATAGGAATATTTTGTACTGCTTCCTTCGAACAATCACTTATTTGTAAGCTTAGATTTTTAAGACATCACCTAGTATTTAATTAATAATGTCAAAACTCTAATCAAACATTATGTATTTAAAATTTAGTTCATAAGTTTAGATTATAAGCTTTAGTAATAGGAATTATATTGTCACGGATTCATACCAACATTCATTTATTTGTTAACTTAATTTTATTAATTCATCACCTAGTATTTAATTTATAATATCAAAACCGTAATCGATCATCCTGCAATTAAAAATTTAGTTAATAAGTTTAGATAATAATCTTTAATTATAGGAATATTTTGTACTGCTTCCTTCGAACAATCACTTATTTGTAAGCTTAGATTTTTAAGACATCACCTAGTATTTAATTAATAATGTCAAAACTCTAATCAAACATTATGTATTTAATAATTTAGTTCATAAGTTTAGATTATAAGCTTTAGTAATAGGAATTATATTGTCACGGATTCATACCAACTATCATTTATTTGTTAACTTAATTTTATAATTCATCACCTAGTATTTAATTTATAATATCAAAACCGTAATCGATCATCCTGCAATTAAACAATTTAGTTAATAAGTTTAGATAATAATCTTTAATTATAGGAATATTTTGTACTGCTTCCTTCGAACAATCACTTATTTGTAAGCTTAGATTTTTAAGACATCACCTAGTATTTAATTAATAATGTCAAAACTCTAATCAAACATTATGTATTTAAGAATTTAGTTCATTAGTTTAGATTATAAGCTTTAGTAATAGGAATTATATTGTCACGGATTCATACCAACATTCATTTATTTGTTAACTTAATTTTATAATTCATCACCTAGTATTTAATTTATAATATCAAAACCGTAATCGATCATCCTGCAATTAAACAATTTAGTTAATAAGTTTAGATAATAATCTTTAATTATAGGAATATTTTGTACTGCTTCCTTCGAACAATCACTTATTTGTAAGCTTAGATTTTTAAGACATCACCTAGTATTTAATTAATAATGTCAAAACTCTAATCAAACATTATGTATTTAATAATTTAGTTCGTAAGTTTAGATTATAAACTTTAGTAATAGGAATTATATTGTCACGGATTCATACCAACATTCATTTATTTGTTAACTTAATTTATTAATTCATCACCTAGTATTTAATTTATAATATCAAAACCGTAATCGATCATCCTGCAATTAAAAAATTTCGTTTATAAGTTTAGATAATAATCTTTAATTATAGGAATATTTTGTACTGCTTCCTTCGAACAATCACTTAGTTGTAAGCTTAGATTTTTAAGACATCACCTAGTATTTAATTAATAATGTCAAAACTCTAATCAAACATTATGTATTTAAAATTTAGTTCATTAGTTTAGATTATAAGCTTTAGTAATAGGAATTATATTGTCACGGATTCATACCAACTATCATTTATTTGTTAACTTAATTTTATAATTCATCACCTAGTATTTAATTTATAATATCAAAACCGTAATCGATCATCCTGCAATTAAAAAATTTAGTTAATAAGTTTAGTTAATAATCTTTAATTATAGGAATATTTTGTACTGCTTCCTTCGAACAATCACTTATTTGTAAGCTTAGATTTTTAAGACATCACCTAGTATTTAATTAATAATGTCAAAACTCTAATCAAACATTATGTATTTAATAATTTAGTTCGTAAATTTAGATTATAAACTTTAGTAATAGGAATTATATTGTCACGGATTCATACCAACATTCATTTAATTGTTAACTTAATTTATTAATTCATCACCTAGTATTTAATTTATAATATCAAAACCGTAATCGATCATCCTGCAATTAAAAAATTTAGTTAATAAGTTTAGTTAATAATCTTTAATTATAGGAATATTTTGTACTGCTTCCTTCGAACAATCACTTATTTGTAAGCTTAGATTTTTAAGACATCACCTAGTATTTAATTAATAATGTCAAAACTCTAATCAAACATTATGTATTTAATAATTTAGTTCGTAAATTTAGATTATAAACTTTAGTAATAGGAATTATATTGTCACGGTTTCATACCAACATTCATTTATTTGTTAACTTAATTCATTAATTCATCACCTAGTATTTAATTTATAATATCAAAACCGTAATCGATCATCCTGCAATTAAAAATTTAGTTAATAAGTTTAGATAATAATCTTTAATTATAGGAATATTTTGTACTGCTTCCTTCGAACAATCACTTATTTGTAAGCTTAGATTTTAAGACATCACCTAGTATTTAATTAATAATGTCAAAACTCTAATCAAACATTATGTATTTAAAATTTAGTTCATAGTTTAGATTATAAGCTTTAGTAATAGGAATTATATTGTCACGGATTCATACCAACATTCATTTATTTGTTAACTTAATTTTATTAATTCATCACCTAGTATTTAATTTATAATATCAAAACCGTAATCGATCATCCTGCAATTAAAAATTTAGTTAATAAGTTTAGATAATAATCTTTAATTATAGGAATATTTTGTACTGCTTCCTTCGAACAATCACTTATTTGTAAGCTTAGATTTTTAAGACATCACCTAGTATTTAATTAATAATGTCAAAACTCTAATCAAACATTATGTATTTAAAATTTAGTTCATAAGTTTAGATTATAAGCTTTAGTAATAGGAATTATATTGTCACGGATTCATACCAACATTCATTTATTTGTTAACTTAATTTTATTAATTCATCACCTAGTATTTAATTTATAATATCAAAACCGTAATCGATCATCCTGCAATTAAAAATTTAGTTAATAAGTTTAGATAATAATCTTTAATTATAGGAATATTTTGTACTGCTTCCTTCGAACAATCACTTATTTGTAAGCTTAGATTTTTAAGACATCACCTAGTATTTAATTAATAATGTCAAAACTCTAATCAAACATTATGTATTTAAGAATTTAGTTCATTAGTTTAGATTATAAGCTTTAGTAATAGGAATTATATTGTCACGGATTCATACCAACTATCATTTATTTGTTAACTTAATTTTATAATTCATCACCTAGTATTTAATTTATAATATCAAAACCGTAATCGATCATCCTGCAATTAAACAATTTAGTTAATAAGTTTAGATAATAATCTTTAATTATAGGAATATTTTGTACTGCTTCCTTCGAACAATCACTTATTTGTAAGCTTAGATTTTTAAGACATCACCTAGTATTTAATTTATAATGTCAACACTCTAATGAAACATTCTGTATGTAAAAATTTAGTTCATAAGTTTAGATTATAAGCTTTAGTAATAGGAATTATTTTGTCACGGCTTCATTCAAACATTGATTTATTTGTTAACTTAATTTATTAATTCATCACCTAGTATTTAATTTATAATGTTAAAACCCTAATCGATCATCGTGCTATTTAAAAAATTAGTTCATAAGTTTAGATCGTAAGCTTTAATTATAGGAATATTTTGTACGGATTTATTCGAACAATCACTTATTTGAAAGCTTAGGTATTTAAGACATCACCTACTATTTAATTTATAATGTCAAAACTCTAATCAAACACTATATATTTAAGAATTTAGTTCATAAGTTTAGATTATAAGCTTTAGTAATAGGAATTATATTGTCACGGCTACATTCAAACATTCATTTATTTGTTAACTTAATTTATTAATTCATCTCCTAGTATTTAATTTATAATATCAAAACCGTAATCGATCATCCGGCAATTTAAAAATTTAGTTCATAAGTTTAGATCGTAAGCTTTAATTATAGGAATTATTTTGTAGGGATTCATTCGAACAATCACTTATTTGTAATCTTAGATTTTAAGTCATCACCTAGTATTTAATTTTTAATGTCATCGCTCTAATCAAACATCCTGTATGTAAAAATTTAGTTGATTAGGTTTAGATTATAAGCTTTAGTAATAGGAATTATTTTGTCCCGTCTTCATACAAACATTCATTTATTTGTTAACTTAATTTATTAATTCATCACCTAGTATTTAATTTATAATGTCAAAACCGTAATCGACCATCGTGCAATTTAAAAATTTTGTTCATATTTTTAAATCGTAAGTTCTAGTAATAGTGATTAGTTTGTCATATTATTTTGAAGCTTTGACTGTAAGATTTATAATGGCAAAATTCGAATCGATCGTCCAGTGATTTCAAATTTACATGGTAAGTTTTATTTTGTAATATCCGTGTATTTATGAACTGCAAATAAACACATATACAATAAACAAATAAACAATAAATGATCAGTTCATAAATACAGGGAGAGTTAATAGACATAGAATGGTTCCACCGTTCTTCTTCGTGTTAGTCCTTTTTGTTTGTAATCCTTTTAGAGAACATAACACATCACACAACACTTGCTCACTCAGACGTAAAAAGGCCTTATAAACCGAACGAGCACTCCTTGCACACACGAAAAATACGACGCCGTAATTTAAAATTCGAATTACTAAAACAAGCAGTACCGCTTTGTATCACTACGCGAAAGACCTGAAGCTGTGTAGCCATAATTCTATATATAAATGTATTTGGGTACTAGGAAATCTCTCTTTTATTTTAAAAACCTTTAGGTTTTTGTTTGCACTCCGAAAAGCTATGAAAGTAACCCTGGTTTTATTTATTGTTTTGCATTTTATCGGTCGCCTGAAAATGCGGTTAAATTTGATATGGTTTTTGGTTTGTAATTGGAAAATTTTTAATGCTTAAGGGCATACAAATAGTTTTTAAATTAAAAATAGCGTAAATTTATATTTCGACCTTATAAAGGCCGTAGATAATGATTATTCAAATAATTTTTGAATAGTATTTTTTTTGTATTTTTTATTTGTAAGTCGAAATTTTTAGATATAAAGCGTGGGGATATGAATTCTTTTTTTTTGATATTCTTTGGGTGTTACTCGTAACCGACAAGATTAAGAGCCACTGCAATAGGTTCTTGTCGAAAGCGAGTGACTGACAAAAAACAATACATGAGATTTTGTAATATTTTCTAAGCCAGTTATCATGACCAGGGTAAATTTTTATACGTAATACCAAATTGTACCAAAAGACAACAATAAAAGCAATTGATTAAAATGCTTGATACTATTGTTAGTTAGTTATTAGCTCTACTGATGGTGTCGCAACCGCGCCACAAATCGGACTCTTTGAAATTCAAATTATGCTCACAAGTTCTGCCAACTTCAATAAAATGATAATTAATTTAAAAAATTAAGATCCTGCCAATCGCAAGCCGCGGAATTGAATTTTCGTGTAATAAGTCTCGAAACTCTTTTTTTCATTTTTCTTGAAAGAAATATATCTTTTGAAGAATTATATGTACTAGAAAAATATTTTCAAGAGAATTTTTCTTATAAGCATTTAAAAATTTTTATTAGCTTTTCCCGAATATCCCGAAAGCATTCTATCGAAAATTACATGAGAATTTTATGCCAATTCTAAAACATATTTCACATTACCGATTCGATAATCAATAACGGAGATAACTCAGAAACAATTTAAAATCTTTGATCGGCCGTCATTTTGAAACGGGTAAAAACAATGTGCTGTCAAAATTTCAACCTCCTACGTTCAAAATTGCGACCAGAATTGTGTTTACAAGATTTAATTATATACATCAATAAGCCAGATGTACCTAAATGGTGTAAGTTTGTTATAATTAAACGAAAAATTACAGAATGTGAATTTTTCTTTTCAAAATTTCCCGAAAACGGCTTTGCTTTCGGAATTTTCTTATTCTTAATTTTTGTCTTATTTTTAATTGTAAAATACATATCCGAGCGCTGGGAAGTGAATTTTGACTCTTATAATATATTACTCCTATATTATTATGTTTTTGTTTCTTATGATAATTATTTCTAATAATATAATTTTTCAAATTTACAATGTGTGAGTCTTCAAAGTAGTTTTTTATTACGTATTTCCATTGATAAGAAATATAAATATTGCATAAAAAATACATAATTTTAGAATAAATTTCCTAAAATAATAATAACTGCATAAGCTTCACCTTTCAAAACGAATCTTTACCATTTTTTTACCTGCTTGTTTGGCTGTGTGCGAATAACGAAATTCTTTTAATCGTACGAAATGAGTGGGCTTTATTAATGTCCGTATCATATTATTATTCGAATATTCAAATAGGAGTTTATTTCACCTTTCCGAACTTGGAAGTTGCGTGTACACATTTGTGCCGCACCACGCTCCGTTATCTTGGGAAAACCTCATCTTCGTATATCGATACCGTTGCATTAATATCGGTAACAGTTTGTGGCTAATGGAATTAACAATAAGTTCCCGAGGTCAAACTAAAATATTGCAACTTCAATGTTTATTCTATCGTATAATAATTATCATCCAATCGTATATATAAGTATATATGGTAGACTCCCGATTTTCGGTGACTCGATTATCGGCGAAACGGATTATCGGAGATTTCATTTTACCGTACAGTATTTTCAAGTTTAAATTAATTTAACATTGTTTTGTGTATGAAAAGTTAATTGGATTAGATTAAAAACTAAATAACAATAAGTAAAGTTTATTTATTTATTTATTTATTTATCAAATCTTCGCAATTTTCATCAAAATTAACATCGGAAACATATAGGCTACTTGATTCCAAGTAATTCCATGTATTATATCTATCATTTTACATTACAAAATCTTGCATGTTTAGAATATTATAAAATTTGTCATTTTTAAACAGAATATGACTTAATGTGCTTTTTCGAATTATCGGCGATTTCAGTTATCGCTGTGACCGTTGAGCCCTCAATTATCGCCGAAAATCTGGAATCTACTGTATGTGTATAATATTCTTATAATATGTACGTATACTTATATCGAAATATAATAGATTTTAAATATTGATTTATATCTTCAGAATCATCCCTCTTATATATGTATGCGGATTAAGTGGTCGGAAATTTAATCTTCCTTCAGTTAAACAATCGTCGTATGAAATTGCATAAACGCATTCGAATTCATAATTAATGCACAATTTTGCGCTATAAGCGCTAGTGCATGTTACACGCATCTGTTTAAAATTCAATTCTTTTGCAAGATTTCTGTAACAAATGTAATAAATTTTGCAACGATTTTCTAGTGAAAGAGATTAACTTACGTTGTTGCTTCCAACAATTTTGTTGCGACTCCTTTCCTTTTCCACTCATTGTGAACGCAAATAATCCTTATTTCCCATTCTTTCCCTTCGTTAGGCGTTTTCCCAAGTACATCGATTCTTTCATTTATATGCTCGATTAATTTCATAATTTGTTCTGAATCTGGATCGGGTTCGGGAGATTTTCCTTTAGCAGATACTTTTTCACATTTTACTTCTGCATTTATTATAAGTCCAATAATTTCTCCTGAAGCCGTCGTCGCCATGAAAGACAAGTCTTCATCAATAGCGGTCATGGGGAGATTTTCCAATGTTAGTTTTTCGTAGTTTCCTCTTCCCAACGACGATAAAGCTTCGCCGAAAGGTTCACTAGTAAAAAAATATTTCTTTTGAAACTCGAATATAGCCGGTTTATCGTTAGTAGTAACGCGAATTATTTTATAATCACTCTCTGATGTCATCGTTTACGTGTATTTTTTTCAATTTAACGTCGAACTGTGAACAAATACACAACTACAACTGTATAATCATAGATTCGATATAAAAGTAGCAGATAAAAATAACATTGGTCTACTTATCATGTTTATTTTAAATAGGTACTCACACCAGTGATTTGGTGATAAACGTTAATCTATTACAAATTAATTAATGTTATGTAATAATTCAAAAGTACTTATCTATTGTTAATTTAATTTCTTCAAATATTTACAGAATATCGTCGTAACCTTAATCAAAATTAAATAGATCGGCCGTGTGCAATGAAACTTTTTAACTAATCAAAAACTTCTATCCCATGCACGCGCATTTGCAAACACGCGTTCGTTGACAAAATGCCCTTGCTGTATACTTACAATTAACGATGTATTTAAAAAAATATCAGTATCTGTACTATATTTACACACTTCTAATATTATAGATATATCAATAGATACCTATATACATACAATTGATCCTATTTATAGATATTTTAGAAAAATTAATTAATTAAATTCACCGACTCTAATTGTAAGATGTAGGACCATTACAATTTTTTTAATAAATAAAGGTCAATTTGTTTCATCCAAAACTCGCGCTTCGTATTCTTACAGAAGCTGCATCCAAAAAAAAACAAATTATAAATCTCTTTAGTAGTTAATAACACCATTTTATTATAATTAATTATTTTATACAAACATCGAAAATTTCAAATTGATAATTGTAATGTAGGTACTACAAAATATGTACCTACGTTTAATAAAGTTTTATAAAAATATACGAATGTAAGAATCATTTAGGTATACCTATTATACACAATTTTAATGTCATGTAAGTACCTACGTACTTACATACTGATACAACAAAATAATACGGATTACAATGATGATTTAGTTGAATTAGAAATTCTTTGTACATATATTTTAGCTTCTTTATGCGGATCGGGCAACGTAAAAACTGGTTTTCCATTTTCTTTATAATCTTCATATTTTAATGTGTATATACATTCGAAACCCATCTTACATAATGCTTTTGCACTAAAAGTACTTATGCAGTCCCCTCTAATTAGCTGATACCCTTCTTGCTTAGCGATTTCTCTAAAATCAAAAACTTAGTTAAGTAGAGTAGTTAAACGTTTTTTTTGTAAATAATTAAATCTATACAAGTCTAGTTTTAAATTAAATCAATACCTTTAGGTATATACTACTTGAAAAGTAGGTACTAAAGGTTCACCGAAAAATGATTTACATATATTTATATATTTATACATATTTCCGTTTATAAATAATAACTACTTAATTAGTATTGCTTAACAGATTAATCGACATTTCATTCATACCTAAATAAAATCGATACGTAGATATTCTCTATGTCTCTACTTACGTTAAACAATTTCTGCTGAGATAGGTACCTATCTATATCTATTAGGATGTAGGGAAAAACTTTTATAGTAGGTACCTATGTATTTTATACATAGGTATCTACAAGTATTTCGCAAGCGAACATTTTAAACTACAAAATTAAATTTAAGACAAAATGGTGCCTAATACCCACCGAATTTAAACAATAAATTGAAATCATGCGAATTAATTTACTAACAAATATATCAGTGCGCGATAGCACCTAGGTAAATTTATTATTTATCAGGGGCCTTCAAATTTATTTTCCTTCTCTCAGTTTATTTTATAATTAATATTTCTTTATTCTTGCAAATTTTAATATTTCAAAAGGAAAATTGAATACTTATACATAAGTACATAATTGCGTCAAAACTATCTTAACAATTTTTATTAACCAGATCTGAAAATAAAGGAACAACGAATTATTGCAAAAACTACAATACAATATGTAGGTACATACTTTTAGTAAGTAGGTAATTACATATTTGTGCAGTCCGTTTTTTACGTTAACACTGGATTATTCCTAGTTTGATCGAAATGAAATTAACAAGTGTCAATTTATGATCGTTAATTTTTTTTTTGTTTCTGCAACTGATTAATCCCGAATTATCTTTAATTAAATCCTAAATTAAATATTTGAACTACTTTTCTGCAATCGGACATTAATCTCTATAGAAGCTCCGAAGATGATATCGCAACAAGCTATCGAAATATTAGTTCTATTGTAGTAGTAAGAATGCCGTTAATGAATGCTTAAATGATTTACTGAGCTCATATAAAATTTAACTAACTTATATAAACAATAAATAGGAATTAAAGAGCGATACCTTGACTTCTCTAGTAATTCTCTGCCAATTCCCCTCTTTCGCCATGCTTCGTCCACCGATAAAAGGTACATATCAAAGATTCTATCGACATCTGGAAATTTTCCAAACACGTCCGCTTCTTCGTCCAACTTGTTTAAAAAATCCACGATTTTGCTAAATTTCGGATCAGAACTGATGAAGTCGTCTTCCGAAGTCCTCTCTAAATGTTCATTTATCGCCACCCCAATTATATTTCCCGAGCTTGTGACTGCCATTACAGAAAGTCCATCGTTTATCGGATTGATACTGAGGTCTTCTTGTTCTTTGCAGGCGAAAATTTCAAATTCCGCCAGTTTTATGCTTACGGTAAGCAGCTCATCTCTGAAAAAGAATCGTCGTAGGTGTTCTAAAACTTTTTCTTTGTCCTCTACTTTGATCCGTTTGAATTCATATGATTCTAAAGGTGACGACGTTAGCGTTGATGGCGTGGAGGGTGTCGACATAGTTTCTTTTGGCTTTAAGAAATTATATGTAGCATGAACCTATATGAATTATTTTGCTTCTCGACTACTATTCGTAGATATTTTGCAAATTTTATTATAAATAAGTAGTTAAAAGTTACTTAATCCTTTGTTTGACAAACAATATGTTGAAAACCCTAAACTGGAAAACCATATATTTATGTAAGTATTATTTTTGGTAAAGCTTTTGGTATTATTTTCGGCCCGACTACCATCATGAAAAATACATAAATTCGCACATTTAAATGTTACTACAAATTTGCCATTGCAAGCAAATAGACCGGCCGTGTATATTGAAACGCACTGGTCAGTAATTTCAATAAAAGTCAGTAATTTTGAGATTTGGTCAGTAAAGTCGGTTTTTTTTTTAATTTTCAATAAATTTTAAGCAAAATCTCGCCCAAGAAATTATTAGCGAAGGCGTTATACCTAGTACATATAAAAATTCTTTTGTGTTTTATCTAATCTTTATGTTCACTAATAAATAAGGTTTGCACTTATTAAATAGATATTTTTATTTTATGTTTTAATAGTTTAAAATTAAATAAAAAATATTCTGTATAGATGAGTGACAAGTGCACACCATACTATGCGTAAGTATGTTACATGTACCTATCTACTTATTTATTTTTTATATTAATTTTTTTTTATAATTAACATGGGTGGTGCAGGTTGACTATGAAAATAGTGGAGGCCAATAACGAATAAAATATTACGCTGTAACAATAACCAAGTTAAAAAGGTCAGTAAAAGTCAGTATTTTACAGATTTTGGACAGTAAAATTAGTAATTTTGACTACTATATCAGTTTTAATCCCTGAACGTATTAGCCAATCAAAAACGTCGTGTCCCATGCGAAACCGTTACGCACGCTGCGTAGCCAATCAAAAATCTTCTGATTAGTGCACAAAATGTCCCACCCGCAAGTGGTTTTGTTATTAAATAGATGACGTTTTATAAAACGATCATTAACAAGTGTTGGATAGACAAATACAAAACTAGGAAGAAATCTTGAAAGTTAAAGAAAACAGGTTATATTTTCGTTTTTGAAAATTTTACAATATTAACTAAAATATAACGAGTAAATAGGCACTGCTAAACTCACCTATAGCTTATAAATAGTTAGATAATAAATGACTGATCGCTTTCGCGAATCATTTATAAGTACCTACATACGCATATTGTCTAATAAAATAGGTAATTGCTTATCTTATCGCGTGCTTTTAATTTAAAAATAAATTTGCGACATATGTATGGTTATACGAACTTTTTTTGCTTATTTTGACTTAAAGAATATTCCTTTAAAATAGTACCGTGTAATTCGGAAACACCTCAATGTGTTCGGCCAAAGATGTGTTACTATACATATAGCAGCTCAAAACTTGCCATTTTATTCATTTTGTCAATTGCCTAATCATTTTAGGCCACTTTTGATATTTTCCTTCTGCTTAAAATGAAAAACTTTGTATTTTATTTTATTATAATAATGTTATGTTTTTAAATAGGTATAACTATTTTCAAATTATAATTTTTTAAAATAAGTTTGAACGAAATTTCAGTTCTTTCTATTTCGCAATTTAAATATTGAATTAAACTAATTGAAAAATAATTTGTAATAATAATATGTAATATGTATTTATATAGTTTTAAAAATAGAACGTGTCACACTTCGTAGTATTTGCCAGTAAAAGAACTATTTTTATTCATTACTGTTTTAACGTTATCTACTGAGTTTAGTGTCTTTTACTTTAAAACGAACGTCAATACATATAACGTCTATATGAGATATGATAAAAAGATTAAAATTAAAAAATATCATTAAAAAGAAGATATTTCAATTTCAAGATGATTCAAGATAACACGTTTGCAAAGGAATTTCGCCCCTAAAGCAAAAACATGTAAAACTGCGACATTTTATTTCTTTCACTTTAAAATATTTAGGTAGGTAAGATTGTTGTATATCATACGTAGATACACCCAATTTCTGCCGAATCGTATAATGTCCAACGAATCGTATGTCTGCATACAAGTCTATTGTACATAATTTTATTTTATCTACATTTTATTTTTCTTGAGCACTTTTTTTCAATCATTACTTAACAGACAAATATAAACAATTTACAATTCCACTAAAACTAGTTATTTACTTAAAAAATACATCATACACAGTATAACGTATAAAATTAAAATTACAGCCATTCAATTATTAAGTTTGTATTTCAAAGTAAAGAAATAAATACGACTCGAACCTAACCTAAGATTTCTAGATATTTATGATATTTTTGTATCGTTATCTTAAAAGTTTTTGTAAGGTACGACGGTACAGTTATTTCCATAAAAATTAAGAAGTAGTAATCCTTTGAACGTAAACAGACAATTTATCGTGAGGATGATCCGTTTCGAAAACGGGTTTTCCATTTTCTTTGTAATCGTCGTACTTTAATTCGTAAACCGACTTAAAACCGAGTCTAGCAATGGCTCTTGCACTGAAGTGACTCGTACAATCTACTCTCATAAGACCGTATCCTTGTTCGCGCCCGATGTTTCTGTAAAAAAAAATGTAACTGGTTTTGTACTTTTTAATACTAAATCCGTCATACCTTGTTCTTTCCATAAGTTCTTTGGCAATCCCCTTCCCTCGCCAAGCACTGTCTGTCGATAAGATCTTTACGAACATTACCTTTTCGACTTCTGGAAATTTTGCAGTTATTGCCGTCGTGCCTTCTTTACCGGCGTAATCTAAACATTTAAGGATTTTGGCAAACTTGGGGTTCAAACATTCCTCTTCGTCTTTTTTTTTCTCTTCGTCCGTATGCGTAGAACCGTTCAAACAGACTCCGATTATTTTACCGGACGACGTGACTGCCATTAAGGACGTTCCGTCTTTTATACTTTTGAGTGAATACTGTTCGAGTTCGATGCACGTCGAATGGTCAAATTCTATTAATTTCACTGCAATATTGAGGGGTTCATCTCTGAAGAAGAACTGTCGTAAGTGTTCCAACAGAGGTTCCGCATCGTCTTCCGTGATCAGCCGAATTTCGTACGGTTCCGGAGCAGGAGACGTCGGCGTCGATGGGGTTGATGGTACTGACATCGTGTCTTCTGACTATAAATGATAATAATTTAATGTAATTGAATTTCCAGATGTTCAAATTAACAGAAGTACACTATTAAGCTAGACTTACAATTAGCCAAATGTTAGTAGGTACCTAATTGTTGCACTCCTATTATATATACTGCGTTGCTTATAAAATACGTACAATCTAACCGAGATTACGTAGTTTATCAGAATTGTGAGGTATTGGAAATCGAGCTTAAAATACTCAATTTAAGAAGGCTACTTAATTAAGTAATTATCTAATATCTAACGGAAGTTTTAATTAATAATCAAATAAATTTCCACTTACAATACTAAAATTAATAGGTATGTTTATTTCGTAATTATTAAAACTGATGCTTGATTTTCGTGTGTGAAAATTGGTAATTTTTGTTAAAAAAAATATCAGTACCTATCTGCATATTATCAATTAGAAAAAATTAATGTATATCTACATATTTTTTTTACAGTAACATACTCTCCTTATTTCTAAATTTTAATTCTTGTTAAGGACAACAACAATGCGGATTTAAATAGTACCTACACACAAAGTAATTATGTATTAGATTTGTTCGATACAGTTATTTTCCTGTTACCATTACATTGCACATGCATAGCTATAAATTAAATGTTATTAATTATACAAAGGCGAGTGGCTAATAGATAAAGCTATTTTAATGCACAATCATGAGATTCACGAATCAGTTCTAGTAAGTCTTGATGACACCTGCTTGCTGAAAATCTGTTTTTATATCGCAAAAACATTAAAAGTTTGGCCTACATCCAATACACTTTCGGAACTGTAATTTATATTTAGAAATAAATACGAGTTAGATAAGTTAGAGCTCAACCTCTAGCACATGTGCGATTAAAATGTCTTGACCAGATTAGCATAAACACAAATCACACTTACCTCATATTTAGATATCCCTAACTTTTGGAATTTATTAGGTAAAATAAATGCGGACTGCATTTGTAGAGCCATTTCAATATTATTAATCGAGTCGCGCGTTGAAAATTGAATTAATAAATGACAATGAAAGAGCGCAAAAACCGCGAAGTTTACAACTGATACGAGTTTTCATCTCCTACTTTTATATACTCCCCCAAACCCTTCGTAGGAAAGCAGTTTTGATTTCGCAATTTCCAACTTATCTACACAAAATTCATTTCTTTTCCCGTGTCTAGTTCACGGTCAGCAGGAAAGGTTTTTTTATATTCTCGATCCTGTCATATTTTAATGATCCCATTCGAATTTCACCTTTTATTTCGATTACTCTTATTTCGAAAACTAAAAATACAAGCTTCATGATACAAACATATATAACAATAACTGCATAACTGATATAACAATTATATGCAGATTTTCATTATCGCAATCTAATTAGGCACGTTTCTTACAAATCGGTGTGTCACAAAATGTGGAAATAATCGTATAACCGCAAAATACACTAACCGGTAATTAACTATATGGAAACGCTTATATTAGAATTCTATATGTGTCATCTTTGATCGCTTCACTTTTAATTTGTGAAAAAGAAAACGCCGGTGTATGAAAATGAAGGGCAGGTCGAGTTTTACCCGGCTTTGAAATGAAAATCGATGAATAATAAGTGGAATGGCTTATCAAAACAGTTCGTAGCAGCATAAATTTTTCACATTGCTTTATTCGAACTGATTTTATCTGTTTTACGTTCGGAATCTTTTTATTAAATTTCTTAAATTATTCGGCACATTTTTAATCCACTAATTTTTCAAATATCGTCAATTAGGCGTAACCAGTATTTTTAACAAAATATTTAATTGTTACTTTTTGAACGTAAAAATAAAAATGTATTTATTGTTAAGTCAAATTGAAATCATTACAATATTTATTTTATACAGGTACAACAATACTTAAGTTACGATTATTAATTTAAGTGTGCTATTGTGCATTCATTCCAAATCACGAGAAAATTAGCAACACGTTGAAATAAACATTTTTGTTATTCGTGACATGTAATTAAACGTTTAACTGAATTATAAACATTTTGTTATTACAGTAACGCCTCGCGGATTACACATCAATCATCACACGACTCTAAACTGTCAAACATTTATGTTTGCAACGTCCGGTATTATTCAAAGCGACGATTTTAATTATTTTCATCGTTTATTGCTGTTTCATTATGAAAAACTATAAAATTAACACACAAAATACAAATTGATTACATAAAGAATTTAATGTTTGCTAAAATTCCTAGGAAACGATTCTAAAATTACAGTCAATAAATAAACTTATACATATTACTATAGCTACCTATAGAAAAAGCCGAAGATTTGAAAAACTGCTCTTTATAATTTTATTTAAAAACTAGAAACGTATAACCCTCGAAATTAAACGAAAATAATTAAATAAAAGGTTTATTATCACAGAAATAATAAGGAAGATGAAGTTAAAATACTTTATTACTTTCATGCCAAATTGTAATTATCTGTGTGTTAAAACTTTACACTCTTCAGAATGTGAATATTCAGCAATTACAGATTACTAACTGTAATTAATGAATATTCATTAACACTTACATGCATGTTAAAATTTATGAAAACTAACGAGTTTGCCAGTTTCCACACCTGCAAGAATTTTTAAATTATTCAGTTCAATCATAAAATAATAATCACTCACATGAGTATGTAATTAAAACAAATAAAAATTAAAAAACAAGACATTACATTTTCATAATATCTATAAACAAATTATAATATACATACTGCTTGAATTTATCCGATCAATAAAGAAACCGAAGCACCATCGAATTTCCGATTTCAAATATTTATATACAAGAACTTGAATAAAACATGCAATTGTAAGAATGAAACACGTGAAAAACGTATTAATCTTAAGATTAATTCGCTGGAGAATAATATAGGGCCAGAAGATGTTGCTTAACCATTTAGTTTTATTAAACTGGCGTTATCTTTAGTTCTGTTTAATTATTATTTATTACCGGGAAAAGAATGAGAACGTTATTGTAACAAGCAATTTACAAAACCTCCAATAGGTTCCTTTATCGATTTTCACCGACTTTTCTCATTTAATCTTCTAAAAGCTTTGAAAGCTTTTGCGCTTTAATTTAATGATTCTCTTCAAGTTTGTTGCATAAACTTAATTAAAATTGATAGCATTGCTACTATAGACGAAACGACAGGTAGAAGGAGATTGCGATCGAAGGCTATACACACAGCTATTGTGTACCACTTTTTTTATTGTCTCGTTTTAGATCACAACTTCCTTAGTTTTTATGTTAATTACGAAATCTTAAGAACTACACTGAATTTAATTGATTTACATATTTAACAAAAATATGACAGTACCTACGTGTGTAGTCATTTGAATTTTTACAATGGTCAAGATCAGCGACCTTGACATCATCTGGATTGCTGAACTTTAATATCGACATTGGGTTTATACAAATGTATCACATACTTGTTTTAATAAAAATAAATTTCAATCAGTATTCTAAAAACTAAAGTTCTGCAAATTATTTTTAAAATATATATTTTTTATGGATTTTATAACTATTTTTGAACAACGTACTTCTTACAATATTAATTTTAAACAGTTATTTTTTACGATTTTTATTAAATTATTAATTTTACGTGGATCGCTTCTTATAAAATTCGAGTTTCTTTTTTAGTTTTTAATAATATTATTAATATGTTCTAATAAGAGTAGACGATTATTAATATATCGACGGTGTTTTGGCAAAACATCTTAAGAGACAAAAAAGCTAATTTTATAGGAGCGCACATTTTGTGTTGTAGCGTAACCATAAGCAAATTCCTCCTACGGAAATACAAATTAATTGTTCTGGTGGAAAAAATCGAAATGTTGTTACCAGATTTTAACAGGTTATGCCTTTGCCTTAGAAGAATCAGAATAATTAGATAATCAGAATAACTCATTTTCGAAAAAATTGGCGCTTAAAATGTTCTGCCAAAACGCCATCGATATGTACCTCGACCTACAACGTCCTGTATGTATTAATTACTACATATTTTGAACGTTTATAAACCTTGAAATGACAATTTACTAAACCAGTTGATCGATTAATAGGACTATAATCGCTTTCTCTATAAGTAAAAAATATTGTAAATGAAACTGTTATTTTTGAATACACAATAGTAGTAAATGTAACAAAGCCGGTGACGCCAAAAATCATATTAAGGACTGCGTCGAAAAGAAATATGATACAGTAGTAATTAAATGCGAGAAAGGTATTTTTGAAATTAAAATAAATAATATATAGTAGGTATATATTATATTATCGCCATTACTAGTATAAAAAGTGACGTTTTTACAATTGTATGACAATTCCACGTGTGTGAAATAGTATAATTACTATATAACTAATGATTAAATATTCTTTCATCACGTGTTATACACTATACTTTTCCGACGATCACAAGTGTTTATTAAGTGATCTGCTTTTAAGTGGATGCTCGAATTTTGACGTTTAACGTTTGGCACTTTAAAAGCGACTATAGCTTATCCAAACCTATATGATGTTCACGTAATCAACAAGAAGTTACTAGATTGTTTATTTGTAATTCGGCTTAAAGTTTGGAAAGTGGCATATTCTATAAATGATTTACCTGCGTACGTATTAGATGGCATAAAGAAACACTACAATTTATTGAAACTGTCAAAATACGGGGTACGAGGTGCCAGCACTGTGTGAAACGTCATCATCTAGTAACCTTGTATTGATGACGTGAATATCATATAGGTTTGGATAAGCTATACTATTTAGTAATAAAACTGTTGTGCGTAAAGACATTGCGTGACAGGCTAGAAGGGTTTTGATTGGCCGAGTAGCGTGTGCAATCATTGCACAACGGCTACAACGTTTTCGTGTTTATTCCAATAAGTTAAGGTAGTTCAAACGTAGTAAGCTACTACATTGTAACGCTTACTTACCGTGCTCGATGACAATTTACTATAATAGAGTTTGAAAGATGTACTACCAAAAAAATTGTGTATTTTGTCTACTATTCTGGCGCTCGAAATTATGTCAAGTGCCGCTTCTACCTTAATTACCTGTGTATTATTAGTATGTGTCTTCTGTGATCGTACTATATAGTATGGTCAAGTGAGAATGATCGGTAAATGTCAACTTTCAAACTGACAAACGCAAGCGGTAAAATCTACTGATTATAGAAAAAAAATATATACCTATATATCGATGGCGCTTTTGCGAAACGTCGTAAGCGACAAAAATCAAATTTGAAAGAATCGAAATGTTGTTACCAGATTTTACCTAATTATGTCTTTGCTTTAAATGCATAAGATAATCGGAACAACTCATTTTCGAAAAAAATGGCGCTTACGATGTTCTGCCAAAACGCCATCGATATGTAATTATAAACTATCAGTAAGAATCTTTGAGGTAAACAAAAATGCTTATGTTCGTTTCTTCTTGTTATGTTAAAAAGTGGCACTTTTTAACAACAACACTAACAACAATTTCAACTGTACAAAATCAATTATTTTTTCGTTTGACGAAAATGGGGTTAAATTATAGTATCGACAAAAGGTTAATTCTGATCTCAATCTCAATAATTACTTTTTATGAATTTTCACAAAAGTACGACATATGGAAACAATCTACACGCAATAAGGGAGTTTTGAGATAACATACAATCAATTGCCATTGTAATGATTAGTTATAAACAGGCACTTATAAAACTTTTGTTGTTAACCTCGACGTTCGGGTTCTTCGAAACAATTTAAAGCAACAAGGGGCAGAGGTACATTAAACCGACTGAACGTTTATTTTTGTTTAATGTAATCGACAATGGTTTTTAAATTTTTTTATGTAAAACTCGCACACTTAGCAACGGTAATAATATTTATAAAATTCCCCGCAGCATTTAAAAAGTTGTTCTAAAAAGTTAAGAATTAAAAGAACACGAAATTTATAATGTTTTAAAACTTGGTGAAGGGAAAATTTATTTAATCATTCAACATTTAATTGAAGACGTTCATGTTTTATTATTTTACTACAAAACCTTATTTCTGTTTAATTTAAATTATTTTACAATAACATAATAAACCGGTTTACGAAAAATAATAATTAATGAACCTTGACTTATACGTTAATTGCTTTTGCAATTTTGAGAATTTAAATTAAAGACTAAAGACGTCTTTTTAGATCTTCCCTATAAATAAATCAGAAATTAATATTTTAGGAATCGCAACCGCATGCGGATAACTCAGTAATTTCACATTTTATATCTATAATTTCTGTTCGAGTTACTTCAAGGTGGAAATTAAGTAATGGTAGAAATAAAACATCATTCAACTTGAACTTGTACTTTTATTAGAAGGTAACATAAAGGGGTTTATTTCGGTTAATTTTGATGACACGTTACGTACTTATATAGATAAATCATTAAATTATAGTTTACACTTCTTATTTTAATATTTGCGGTTTTTATCTGTGCGGTTTAACCGGATGAAATTAATAACACATTAGCCAAGGCCGCAAGGTGTACTTTAAAACATATGTATTTAAACCATTTAACATACATAATTACCTATTGGATGAATTTGAACAAAATTTGCTTTAAAAAGTACCAATTTTTCGAAAAAAAAAGTTACAATGTGCCGTTTAACTGCTGTAACATTTTAATTGTAATATCCATAAAGTCCTTCTCTTTTTTCCAATGTTTTATGCAAATGAGAAAACCTTGGGCCTCAATGGGTTCGTTACTCCAGACGTTTCAGTTGTCTTTTTACTACAATATTCTTCTACAATATTAAATTTAATCTTTAAATACGAATAATAAAAATGATCTCGGTACTACATTGTAATCACAATACTTAGACCAAAGTACAGTACAGTCTCAGTAACTTGAACTAACTACTGCGTTCACGTTTTCGAGGAGTTCATGTAACTGACAAGGAAGGTTAGACAGGTGGAAATCTCAGAAAAATTTGAAATTTTGCAGAATTGTAATACTAGTCAACTCTAATCAAGAGCCGTATTCCATTCAACTCTTGAAAATTTGAACTTTTTCCGATTTTGCTTATTATCTGTGAAACAAGAGCTATCGCCAACAAACTATATATTTTCGTAAATGGTTGTTCAAGACCTACATTATCATACAAAAATTATGGGTGAAAATCTTAAGGGATGCCATTCCTTCGAATTTTCACCCCTAATTTTTGTATCATAATGTAAGTCTTGAATAGCCATTTACAAAAATAAATAGTTTGTTGGCGATAGCTCTTGTTGTTTCACAGATAATAAGCAATATCGAAAAAAGTTTTCACCCTCTTAAACCTGCTTAAGAGCACGAATGTAATACGGCTCTCGATTAAGGTTGACTGGTACTACAATCCAACAAAGTTTCAAATTTTTCTGAGATTCCCACCTGCCTAACCTTCCTTGTGTTGTGAGTATATAATTACGTAATAATAGTAATTGATATATACCCACGTATATAGTGTGAAACACCAAAAACAGTTAAAATAACATTTATTTATAGAATGGGATATAAAAAAATGTAAAAAATATGCAGTTTCTTAGAAAATGTTTCTTTTTGAGAGCATATACAGTTAATTTGGCAATTCCATGCTGTTTTGAAAAAAAAAGTCATTCCAAATCCTTTCTTTGCACTTGATAAAACCTTAATTTTGTTTTCTAATGTTAAATAAGTAACTTTAACTTAAAGTAACTATAGGTATATTCATAATAGTAACTTAAAATTGTTACACTCACATAAGTCTAAACAATGAATAAATTATTAAACCTGACTGGAAATGAATACCATAGCTGATGTGAGTTTGTTTATTTTTTCGGTACTACCTACACTCCTAGTTTGATTGTATATTGATAATTCAATAGCACTATCACACTTTAAGAGCAAACTAATTTTAAATTTGTATTATTCCGTTGTTTATGTCTAAGAATATAAAAAGTTTTGTGTTCACGTTTTGGAATATATAGAATAGCAAATCAGTCGTTCACGTTTTTGGATGTTCACGTTATAGAGACCATACTCTACTAACTTTCAAATTATTTTATTAATTTAGATACATATATATATATATATATATATATATATAAGTATAGTGTTACGAATGAAATTTATTTATATTTAGTTAACTATGTTATTGTCATCTGCGTTACGGTCATAAATATTAAGTAAACGTAACCACTCTATTTGTAATAGGATACTTCAATTTAGGTCATGAGAGCTGAAAGCTTATATCCCGTTTTGGTTCCATATGACGTCCCTATTTGCAATGACATTTCATAATGATATTTCATAAAAGGTCGACTTGGAAGTGACATGTACATACTGAAGTACATACTGCATATACACCTATGTTGCTTTGTAACTATGTAAGTTCTTATCGGGATTAATAAAACAAATAGCGCAGACATAATTAGTCAAATAATTAATAAGTAATAAATGTTAGGTCATATTTCAGAACCGTATTCGTATACTAACTGAATTTTTTAATATTTTACAAAGTACATCGAACACTAATTTAAAATAATTTAGATAATTACCGTATTTGCCGGCGTATAAGGTGAACTTTTTTCTTAAACGCCGGCAAATACCTACGGTAATTTAATAATAATTATTCAACATTTTTTATGCCAGAGAAGTAAATTATTAGCTCCTAGATTTAGTATAAATAATACTGTCAATAATGGTGTTAATACAGTTCCAATTAAGGTAATATTTAAATAGGAAAACAATTTATTAGGTATATCTACATATATACAACGTAGAATTACCAACAAATCATTGTACCTATCTTTTTTTTTAAATATATACTTATACATAAACTAAACATAAAACAACTAAATAACAAATAATATGCAGAATGCAGAATAAATATTATATTTTTCAATTGTGGATTTGTAATACAAGGGTCTCGTTAATTAAGCGAAATACATCGAAAGGTAGATAGCCACTTAACCACCTAATCGAATAACTTGCTTGATTCGTATTTGCTCTATTAGAATAGAATAGGTACAAACCTCGAGAAAAAACTTAATTAAAAAATCTTACGTTCATTCACTGTAATTTTTGTACGACCGTGATCGAAAACAAGTGACGGTCATAAGACAACTTATCAATTTATTATGCAACACCACAGTCGTTCGTCTTGAAATATATATTTAGTATCATTATTTCTTTTATTATAATACATAAATAGTGATTTATTATTGTTATTAATGTGCCCTTCGTAATTTTGTTATTTATTTCAAAAACTCCCACTTTTTCAACGTACGCGTGCCGTTTTAAAATTCTAATATGTAAATAATTTCATTTATATACTTGTACCGATTGTATAGTCGATACTTTCTTTATTTTTATTTTTTATACTTATACATCATGCGTCACTGATATTATAATTAAAATGGTCTGAACGTGCAACGACCATTATAAATAAATATTTAATGATATTTTTGTATTTGGGTCGGTGCGGCGCGGCACTGGCGTCAAAACGCTCGAAAAGCTGTCGCGCTTACAATTAGATGCACGCCGCTGAGTGGTTATCCTGACAAATAGCGTGACTATGGCAACAAGAGGCTATACTTTCTATAACAAACTCACCGAAGTCAGACGAAGTCATTTTTGTTTTTTTTACATACTTAACGAATCCTTTTTATTGAAATCGAATCCCTGTAGTTTCTAGAAGTTTCAACAGTTACTACAAAGACGAATGAATAATAATAATTAAATCGTCGTCCTTAAGAATAAGTCGTAATGCATTTTTTTAATTACCTACCTATTATTGTTATAACGAGTACGAGCGTTTCCAATTTGGTCTGATTTAAAACCTTTGTTATTATTTCAAAGTTAATTACTGTTCGAACAAATTTAAACTATAAATATGTCAGTTACACTTCAACTACTACCTACTATGTAAAAGGACTTTTCGGATACCTTGTTCTATATTTTGCTGTGAATTTAGATCGATAATAAGTTACTACAATAGCACGACATTCTTGTGATCGTTTAATCTGAGTGATACGGAGGTTTGTCCTTTGTACAAAAAAAGAAGGGATTGTAGCGCAATATAGGTAATTCCGAAATAAACTATGAAATCCAATTTCGTTTTGTTTGTAACCGTTCAATTACGTTCGTGTTCTGAGTTTTTCGGTTAAATTGGAAATCAATCCAAAATTCAATAAAACGAAACGGTTGCCGCCGGACACGTTTTATACGTAAAGGACGATAAGGCAAAACTGATAATTAAAACAATCTTGATTGAATATTTTGAATTTTTTTAGACAAAAGAATGTCGTGTTATGTTATAAACAGTTCTGATGATTTAACTCGTCCTGTACTTTCTATTACTTTCAATATAAACACGAGTCGAGCCCAAGGTACTTTAGTATTTATAGCACGATGCTAAACGAAATATGAAACAAGCGTAATCGTGTTCCGTTTAAAAGCAGGATTTATTTAAATCAGATAAGTAACTAGGTCTCGAGCATATCGTACATGAGAACAATAAAAGTATAAAAATCTTGAGGTAATCAAATATGTACGTATATACAGGCGGTAGGCAGGTACCCTACTCTATTTAATGAAAATTCATTATTAAAATTTAAAAATTATCCTCGTGTATTAGAATGCATTTATTTATCAGACAACACTAACTACCAGACTGGAAGTTAGAGACAATCTTTTCGTAGGCCTCGAAGCTTTCCTAACTTAATTCCATTTTTGTTGAATTTTCATTTTCTATTTAAAACTCGATTTATTAGATAATCGAAAACGGAACTTCATATACCCACTAAAAAGTTATTTAATAATTTGTTAGCATTTAATTTCAAACTTGAATGAGGTAAGTATTTACCTAAGTATTTAATTACAATTTAAATTGCCTACCATGTTTTATTCGTAAAAGCAGCATAAATAATTTATTCACATTTACGTAAATAATCACAACATAGAACTAAATATTTATTCGACAACGGAACTTAATTTGCAAAATAGTCTTTTATAAATTTTACCTACAATGTGTATCTCGAATTGTTTTTGAAATACATATTTATTAAAAGATGTGCAAGTTATAAGAATATAATTATTGTTAACTTGAAAATTAAACACTTTTCTGAAAATGTTTTAGAACAAATATACTTAAGTATCATATTTTTCACTTGCCTATCAAATTTTAAAATGATCTCATATCTACATTTTTATTAAATATTTTTATAGTAAAGTAGTTCAGGAAACGTTTAGATATTGAAAATGACCTTCTTTATTCATTCATTTATTCACGTAATTAAACATTTTAATTATTATTAGAGTTTTATTGATTCAATAACTTTTATAAAATACAAACGATAATAGTATTAATTATTAACGCCAATTAAAATTCGCTAATTTTTTTAAAGTAAAATCAATTAGATATGTTTATCAATTATTATCGACAATTAATTTAAGCTTGATTAAGCCGTATAAAACTCAAGAATACTTTATAAAAATAAAATACAGATAATTTAAATGGTTGATTTCGTATTTATTGCCAAGTTAAATTTATCGAATAACGTTAAAAATAAACACGTGTATTTTGATCTCTTCGCTTTTCTGCATTTTTACTATAATAAAAATATTAATAGGCATCGAACTATTGTTTTCTATTTACGCTGGATATTAAATTTGTTTAATAGCTTGGGAATACCTCGTCGAAGTGTTTCATTCAAGGTAACTTAACGACTTTTTCCTATTACAAAATAATATAAACTTAGATAAGAAATTTAATCAGGACACGATAAAAACCATTATGGCAAATTAAGTTTTCGTTGCAATAATTTTTATGAAATATTGTCTATTACTATAAAGGAAATAGTATCGACTTACGTTTCTCAAAAAAGTTGAATAACAATAGAACAGTCTCTACGAAAATGATTGCTGCAACTGAACTGCGTCCTGTAGTATCAAAAAAAGTTATCACATACACTGTCTTCCCCTTGCTCTGCGTAGTGATAAACAGAAGCCCATTTAATATTTATATAAGTATCTATTACATCCAATAATATATTTCATTTCGATTCGGTACATGTGCGGTCGTTTTGTGCAATATTTACCATTCTTTTTTACATATTTTAATGTACTCGTGATTACAAGGATATTATATAGGCTATTTGTAATTCCAATTTACAGTAAATGTTTGTTTTGTAGATAATAGTGACCCATTAAATTTTTGTCTAAATTACCTTGATGTTTGAACGTTGTTCATAATTCTATCTTTATACAACCTACGGGTACTTATCTCGAATTTATCCAACGTAGATAAATAATTCATAGATTAGATACTATTTAAATACATTTTGTACGAAAACTCATTTGGAAATTTAATAACGTAGACAATTAAATAAAAATACAATAAACGTGATCGACTGGCCTATTTCTTCATCACTAGCAGTTGAATCGTCGACCCTCATATTACACAACTAAATGTCAATTCGAATAAAATTGTAATTTATAATACTCTGAAAATAATATAAAGTAGTAATAAAACCACGGTAAATACGAATCTCGCATATATAATAAATCTGTAAAACCTCCCGCAGTCCTGAATACTTGAAGTGCTTCGGGTCACGCAAGCTCAGGTGCTACACATGTGTATCTAGTATTATTTAACAGACCCGGAACAATGTTCACTCCGGACTTTCCGGGCCGACCGTCGATTCAGACTGCCCGAGTTTACGGCAACATTATTCCCAGAGAAATATCGTTTCGGGCACAATTTAAACCCTAAAACATTCGAATTGTTTCCTATCTCTGTTCGATCGATTTTCGTTTTAGGATATCTGATATTCCAATACGTTTGCGAACAAATTTACCCCTATTTATTTATTAAACAAATAATAATAGCGCTTTCAATAAATGAAAGTGCTTTCGGAACATTCTATTTCCGTGTTTCAAACGTTACATGACGATAATCGATAATTACAATAATTTTAATATTGCCACAAATATCCGTTCTACCTAGATAAATGTAATAATAGAAGAATTATTATTGTCGCAACTAATTTCGAACACTTTTTTAATTGTGCTGTTTTTAATGATCATAAATTTATCATAAATATAAATACTTAAAAATAAATAACGTTTTAAAAAAGCTCCAAAGTATTTTTCTTTAAAGAAAGATTTGACAGATAAGATAATTTACATGAACGTAGGTATAATACATTGTACAAGGTACAAATTGCGTAATTTATTAATCTTTCTGAAAAGTAGATTACGTACAGTAAGTGATGTGTACGTGCGCTCCTATAATCTCGCGAACTTGTTTTTTTTCCTTTTTTTTTGAAACGTGAGGATCAAGTGCCTACGAACAAGATTTGCGCCACGAAGAAAAGTATGATTTTTTTAATTCCCCGACTTATTATTATTATCGTGAACTTATTTATAAAGTTTGAATGCGCTGCGTTTAGATCGCAACGCGAATTCTCTGTAACTAGAGGCATTCTAAAAACTCGATTAGGCGGTCCAAGTTTGGTACTTTTATCTTAACCTCGTTTTTCATTTCGTGCTCTGTTGTATTTCCATATGTGTAACATTGTTTACAACATGAATATTATTTATACCAGTCGAGGCTTTACGGCCTCCGGCCGCCGCCGTCTCTGCTTTGTTGACATTCGCTCGTTGCGCGAAGCCAATCACGCAACCTGTTTCGCAGGTTGACTCGCTTCGCAAACTAGAATCTCCACTAAGCGTTGCGGATTTCCGTCAACATCTGACGATGAATAACAATTTCGTATAAACATTTTCGAAACACTGTGTATTTCGAAAATTCCGCAAGCGACTTCTCAGAAAACCGCCGAAAACCGTTTGTCGGAGACGTTAAAAAAACTGACGTGCTGCAGAAATTTTGCAGCGGTAGTAAAGTTCGGTATGTCGAAAATTGTTTCTGTATTCTCCCGTGTCCGACCCGCTTTCGTTGGTATCTTCGACGAGACGTCGAAAAGTGCAGAAAAACGCATACTTTAAGTATCCTACCGTCCTTTGGTAATTTTCGCGACCGGTTTCGCCCCGAAAAAACGCCGCAAAACCGACCATTTCGCAAATCCCCGTCCGAGGTGACGTTAAAGTCGAAAGAAAAACAATCGAAACGTCACTGCGTAGACCTTCGAAAATTTACATTTTTCGTCCGCTTAACGCGAACATCTTCTAATGCCGAGTAGTGTGCTGACCGGATAAGGGTCCAAACTTTCGATTGCGACCTTCCGCCGCCCTCCGCCCTTCCGATCTTCTCGACCTTAGCGTCTTTTGTTTCATTAAGAAATCGACGCCGAACCCTCGCTTTTACGGATAGCGGCCGCTGTTTTGCATATTATAATGTAGTAATGAGAACACCAAATCCACAGTAAAAATTAATGAAAGTTAGGTACCTACTTAATTAAATAAAAACCGTTAATTAAGTGTAGATATTCGTAAACACATGCATACAATAGAATGTCATAGAGAAACTATAAAAATCCTTACTGTAAAAGTCATTACCAAGGACTTACATTTAATTAATGCAAATTGAAAAATATTTATCACGTTGGTTTTACGAAATACATATTATGCGGTTATAAAAACGTTTAAAAATAATATAATGACCTTCAGTATTTTGTATAAATTAAATTCGAAAAATGTAATCTAAATACGATTGTTTGGAATTAGTTATATATCGACGTAAACCACAAAAGCCGCTAAATATTTCGTTGTTACTAATTAAATATTTCTGGAAATTGCAGATAAAAGTTCATGGAGCTGTCTAAATTGTGTAAAATAAACAATGACCGTCAAATCGAATGGAGAAACTAATAATTTTTATTAATAACAACTACCTATATAGTAAATCGATATAGGAAATATGGATTCATAAATTCCATTATCTTAAAGTATTCTTTCGGTATTAATATCGCACAGTTCAAAAAAATTCTGTTTTAATTATCTACCGCTATTTATTAGTAGGTAATCAATACCAATATAAACCATCAGAGTTTGAGAAATTTTCGTGACCAATTTCAAAACAATAAACACCTCTTGCGTGAGGAAGTTAATATTTTTTTTTCATTCTGGTATTTATTTCTGTATTGTTATTAATCTTCTCAAAGTGTATTAAATTAAGATAAAATTCCATATTTTTATGTCACAAGGTCGAAGGAAAATATTTATTTACAGTTTTTCGTATGCTTATTCATATCAGAATACAGATAAACCCAATAAGCCTATAAATAATTAAAGCAAAATGGTGTAACCGTTATAATTTCAAAGTTACTAGGTAAATATATATTTTTTAATTTTCAAGTTATACATTATTACATCTTGTATCATAAAATTAGTCATTTAATTAGTTAAAAGAATTACTTTTTTTATATAACTAATAAATATTAGGGTTACTGCGACATCTGTTGAATAATCATTGCATTTGGAAAAATTAAACACAGATATCTCTGGAAATCTACAGCACACTTTATTCATTTATTTAAATAATATAAACTAATTTATTCAAAATCCATGTTTACATCGATCTTACTAATTATAAACATGTTTTTAAAACAAACGTTATATTTCTAAGAACTTAAATTAATTGATAGAATTATAGACACTCAATTTTGCTTATTATTACTTTATTTATTTAAATTTTCGTTGTCATTTCAAGAAATTAATTAAATGTGGTCTACTGATAAATCTATAAAAAGAAATCCTAGATAAAGAAACAAAACACTTCAAAGTTTCTCAACCATCTGTGATGTATGTGTGTGATTAAAAAACGAATGTTTTAGAAAAATTAAGTTACATAATATGTAGTCAAATTGAATTCCCTCTTTATATAGGTACGTGTCGGAAACTTACTGTTTTGAAACGTGAAGTGAAGAATCGCTCCTTCGGGATACTCACCACGTGCGCACGCACGCGAGTTACTTTCTCGCAGTTAACGTAGAGATGGGCATTTTCTCGTATTTACGTACCAAGTTTGGGGAGGCAATTTATCCTAATCTGTATTATACTGTTTCTATTCTATCTAATAAGTGATAAAAATTGCCATTTTTGTAAAATGTATCTATGCATTTCCTTTAAAGTTGTGTAGAAAAAATTAGAGTAAATGATTTGATAAATATATACTATAATTAATTTGCGGATGTGTTCCATTTACCTTGAAAATTGCGTACCTGCATAATTTATTGTAAAATAAAATCAACAAAATTCAATAATGTTTTTCTAAATGTTTGGTACTGAAGAACACTAATTGAAACTCGTTAAAATTAAAACCGTATAGAAATATTGATTATCATATAAAAAGGGGTGAAAATCAATTAGATCATTGGATGTCATCGCGCTTCGAATACTAAAAAAATCCAGGCAATAAATCTCAAACATAAGTTAATTTAGTTACTTTAAAGTGTATTGTTCAAAGTTCCGCATCAACGTGTTATGTGTTTTATTAATTAAAATGAAACTGTCATTTTCCTTAATTTATATTGTTCGTATTTAACACTGTGACTTTCATATATACCCATTATGTGGCCTGCGTGCGTGCGTGCAACTTAAAAACGCAATCGAGCTAAAACTACTCGATTAGCCAGCCTTCTTATTTGTTTTGAAATTAAATTGATATGTTTCTGTACTCTTTGTAAGATTCTAAAAACTACTTTCTTTTTTACAGTACCTTTATACCCATATAAGTATAATATTGAATTATTTAAACAAATCAAAACTTAATTTTTTTATCTTAAATATTCGCACCCTTATTATTTCCATCACAAAGCTTTAGTTACCTACCGTCTAAAACATTTTAGTGAAAACGATTTTAAATGTTAGATCTTAATTCTTTTGATATCCCAAGTAGGTATCGGGTATAGCTTATTTTAAATATTAATTCCTCGGAAATACGCATATACGAACAAGACCTTTTTCAGTCTAATATAAAAGCTTCACATTGTTTGTGTAAAATTAGATGGGAAACTAATCCTTACGCAGTTCACCCCTAGATGGCAGATGCGCCTACTGAAAATTCCAATTTTCCAAACTAATCAAATTAATGGCAAAATACGTATTTACAAAGTGTAGTCTTTCTCTACGCTCTTATTTATTTAATCGTTAAATCAAATCTATTCTAGGTAGGTACTTACATTAGTTTTAATTCGTCCCTATATAAATATATATATATATATATATATATATATATATATAAACATGTTTTTCTTCGTCCTTTTCGTAATAAAAAGGACTTCTGAAGATATATTATGCTAAGGTACCTACTTATTTTTAATTTTAATTAGCTATTATACCTACTTGTACCATAGTACGAATATTTTAAATCTTTACAAATTAAAATTTGAAATGCATTAGGTGCCTTGGTATATTTTGTAATTCATTTAATTCTTTCTGCAAGTTTTTCACATGTTCAATCATACTTTTTTCTAATTAATTTAAACGTTTGTTATACTGTTGACGTTCTAAAATGTAAGAAAGTATGTTTATGTGTCGGTTCTACTAACTATGTAGGTAAGTACCTACTTAAAAAGTTTGTAAAAAAAAAGATGAATGCGAATATTTCTTTCGAGTTCCATCCAAATTTATTTTGGGTTGTAGTAGCACGTACCCATGTATAAATACAGATATGATCTGCTAAAGTGAAGCAATACAAATCAATCTTTGTCCGTATTCTTAAACCATTCGACAATCCGTTGTGCACAAACAATCGTATAAATATTTCTAATACGGGTTTCGCGGTGGCATTATTTGTAAACAATATTAATACTTATTTGATATCAGATAGAAACATTCAAATACGGTCCCATCTCTAGCGAACGATAAGCAAAGAGAGCATCGTTTTCGTTTTACCGCTTTCTGCGTACACTTGCGCGCGGTAGTTCAGTGCAGTGCGGAACGTGTCATGAGGAAGTCGCCATGCGGGATAGCAAAATGGCAGAATTGAAATTTGAGGCGCCTCTTGCACAGTTCGAAGAATCTGATGAATGGGGCTCCAATGAATTTCAAACGGGCACAATCTTAAAAAACGAAAACGAACTGAACAACATTAATTTAACAAAAAATTTAAAAGATAAAGATTTAAACGATGTGTTAAATGATTTCAACGAGGACATCCTTCTCAACGACAATTCGAAAACTAAAATTGTATCGTCAAAAAATTTAATTTTAAATGGGGACACCGCGTCGGTTGCCGACAATTTTACCGAAACCTTTTCTGGATCACTCGAGGATTTAGTTAATACCTTCGACGATAAAATTACGAAGTGTTTTGGAAATTATGAAGAATCTGTTGAAAAACTGGCTCCTGTGCAAGTGCGGACGCAAGAAGAAATTATGAATGAATGCCAGTAAGTTTGTTTTTTCTTCAAATTCCAAGTTTAATAGTTATACGTTAAGTAAGGTCAATTTAATAGAATCATTATGACGACAACGTGCTGCCTTCGTTATCCAAAATAAGAAACGTTCGTAGGAGGTATTATCTATAGATATACCCTTTGAATCACGAGTTAATCGAAATTGCACGCGAATAATTACGTACGTATATGTTCTCGTTGCGGTTTTTACAGATAACATTAAGCTTTCCTTAAATTGTTTTATTTATATTATGTCGTTATCGTCAGACTTAAAATAGTTGATAACGAATAATTTATTTTCCAAACATTCGGGAAATAAGGCGCATGTGCGTTATTTAAGGGAGTACAGAGAATGCAAAATCAATACCTAAGTAAGGGTGTGTTTCCCCTCCGCCCCTCACACTTGTTACTTTTGCCATCAACTACATTTAGGGTTAGGGACCGACCTTGCCGATGTCAAAATTTGTTTTTATAATTACACATTCCTTTGTCGTATAAAGAATTCTGTAGTCTTCAAAGTGCACGTCCGTTTGCCCTCAAATAAATACATTTTCAGTAACTACCTATGTACTTATATATGTAAATATTTTTCGTTTAGGATAGGTACACGATCAGATTCCTACAAATTTTAAATTGTTGTAATTTTAATTATTTAATTCTTGTAATCGACAACCCTCAAATAATCTAAAACTCATTACCGTACAAAGAATAAAATTAACTTATTGTTAGTAACACCTAATATTATAATTATTCGAGTACAAAAATCTGTTACATTAAAAAATATCCGAATGTGAGAAGGTATTTTTTAAATGTTGGCAGTAGTTGGATCACTTTAAAAAAAATGAGGACCTTCAGTATTCCTTTTTAAATTTTATAAATAAATGCGTTGGCAGCGATTTCGTTTACAATCACAATTGTAAATAGACTGACAATATGGTACCTAATTTTCAATTTGAATCTTTACTTAAAAAGTTGAAATCGAAAATGTTTCCCAATGGGTGTAGCAGTCGAGAAATCCCGATGAAATATGATCTTTTGTAAAATCGATTTAAAACTTTTGGTGGCACTGTCACTTTTTGAACGAGATCCCTTTATCGTTGTCATATTTATTATTCGAAATGTTTCTATTGCGGTATAATTTTTTACAGCTGGAATTCGTGCTTAATATTCTCTTTATTTTAACATTATTTTATAGATAATAATGTAATTTATTGTAATTTTATTATAATTTATAATACAATATTTATCTAGATATTAATTTCAAACAACATGCATATTTCAAGAGTCCCTTTTCTCCAAAATAAAACTTTAAAATTGAAACTCGAGCACAATTGATAAAAGCACCTACAAAATTATTTTAACACCGACCGAAAGTTAGGTAGTGATGTTTATCGAAATTAAGTAGGTACACTTACTTATATTAAGACTTCGACACGAAACTTCAAACACTTCAAAAAGACCGAAATATAAAAACAATCAAATAACTATTCTTCGGCACCGTGGACCTTTTTTTTTATTCGTTCAATCGATTCCTTCTATTTTACTAAGGCTTTCGGTACAATTCTTTTCCGGATTAGGACAAGCCCCCGACTGTAGCAAATTCGGTCGTCAAATCACTGGCCCAAATTGAATTCCATCACATCACACTTGCTCCGAATTTTATTTCCGAAATCGTGAAAACTATAGGGGAAATGGAATTAAAAAGAGATATCATCCCTTCGAATAAATTCATGATTAAATTTTCTAAAAAAATTATAAACAACTTATACTGTTTTACGGTATTAAAATAATATGTAGTAGGTACGTCATTTTATGTCATTTAGTTCTTAATTATTTATTAGTCATTTTTATGATTTATTTAATAAAATTATTTATTACTTTTATAAAATAGGCACAAGATTCATTATTTAAATCATTATTGTATTTATTAAATTTGTTAATGGGAATATCTATACCCACCAATGTTGGCCCAATTAAAACTTACAAACAAAAATCCGTATCAGTTTTCTCTTAAATTAATAATTTTATAATTACTGTTACATAACTATAGGTACCTAATTCCAATTTTAGTAAATATTTTGCATTTAAAGTAGTACTAATTAAGTATTAAGTAGTCCCAAAAATTACATAAGTACGTATAAATAGATATAACGTTATATATAACTAATATATAACGTTACTTACGTATAGATAGAGCCGTTCCTTAACTAAAAAGAAAATCAATCTTTTTCCAGAAAAGTTTGAAGAAGGTAAAATTTCGCGTTACTTTAGAACCTTTGAAAGTGTCTCACTTACCTATAAATATCAGCTCCCCGTTTATTTATTTTTTTTTTAATTTTAAATTTATCAGAAAATTGTTTTCTAAGGGCCGGTCTTTCAATCATCGAATAAAGTTCCAAATTAATTATTCGTAAAATAACTTCCTTCGACACGTTTGTTGTAACAAACGTTTCCAACGAAGTTATTCTACGAATAGCTTATTTGAAACTTTATTTAATGATTGAAAGACCGGCCCTAAATGTACAATTAATACAATTAATTGAAAACATGCCAAAATGTAGGTAGATATAGTTAACAATTTATCCAAAGTCCATCTACAAAGGTTAATTTATTTTATTTGCAAATATTTCCCAGGCGATGGAAAGTCTCAATAACATTTATTGTTCTTTATTAGTCATTCTAAAGATAATTATACGTAGTTCCAAATGCCTTATACTTTCAACTAAACCTATTTGCACTGAAATGTTGAATATATGTAGTTATATAAATGCAAATTGAAAGTTTTTGATGTTCATAAAATATAACCAGTATAGGAACTGTAGCATCAACAATTCGCTTGCCCATTGGTTGAATTGCTTCCACGTAGGGATTAAAATTATATGTAAAATACTATATAGTTTACTTTTTATTTCTAATGTACCGTAATATTTCTCAAAATTGTGAAAAATTTGATTATTTTGAGAAATTTCTCGTCGTTAATTATTATAATTTATTGAAATGATCGTTTATAACACTAATCGTAAGTACATTTAATTATTATAGCTTGTTTATTTTTTTCTCTTCATCAATATAGATCAAAATGCATTTGCACAATTATTATTCAAGTATAAGTCTCACTTTCAGGAACCTACAAAATGAAGAAGAAAACCTGAAAGAAAACCTACAAAAAAGATACAAGTACGATATATGACTTAAGATTACATTATGCTTCAGTACTCGTGCCTGGACACCTTTACAAATGATTAGAAACACTGAATATGGCATATTATAGTTTAAACATTTTTAGACATCTAATACATATAAAGTAACCTATATTAACCATACAAAAAATCTGTTTAAATCGCGCAACCGGCGAAAAGAATATTATTTTATATTTGGGATTTACGGTATTTACGTCAAAGCCAAAATTGATTTCTGAATTCGTATGCTTGCTAAACCGATACAGAATAGAATTCAAAAATCTCAAAAATTAGCCAACAATCTTCTTGTAGGACTAACAGATTTGTAATTTTAAAATGAAAAATGCCTTCGTAATTTATTAAATACCTGAAACATTAATTTTATTGATATTAGTTCGTTTTATCACCGATATCTATGAACACGTTGTGTAACTGCGGTGTCAAAATAAAGTAGGTAGATAGATACCTATTTAAAACGGAATCGAGCATTCTAGCGCAGTTATTGTTTTTTGAATGCAGGTAATTAAACTGTGCCTTCAAAAACGTTAATTTGTATCATATTTTGTGCGTCGATATGACTAATAAACGTATTCTACAAATTAAATCCGTAAACTAATACTTTAAATGCATTAAAAAGTGATTCAAGCTCAATAGAACACTTTTAAGTTTGCATTATCGTAATCTCACTATGGCAACCGAGCATGTCAATGGTTTTTCCAAGCATGGCATTTGAAGGATCGATTTCGGTATCTATATCGACTTCAACTGTACGCATTATGACATTTACACTGCAAAGGTTACAATACGGAAGAATAGAAATTATAGGTCTGAAGGGTGTAAGAAAGGAACGTTTTCAATTAAGTACTTATTGTTAAATTTTAATTCGAACAGTCCGAAAGAGTCATTTATGTCGCACATCTGTTATTTATTGCGTAAGTGATATGGTTAAAACAGGTTACGACCTTGAACTTTCTTGGCAATTAAATTCCACTAATTATTGCGATATGTATTAAACTGTTTATTAATATTAGACAGTAATTTTGTTGAAAATTCGTTTTAATATTAAAGACGACATTTCTAAGTACTTAAAGCTATATATACACTAAAAATGAGACGTACTATTGATTAGAGGTAGGTAGTCGTCGGGCCTGCTGACCTTTTTATGGGACAACCACGAAAATTACATTATTTTATTCTTCTACTTATATCCTAGAAAATTTTACTTAAGAAAAATGAGGACGAATACTTGACGTACCTATATTTTTGTTGCGGCTATTCACCTTTAGCCTTAAAAGTTTATGTTTATCCTCATATATCAATAGGTACATATTTTTACTTCCCGATAAACACTTCTTCAATAATCTAATCTGATTGTTAGTGTAAATCGTTTTTTCGAGTATACACCTGCAAATCGATGCAGCCGTTTTCTTGGCAAGATTTTAACTTCTCACTTAAGGATTTTTTTATTTTCAATTGCTCCAATTTTGCTCCTAAAGTTGTGTGGTTGGACTGCCAAAATTTCTCTACGTTAGTTAAAATCGAAACAAACTTAACCTACTTACTATTTTTTTATGTTTATTGAATGTCATTTAAATGTTAAAAAATAACAACACATTACGATACGCCGATTAACTTGTATAGTAATTAAGTAAATATCTACAGTTCAATAAATTCATAAGATCGTCAGATTAATATTTAAAAAGGTGCCAAGAAGGCACGTTTTCGAAGGAAAACAATACAAAAATATCTAACCCTAACTTAAAACCGGATGTAAATGAATATGTATGAATTTTAAATACCATGATTCACTATATTTGCACTGCGAGAATAATAAATGCATCCCGTTTTAAATCTCAACATCTTTCTGGCATACATTTCCTGTTTATACTATTCTTATTAAATGCTCTCTTCCTGTTAAAATTTTGTTTAATAAAATTACGCTTTTAACGAGAATTAAACCGTTAAATATTACTTACTCTCTGGAGAAAACGACGCAAGCCCTAGAAAGCCATGCTTTCTGAACCTACCGTACCTGGCGTTTATATCGACGAAATTAAATATTAAACCTTACACCGGCGTCGCGACGCTCATGTGCATTTTCGTGGCGCCATCAACTGTACTATTTGGCAACAGCGGGGTTTCGATACAATGTAAATTAGAGGCGCGGGCATTTTCCAAGCTTTTTCCCATCAAAGGGAATTAAAGTTAAAGCTTTTTGTTTCAATATGTATTTATCTAAGGAATTGATACTTTTAATACGGCCTTTAAAGTGAATTTAGAAGAGGCTTGCGGTGCGATTACAACAAAGCGTTTTCGGCAATCTACCGTATTAAATTAACTCGCAGCGAGAGCGCGTTTGTATGCTAACGTAAGATAAAAGGTTTTCCTTGTTGGGTGGGAGTTCTGGAAACGTTTCCTATAAGATTTTTACTCGATTTTCAGATCGTTGCTGTTTATAGAGGGCGTTTTAACTTTGTTAGATTTTTAAAATCGAGGCAATGACGAGGCTAAAATTCCTATTTTTATTTTTTCTGGATATTTAATAAATACGTAAAAGTAACTATAATTAAATATTGTGATCGTTGTTGATGAGAATTGTCCGAGAACGCGATTTTTTCTAATAAGACGTGATAATATGTATGTTCTGTAAAAGAAAAATAATAATACCAAAAAGAATAAAACACATTTTCTTTTGTTGTGAAAGCGATTTCGCAGTGTAATAACATTTTATCTATAAAAACAAAACAACAGATATAATTACAAAATAAGATACCTAATTAAGTCAAATGCATGTAATAAATGTAGGGTAGTTACTATAATAAGTTTTTTATTAGACTATCGACTTTAAAATATCAGTTGATTTTATTTTAAAAAACATTAGTGATACCATCACTATCAAACAAGACAGTATATATGTATGTATCTTGTAATGACCTAAATGCGTCGTGTTTATCGTACGACAAACACTATGTGTGCGTGCTATTATATCAATAAAAATGTGGATTTTGCAGTAGAAGATACTAAATTTGCTTGCCTTCGATTACAATTTACACCCTTACTATTTTAGAAAATTTACTTAACAGCAATTGATTTTGTAAATTAGGTCAGTTATAAGTAATTTTAACAAAGTTCTCCAAAGAGAATTTTTGGTTTACAGTCGATCAAAGCGTGTCAATGTTACTACACTGTTAGATTAGTTAATTAAATGCAAATGAAGACTCAATCTGAATCTAAAGAGGCTTCAAAGACATTAGGGTTTATTTAAACGAAACTCCAGAGACCAGACATAAAGAATAACTCTCATTTGCATATTTCTTTTAAAAATAAATCAGAGCCTGGTGTTGTAAATCAATTTACAATTAATTATGTTCAGCAGGAAGAGAACATGAAAAAATTTGCACTTATTAGATTAATTTCATCATCGGTTGTTTGAGAAACAATATTTTTACCTCAAACTGCTTGTTTAAATTTTTATAAGCAATATTTACGGCCGCACGTCACTTCATAGATGAAAAATTGTATCATGTGTCACAGCATTACTATGGATACCGTGTTCTTTTTATTCGGTACTTCACAAAAAAGACAGAAACTCATCAAACAAAATAGCGTTATCTTGTTTGTTTTTTGTGTAGCCCTGGGCGACGTATCATTTTCGTAGATGTTATAGAGCGAGAAAGCAGACTTGATGGGCAGTACTAACGATAAAAATTATGATGGCGTTCTCGAAAATACGACTTGTACTATAGAAAATCGATAATTATAGGTTATTGTGTTTCAGTTAATGTCGCAACCACCAAATAGGTAATTTAGTTATTTTGTTACAAAATGATGTAGATATAAATAGCTTTTAATAAAGGGGATCGCACCGATTCGCTCTTCCGATCTATTAAGCTTAAAAGCATAATTAGGTACGCCTGTTATCTATTATTGCGCCTAATTCGCGGATTTATGAAAATAAATTGTATTTATTGTTATTGCAGACGTCACACTTTATAAGAATTCATATAATTATTGCATAAATGAAGTGATCATTATATCGGAGCAAGCAGTTTCTAGAAAACCTTTGAATAAACTGACTGTTATTGGTAAATTATCCACGACTTATGTATTATCCACGTATAGCACGGAATACATTTTAATAAAGTTTAAGGAATTGATTGTCGCAAAAATGCGGCCAATTAATTAAAACATATTGAATGTGCATAGGTATAAACCGTTTAAGATCTAGGTAGGTATACCTCTCCACCGTTACCGCCACCCGCCCTGATCGATGGAACTATTAAAAGACTATGGAGATACGAGATTTATTTTCAGACATCGAGTCTAGACGATTAAGAATCGAGATTATAAAGTGACAGAATATCGGTCAGGTTGTGAAAAAAAATATTATATAAGCATTTCCTATAATATCTTCGTAAAATAAAATGAAATTTATCTCGAAGGCGCTCGCGAGAACGTCGCGCAGTAATCCAGAGGGTTAGAAAATAGCGAACATTGGTATTAAGAAAATGGCTTTCACAGCAATATGTTTTCGAAAAATAAATGTAAGCTCTAGTGGAATAATGCTCTAATGGCATAGGAAATGTAGAGGCGTACCAAAGCCAAAAAGTTTCGTTTTATAAGTGTCATATTATATTTAATAGTGTTTTGCGAATTCTGATATCATCAAAAATTGTGGTTTTATGTATATTTTAAATTGCTCCGTATCGCGCTGTAACTCACGTGCCGCTATTTTTTTTTTCATTCTCTGAAATTGCCAATTCACTTTGACGAATTGCGAGCCTTGAAATTTATTTTACTTACAATCGGTGCCATCTATCTTTTTTTTGCGTCGAAAGGTAAGTAACGGAAACGGTGCCTCGGGCGATTCTGCGACGAATTTTTGAAATAAATTAAACAAATTTTTTAATGAATCAAGAACAAAAACGTTACATTAATTTATACTCTACTTTTTGTTAACACCATTTTTAAAGAAGAATTATTTATTATTCTCTATATCTGCACATATAGGCATTTAATCGAAAAATTTCATGGCAAGTCGCTGAAATTTTTTGCAGTCTTTTAAGGTAGTTCGTGTAATGATATTTACCTAATATTCAACAATGAACGAAGTACGCGCTCGCGTTAGTTCAACTAGAAACCCCAATTTTGCAGTGATCGATGTAATATGTAATAATAAAAAGAATGGAGGCGCAGGACAAGATCTTCATTCATGATTCTAAATTTAAAAATGTGTACGTTCGCACGACTGCCACCACTAAAGTTGACCGCGAAATTTGAAGTGAAGCCAAAATTCCATAACGTAAAGGTAATTTCTCCGGTTTGTTGCTTACAAAAAATAAAAGTTACCCTTCGATGTATCCTTTAAAGGTTGCCAATCTAATTTTCTAGATGATTAGCTTACGTAGCAGGTGACATAAAAATGTACCTACCTAATAACTCGAAAACGAAAAAAGAGGGTTACGTGCGGTCGCATCGAGTCGTAGGGCAGTAGGAGTTTAAATTAAAATTTCCTGTGAGGATAATTTCCATTTGAGTCATGATATGAACTTCCTGCTTCCCTTGTCTCGAATTATATACGTGTAACTTGAATGAAGCATGATACAATGGAAGCGATTAGCTACTGGCTTTTGATGCTTTGACATTAATATGAAGCAAGTTTCGTATCGTTTAGTTTAAACTAGTGCATAACGAGTTTGTTGCGTAAAAGTTTGCATTAAGGGAATTATAAGGTCAAACTTGATCTCTCATCCATTCCATTCCATTCCATTATTGCGCCTTAAAGTTTTAATTTCTTTCCGCTGACATTTCTAAATTTAAACGAAAGCATTTATAACTCCCACTAAATTTAGGTAACTATTTAGAAAATCCACGATGCTCGAGTCAAATTCATTTCTTATCATCCTAAAGATAGAACCGAGCAGATTAAATTTTAGTAACATTCCATTCATAATCTTGTTAGGGATGCGTCTAATGAAGCATAATTATGTTATAAATGTATAAGGTCGTCGAAATTTTATTTCGGTGCACCACGTCGTTAATAATAAAAGCTTACTAGATGATGACGTTTAAATCGCAATCGGTGGTATCATCTTGTACCTCGTATTTTTACAGTACTAATTAATTGTAGCCTTTCTTTATTGACATGTATAATACGTGTGCAAAATTTCCAAAATTTGTATTGAATTACAAATATACAATCTCGTCATCTTTCTATTAATAACGTGCATCGAAATAAAATTTGGACGAACGATACTTATTAAAGCAGATTAAGTTTGCATTTCTAATTTTTTGTTAATTAGATGTAATGAATCATAATCAATGAATAAGAAGAAAAGGTTCATTCGGTTAACCGTTTTATACTTTAGGTATACTTACTTAGGTACTAATTCTAATCGAGTAGCTACCTATTTCAACTAACATTGAATTCGTTTCCAAAATTGTGTCCCTAATAGTGTTCTATCCCACATCTGCACAAAGTTGTGAATTATCAATTAAAATCGGATCGTTTCAATTGCGGCCAATTTAACTAATTCCCGAAATTAATTTATGAAACATTTAAGATAATGAATAACTTCGAAGTAATCTAACAATAAGTGGATTCTAGTTTTACAAAACGATTCTGTCTATTACATTTTTAACGGTTTAAAATTATTAGTTTAGGATAAAATTCCACGAATATTCGTTTTTTATTGTATATTCGACTTCGGCTCCAAAGAGAAAATTGAACATTAGGAGCAGATCGGTTCCCTACTAATAGAGGTTTAACGTGATCAGACCACTTATTTTAAGACCTCGAAAAATAAATGTCGAAACGTTAGATATTTTCTATTAATTTTTTTATAAATAAATTTTCCAATAGCTCGTATTTTTGTATTAATTTTTAATTTAACAATAATTGATGGGCGTGAAACAAATTGGTTAGAATTATTTGCTATTTACCTACCTTGTACATATTTCCCAATAATAATAATAATACGTTAAAGACTGCAATGAAAAGATTTAAATTGAACATGGCCCGTATCGCACGTTTAGATCAAATTAAATATTTGCCTACACACAGAAACGGTCGTTATTAAATTAATTTCAAGGTTTATAAAATAAAATATGTAATCTACTAGGTCTTTCCGCTTATATCCTTTTCACATTATTGAATGGAACAGAAATAAGTGCCAATTAAATTGATCTCTTCGACTTTACAATTTTTAATCGCAAAACTCTTCTGGAACATTTAATTGATCGCGTTCGTCCCGTTCTAATAAGCATCGCGCAATCCCTGAAATTACGTACATTTAAAACCCCTAAAATTTATGTAGGAAATTAACAATTTCAATATTTGAAGAACTCGAACCAAAAGTTTAATATCACATTACAGCCGCAAAATTAATAAAAAAAAAAGAAAACTCGCAAGGCAACTTGCTAACCTGCAGACTTGTCTGTCCGTATTAAGGCAGAACGACAAACGTTACGTCACAATTGCTAAACTGCTAAGTTATTTACGTAATACGTTCTGAATCAAAAAACCAGAACGCATCTGTATAATTTCAATACGTCAACGGTTTGTTTTAAGCCTTTTAAAGTAACAGAACCTACCGAAACGTGTATATTTTAAGACAGGCTTTGAACGTGTCCCCTTATTTCAGTGTATTAATTCAAAATTCACGTTATACTACACTATTTTGCGGCTCTTGTTTACATCAGCTGATCCACAAAAATTATACTTGCAAATTATCGCGGATAACTGTTCACATTGATTAGTAGATAATTAAGTTTTAGGTAAACGTGTGCGGAAATTTATACTTACATTAGGTAAATAATTTACACTTATAATTTATACATTGCGTATTTTATTGCAGCGTAATTTTATTAAATTAAGAAATTAATGAGAATTTTGAAATATTATGTAAAATAAGTAGGTATGCGTTGATAAGTTTTATTTAAATTTTTAGCCGAATTGTGGTGGTATAGTGGAATTTTAGTTTTGCATTTTGATTTGAATATCTTCACATGTCCAATTTTAAATTTCATCGTGGGAACTTTTCTAAATTCAGTTTAAAAAAATGTTATTCGATCCCCAAAATTTCTTGGTAATAAACGACGATGATCAATTAATAATATTGTTCGTGACAAGCTAAAGTTAATAATAATGATAAAATAATTATTTTCATAAACAATATTAGATATTGTCAAATATCTTTCAGGTCTAAACTGTACAAATTGAGACATATTTAGCAGGAATTTAAAATAATTACATACCCTTCTAGTTTATTTAAAAAGAAACATTATTTACAATTTGTTGTTGATAATAAATATGTATGAAATTATTTTACAACCGTTTAGTATTTTCGTTTTTTAATAGGTGTTAACCTAAAAATGAACGAAAGTCATTAAACATATAATACATTCAAGAATTCTTAAATTATTTTATTTACATACGTACATTAACCGAGGTTACAATAGATACGTCGTAAAACTGATAATAATTTATTATTTTTAGACATTACCAATTTAATTTTAAAAGCAATCGTGTAAATTGTAGATATTATTTTTTTTAAATTATAAGATTTATTTATTGTTTTCTTTTTTATTTCCGCATTGTGCAAATAAATGTAACACTTTAGGATTCGTTTAGGTACCTATCTAAACGTAATGACATTTTGCCATTATAATTATTTGTCATCATTCTATCAATATAATCAAATGTTTAAAATTAAAACAATTCTTTATTCAGTTAATATTATGCGTCACTATGCATTTCTAATAATTGTAGAAAATTATAAAACATTATCTCTTTCTGTAATGGAATATTCAGCGATATTTAATCACATCCTCTGTTCTGTTAGCGCGTATTTTGAAATACATACATTGCATGCTAACGATTGTTAAGAAATTATGAAATTGGAATATACTCGTAGAATTTCGCAGAACTTTCTATTTACCTCTAACTAAAATTTAGTTTATTTTTAAGTTACTGTACTACCTGTGAAACGGGTACGGATTTAACACCTGTCTTGGCCCCAAAGTTATTTAAAATCTTTTATTTGTAAGCTCACACCTGTCGGAAATTATTTAGAGAGGGAAATTTGGGAAGTTAAATATTGAACCAGTGTACTTTTAATAAGTATTATGAATAATAATTTTTAAATGAGTCACTCGCAAAAAACAATCACAAAAACGAACTCCATATAAGAAACCACAACAAAACAGTTCCAAATGTTCAGTAATTTAAAAGCTCGCCGATTAACATTTGAAATATTGTTTTGTTCTCAGAACTCGCTAAATTTGTATCTCGTTGGTTTATTGGTTAAGCTATAAAATTAACATCTCGATGTCGAAAACAACGTTTCGTATTTGCGGTAATGCTAAAGTTTAGCAGATGTAAAGTATAGTGATGTCACCAACACCACACGGCTTTTAAAAGTTCGTAGGTACATTTTCAGTACGAACTCCCATTATATTTTGCTAACTCCACCACAATACGTTATCTTGGGGATCACATGAAAGATACCTGGCCAAGGTGAACGGGCTACTTACCGCTAGGCAGTTTAAGCTCAAATGCATTTTGTATTATGTATCCTGACTAAGCTTTATGGCACAAAGGTCGATGCCATCTTCGTGTCTTATTTTTTAATATTTATAAAATAATGCACGATAAAAGTTACGAACAATTTATTCGTGATTAACACAAAAGTATTGTTTCTGATTAAAGTCGCAAAATTCCCACCGTTTTGGTGCAGCTGACGCAGCTTCTTTCGTGGCATTCAGGTAACGTTTGTTCGTTTTGTTCGCCCGTTGAATGACGTGGACAATGCACACTCATAAACGAGATGCACGATCCAGTCTTCGTATAGTAACAGTTTCGAGAACCTGTTAAAACTCGAATCTCCCGAACAAAAATGTCCATCATTAACTTCAAACCGATGATGTATGGAAATTTACCTTTAGAACCTGGACAAATAAATTCAACCAAAAATCTTAACTTATTAAACTATAAACATTTAAAACGTTAAAATTTTAATTAATAACCATACCTACTCGATGTTAAATGGGATTAAAATAAAAAATGAATTCAGCTTTGCGTAAATTCATTTGCTATTGTGCATTTATTTGAAGCTGGCATTTACTAATTTTAACCTACACATCGGGTAAGATAAGACGCACTTGTATGTGTCAAGATTAATGTCCGATTACCTAATCTAAATAGCTCTTTAATTTGAAAACAACAGTACCTAGGTTATAATCAAATATTCGAAATTTGTGTTAATACGGTAACGTTTTATGTGAAAACGGGATAGCTTTCCAATAGGTATACTTACTACATACTATATTTGAGCTTTTATTGTTAAGTTATTGTTTAAGTTATTTGAGCTTGTAACGTTCTCTTCGTTCTTTGGTTTTGGTTTTTTTAAACCATAAACATATTATTATGATGATGTTCACCCTGCACAGTGTTCGTAACCTATTCGAATAATTTAATAATTACTTTAGTTCTCATATCATTTTGTTCATTTATTTCACATGTTACATTGAAAATGTTTTTAAATTGTAACACCAATCTGTGCCACCGATACTATCTAAACAAGTCCGGAATCTCGAACAATAAAAAACAGTCGCAACCACCCGTTACAGATTTTTTTCTTCCATCTCAATTTAATTTAAAGATAATAATCATAACAAAATGTAATAGAAGGCTTATCGAAATCTACCGTTTTCGGAAACATAAACGATTTCCACTGAATCGACCGCCGCTTTATTTTCGGGTTATATCTACCTAAAAATATATAGGTATGTCTATATACTTCGATTTCCTTCTATTAAAGAAAACTACCAATTTCAAATAATACGAACAACATACTTATACTTGAACGAAGAAATAACTATAAGTAGATACCTATAAAGAGTTGAATGATCTACCGCAACATCACACTTTTCAGGTTTGTAAAATTTCGATCCGGTTCATTAGATAGGGTAATAAAGTTTCGTGCGCGCCATAAAAACATCTGCGGCGATTATCTTCAATTTCCCTTTTTTTGAACCATCATACATCCTCAATTTATTTTATCGAAGGCGGAAAGAGTATATAAGTATTAGACGTGATGAGAATAACAAAAATATTTATGTAAACCGCTACTAACTGACGAGACCTCGAGGAAACAAAACGGTATCGTTAATATTAACTAGGAAGGTCGTATGGTAATTATGACATTGAATTTATTTAATATTAGCTTACTTGCACCTCTTTCATTACGAAACAAATTTAAAATGCGAATTGGATTGTCTAAGTTGAAGTCGGTAAGATGATAGGCAGCTCATTTATATGTAATTTCACTTTCGATACTTACAGTACAACGCTCGAAAAGATTTCACACTCCTCTGTAAGTTTGCGAATCTTTTACAAATAATCAAATCGCTTTCAAATTTTCCATATTCCGATAAATTTATCCGACAAATATTTACCATAGATACAATTGTTCGAACAAACGTTTCCATATCTGCCAGATAAATTTTTCGGAATAATGTGAATAATAAATAATTGACAACGTGCGAAAAATTATTTTTTCCAAAATGGAAAGATACCGCAATCGGCAATTATTGATAAATTGCTCGAGAGGTATACCTCGCTGCTGTCAAGCAATAGGTAATTGACGCCCAAGGGTTTGCCCACAAAATATTAAGCGATTATTAATGTTAAACTTGTCTATCTACTATAATTAAAAAAATATGTTATTTAAAGTTTATAAAGAATAATCAAGTCTTGTTCTTAAACGGCATCGGCATTTTATTCATAATACCATAATGAATTTAATGTGGTAAAGATAAACAGACAACTGCCACTCTGTCGATACCTCTTATCACTATTAGGTACCTACTCGAAAAAACTGAGTTTTGATTGATCTCATTGTAAAGAAGATATCGTTAAAATATTTTTGAGCGCTACTGTATTTCGAAAAGATGTTTTCGCAAAAGTTAAGTTAACACAAAATAAAAATACATAATTAAAGGACACCCGACGCCATTCTAAATATCGTCAATATTAGATACCTACCCATGTATGTCTCATGTTATTGTAGTAAGTATAACATTGAATCCTATTATTACTAGAAAAATCTAGAATGTTTTTTTTGTTTACGTATCCTGCTTCTAAACGAAATCGATGAAAGTATAGGATGGGCGTTTGTCGAGTGCTTTCACTTATCATGTTTACTTTGTTTAGTTAGCAATCAAAATAATATTAGACAGACAAATCGAAAGTGATCGTCGATGTTTAGATTTTTACTAAATTTCTTAATACTAATTCCGCATTTCTGGTGTCAAGCACCTAGGTCATAGAGTTCAAAACCACCTAAAACTCTTATAATTAGCTTTGAAGTACGGTATCAAAGAGAAAAATACACTTTTCACTTGCCATTCTGTATTTTGATAAGGGTCGCTTTTTCAATCGCAAATATTGGGTAAACGTTTCGTATATTTTATCTAGGGCTGCCTTCCTTCTTTCAATTACTGCTCAAATATCCCTCCTCTCTTTAGGGTCGGCACACCCTCGTTTACGTAATTAGACGCTAGTTTTTATAAATAATGACGCAGACGTGTCTCTATTTAAGATTTCAATGTTTATCATCCTTCCACAATCTTAATCATGCACAAGCTCGACGTTTCTAGCTTTGCTCTGGGGAACGATCCAGCACATCCTTATCATGTCTTTGTATACAGACACTACATTTGTCTCTCGTAAATGCGATAGGCCACGTTCTTCTCGTCGGAGACCTAGTTTTTATTGTGAACCCGAGACCATTTCTCATAGGGAAATAGTATAAATTTTTTCCAAGTCAATCTCTGGTTTAAAACGAATTTTAATTATATAGCAAGCTTTAAACTGTATTCAATTCATTTTTACTGATACGAGAACACCTTATTTTAGAAATGTATTTTAAAAATGTAAATAAAAAATATTAAAAGAATTAAAATCCTGAAATAATAATTTTTTAATACATACTTACGTAAAATGCGACTGCGACTGTCACTTGTCTGACAAGACAAGACTATAAGACAAAATTAGAAACTTCTAAATTTTGCTTTCTATTTTCTCTTTCTTTTTTCTTGTCATCGTTTTCTCTCTATTGCCAATTTCCAGCGTAGATCTTCTGTTGACTGCGAACTTGCATTATTATGTAGATACGCTTTATATTTCACCAACCATTGTGATCGCGGAAACGCGCGTAGGATAAAATTTCGTTCGCGAAATTGGACTATCGGATGTTTGAGGGTAGCCCTAACCAAAACCCTAACCGAGTCCCTATCCAAGAGCTTAACCAAGCTCGATTTTCAAAGGATTTGTGTTAGAACTTAAAGGTCCATGTATTTGCACTTTATAAATACATGCAGAGTTAGTCGACAAAGAAAGATTCTACCTTTGCTCGTCGTATTAATCCTTTTTGTTTGTAATCCTTTTAGAGAACACAACACACAATACTCACACGCAAAAAGGCCTTATAAACCGAACAAGCACTCCTCGCACACACGAATAATACGACGCCGTAATTTAAAATTCGAACTACTGAAACAAGCACTGCCGCTCTGTACCACCAACGCGAAAGATTTGAAACGGTTCTGCCAGAATTCTATATATAAATGCATTCGAGTACTAGGAAATCCCACTTTTATTTTAAAAACCTTCAGTTTTTTGTTCGTGCTCCGATAAGCTATGAAAGTAGGTGGTGCACATGTTTTATTTGTTGCTTTATATTTTATCGGTCGCATAAAAATACGATTAAACTTTTATCTGTTTATGGTTTGTAATAGGGAAATTTTCAATGCTTAAGGGTGCACGAATAGTTTTTAAATTAAAATGCAGTAAATTTATAATTTTGTGGTATAAAGACAGTAGATAGTGGTTATTCAAATAATCTTACTGCATAAAAAAATACATAATTTTAGAATAATTTTCCTAAAAAGTACATATTTTAAAAATTTTCGGTCAGTATTTACATTTTTTTATCAAAGTCCACTACGACCCCTGTATATGCCAATTTCTAACCATACCTTAAACGTAAATACTGTAACACAGGTACTACAAATAATCCCTGATTCAATTTGAAAGTTTAAAGGACTGTTTACCTACCTAACTATATTTAATCTGCTTATTGATATAATTACCCTAGCAGGTTAAGGGCAAAATGTAAAATGTCGAAAATGAAATGTCGCAGGAAGTTACAGTTCAAAATATCCTGAAAACGTCTCCGGTTATGATAGTAATTAATCATCTTTTCTGGTTGTTCGGTACCTAAATCAAACATAAGAAACTACTAAGTATAGTATTATTATTGATAAGTATGTTTTTATTTATTAATGTCGTAAAATATTAATTAAAACCCCAGAATCACCGACTTCGTTAGCAATACTTTGTATGAATTATCTGAAGGTTTAATTTGCTTTGTATTCATTTAGTGAACGTAGAACCACAAATAAAACCATAATACGCACAGTTTAAATATATGGAAACGTAGTAAATAAAATGACATCTACTTTCAAAAATAAACAATTATTTCTACTGTGATATACCTACACAGGCAAATTATTAAGGTGATTAAGGAATTATTATTATCAAGGAGAATTATTACTAATAAAATTTGCCATTTCCATAGGTGGTACTAGTCAAAAACTGTATTGACCGCATCTATAAATAAATGAACGTTAGGTATTTCCAACAATCGTCGTTTATCAAAAAAACGCGTTATAACTTTATTTGAATTAAAAGACCAACAACATCTGAAGTAGGTAGGTACTTACCTACCTATCTGATTTATTGTTGCAATTATTCCATGCATTTTGCGTGGAACAGTTTTTGTTTTGTAGTCATTATAGTGGAAGACATTCTCAAATTACACTGCGCCAAAACTAGGAAGTCTGCATAAAGATCGATTCGTATCCTAAATAATAAAATATAAAATTATAATTCCGGAACGTGCGTATCTACTGTTAAACTGATTTTAATTTTGACGAGAAAGATTTTGAAGTAAAGTTAATTGCGATTAAAAAGTGTTCTAGCGTTGATCATTTGCTCACTTCGATTAATTTAATTATCGATCTAATGGAGCGCTAATAAAAATATTTCGCGTAAATTGTTTCGAAGCCGACGTTTAAATCGCAAGGAATGTTTTAAGAACTTTGAAAGCAAATTTCTCTTGCGTTACGTGTTATTTAACTTAAATACGGGACCTCGTTTTGTTTAATTTATTAAATTTATGTCGTTTCGAGTGAAGTTATGCTTATTGCTTATTGGAAACGGAACCTTTTTCGTACCCGATATATAACATAATGTCTACCTACAAAAGATGATTATAAAAAAGTAGTTGGAAATTATACAAATGGATGAAGCTTCGTTCTGCTCATCATTATTGATTAGTGATCGATATACGAAACGTTTTCCTCTTGCCTAGAAATTAAAATCAAAGCGTGACATATTTTTAAATGTTTATAGTGATGAATAGATTGGATAATCTGTTCCCGATTTTTTTATCTATTTCGCGGCCGTTTCCATTGATAATTCATTTACAACAATCCATAATTTATAGACAAACTTTTAAAAAGTAGATAAGTATAATAAATTGTTTGACGTGCTTAGTAGGTGTCTTCGTCAGTTTAAGTTTGTTGACTTCGTAATCGTAAACCTCTCCTATAGATTTCCCCGTTGGCCCTTTTAATATTTCTTAACCATCCTTTCTTTAATCTTCCCACACTTTGTTTTGTCGTTCTTTGTCTCTGGTGAATTACTTTATGTTACTTTGTTAGATTTTATCTTGTGATATACGCAAGCTGCTCATCTTTTTTTTTTCAAAATTTTCGAGATAATCCTTTGCTCTAATAGATATCAATTTCAAATAATTTATGTTACTAAATTTTTACATTTTGCAATAAGTGCGCGACTTGTTCGTTCACATAGCTATACATACGTATTATTTATTATCACTTAAATAATAATTATGTAATTATTAATAATTATAAAATAATACAGTTATTGTCTGGGTACCAAAATTTAAGTGATAACGCCGATAAATTGATTTCCGACGTCTTTCGTAAGTTCCTTACATAAATAAAAATGTGACTAGTTCAATTTCACCCGATTGTTATGGACTGTACAAACTTTCGGATAAATTAATTTAAACTAATAAAGTTTTGTATCTAATTTATTTATTCTAATGAGAAAACAAACTGCTTAATTGATCGTAACCGTCAACTGGACACGAGTTAAACTAACCACGAAGTCAACTGACCCCATAGTTAATTACGATATTAAAAAAGTTTTGTTAAATACGACAATTTAAATTAAACTTTAGTTATATAAAGAACAAAAATGCTTTCCAAAGATGCATCATGTTATTCCACTTTCCACATTGATCTTTTTACTTTCTTTAGGTTGTATGGAAGTAAATAAGGAGTAATCTCTTCAAGAATTATATAAAGTACATATTTCTATATTTTAGTTCTTGATATGATTTTGTTTATCGAACAATTATTAGTTTTAAATCAGAAGGGACTTTCGCCTCTGATTTGCATAAAACTAATTTATTGTAGGTAGAAGATTTTAGGTGTAATTTCGCGATCCACGTCTCTGTAAGAAAATTAAGGATAATGTGTAAATAAAAAGGGTGAAAACGATTAAATATTTAATTGAGTTACCTAGTACGTGTTTATTACTTCTTACGGACCCACACGCCGCACGCGCTGGTTTCTTACAGCAGTTACGGCCATTGTCGTCTTAATTATGTGTTTTAATAGTTAGTATTGAAGTAATGCGTGAAATAAAATGATCTTTTTAGGTCAAAGATAAATTATAGAAGGTTTTCTAAATTTACCTTATTAAATCACGCTTATTGACAAATAAATATATGTGTATTTTTTCAGAATGTGGTGGACAATTACTGGTAATTTCGGAAATATTTTGCCAATAGATTGGTCCAAGTCATGTGCTCGCAAGCTTCACATGCCTTCCTTAAATTTAAATCAAAACGAGGTAAGTTGAAATGAAATTTTTCTACAACTCCAGTTACGTTATGAGTCAGCCAGCGACCACTAGTAAATGAATATGGTTTAATGCAGTGACTAATCCGGGACCCTTTACTGCTGGGACATTTGACATTCTCAATTGGAGATGATAATCCAAACGAATGACATCACCGTTTTATTTAGTATAGAAAGAATAATTTTTTTCACAATTATATTTACTCTAAATACGTACCTATAAAATTACATAAGTGTTTTGTTAACAGACCCCAATAACACCGGATGATGATCTCGAACTTAGTTCCGAAGACGAAGCGGTGGCCAACGATTTAGACATGCACGCCTTAATCTTGGGCGGATTACATCAAGATCAAGAACCGTTGAAAACGGCAGATGAAGTTATCCAAGAAATAGACGACATGATGCAGGAGGAGGACGCTTCTTTAGAGACCTTACCCGAATCGAGAGGCTCTCTCGCCGATACCAACGAAACGTTAGAGAAAGCCAAGGAAGTCCTTAGTTCACCTTTATACGAAGATAGTTAGTTTCGATTAAAAAATAATGTTGTTTTATTGTTATTTTTTTAGGTACACGTTTGGATGTGATTAAAACTCGAGTTTTAAAAATAAAAATTCTGGTAGGATTACGGTTTGTATCAGTTAAAAGTCGAGAGTTTTTTCAGTCAAAATTACATTGTAAAAGACACATCGTAGTATATTTTTCGGGCGATAAATTGCACGTTTTTATTTACAATTAGAAAATTCGCCTTAACGTTAAAATTCGTTAAATTTACCAAATTAATCAACTACTTTTATTGAGCTTAACAGCATTTCTTCTAAATTAATCCACAATTTCCGTTTCGTGAAACCCAGCGACGCCGACGTGTTTCTTAAAAAAATTCTGTTAAAATACAAAATTGATATGATATATGCCAAAACGTACCTAATTAAAATGTTCAATCTGTATTAAATAATCAAGCCGTTTTATTGTAGAGCTGCGAGATCTCAGTCTAACCCAGCTTAACGAGCTATATTTGGAATTAGAAGTTTTAATTAGGGAATTTTCCGAAACGTTAATTACAGAACTGGCACTTAGGGATGAACTAGAATATGAAAAGGAACTAAAAAATACATTTATTTCTTTACTGCTCGCAGTCCAAAACAAAAGAAGACAATATCACGTCGAAAAAAAGCGGAGTTCTAAAGGAAACGCCATTCGTCCTCCAAGCGGATTAGACCCAAAAGTAGGTTCATAACGCAAATTAAAATTACCATATTGTCTCTGATCAATTATGTTTTAGTACTTAACTACGGTTATTCCATATCATTTAGACAGCGGTCCCCCAGATAATCAGACACTGCAGGTTCTTATAAAAAGTAAGAAGAATAATTTAAATTATTGAAATATATTTAATAACGACGACTTTTTAGTTTTAAAAGCTATAAATGAAGATAGCCCGACCGTACCCACACTTCTAACAGATTATATTTTAAAAGGTTTGTATATTTTTACAGATCTTATAAGGAAATTAAAAAAAATTTTTACAGTAATTTGCCCAACATAAGAAAAACTTCTGTGAGATTTAGTAAAAGCACACGTATGTTACATGACAAATAATAATAAGCTTATGTTTAGTTTAGCTGAGAAGTTTGAAATCGAGAAGAAGAAAATAGATTTATTTAAAGCGTATTAATTTATATTGTTGAGTTTTATATTGTTCCTTCTGTATATTTCTGATATTTTAAGAAAATTGTAAATAGCGTTTGCTTCAGATTCTAGTCTAATTGTAATAATAAGTATGAATGTAAAATAATACATATTATCGCTATTTTCATGCACATAATTTTAGTAAATCAGCTGATGTCCACGATATTGCCCGATATTATTTATAAATGTTAGGTGTTTATTGTCGAAAGGTGATATTAGTTTAATTTATTATTGCATAATTGAAATCCTTGCCATATTTTTTGAAGAATACGTTTAGCTTTATACAGATTCTTAAATTTAAGATTATAATTATGCGAGAGAAGTAATTGTCTTAAATGTTACTACAAATTCTATTAAAAATGTAGACTTGTCAAATAAAGCTATCGTTCTATCTATTCCCGTTTTTAAAATTCCCGCTTGTTTTCCCCGCCATTAACGCTAATGGTCGCCTACTGACAAAGAAGGCTAAAGAAATTCGATTAGGTGAAAAATTACTGTTTTTTTTTCAATATTGTTTTAATAAGTGTAGTATATTAAAATGTGATTGATGATTTGTGTAAGGTGAGCTATATAATTTATTCTCTGGCATGCACAATACAAAAGTTACCCGTTTGAAAAGTAAGAGAGGTTATTATATTACATCATTAATAATTTTACAAACATCCTTAAGAATTTTACTAAACAAATGTTTTTCAAATTACATTTAAACGTAACTACGAAGCAATCTTACTGTAGTTACCTATAGAAGCATTTGCTTAGCAAATTGTTTTGGCGCCTTTATAACGTATTTATAACCTAACTTAATGTTAACACGTTTACTTCACGATTGTAGGCTTCTTTGCCAAAAAGATGACAGACGTGCAGTCCGTATACAGTAGCAATACAAAATATTCGCCTCCGGAAACGTGGAATTACTCAATTTGCTATACTATGCAAGAAATAATTCCAGGATTGTATCTTGGCCCATACTCTGTAGCCCTAAAGAACTGTCGTAACATGCTGTTGGATCGAGGAATTACTTACATAGTGTGTGTCCGACAACCGGTCGAAGCTCATTTTGTCAAGCCACACTTTACGGATTCGATATTTACCTATTTAACTTTGGACATTGTCGATATGGCTACTGAGAACATAATTAGGTTTTTCCCAAAAGTGAAACAGTTCGTCGATGAAGCATTGTCGAAAAATGCTAAAGTTTTAATTCACGGTAATAGTGGTAATTCTCGGAGTGCTACGTTAGTTCTAGCATATATCATGGAAAAATTAGGCCTTACTTATAGAGACGCTTATTCTTTAGTTAAGGAACGTAGAGCATGTATTGAACCTAATGAAGGCTTCTTCGCACAATTAGCCGAATACGAACCTATATATAAGGCCAGACAAATTCTCGAACGAGGAGAGTCCTCATCAGAGAAACAGAGATTTAAACGTAAAAGTGAACATCTTACGGAACTTGTTGATATACATCTTATTCAACCACCCTCTAGTCCTGTTAATGATAATAATAATGAAGATATGTGTGTACAGGAATTAGAAATATATTGCAATCAACTGAACTTATTGTGATCGTGTCTTTAGAGAAAAGGATTTGTAAGTACAAGTCTCGATGTAGGTATTCATTAGGTATCTCTTTTAAGCGTTCACGTTTTTAGATTAGTTTTTAAATTTATTGAGAATATCTTTCTCTCGACTTGAATAATAGGGTGTAAAATTTTGATAAAAGAAAAAATTATAAGCCATTAAATTTAAATATTCACTGACGATTAATGAGCACGAAACGAGTGTGCAATTTTATCAAGAATTTTGGATTTAATTATGTAGTTAGCTGTAAATTTTGCTGAATACCAATTTTAAACGTTTTTGGCATTGCTAATGCCCGCATGTCTTGAATTGAAAAGCCATTTGTGTTCATTATTTGAGGTAGGTACCTTACTTCATCGTATGTAACATTTAATTGCAAAATAATCGTGGTACATTTTTAATAAGTGGAGGGCTCGGAAGTCAATCGGTATAAGTCATTATTATCTTGCCATCGATTTATGTAGTGTAAGTCGCATTGCAATGTTCATACTTTCAATCGACAAAGTGTTCAGTGATGTGAACCCTTTGTCAACTAAAAATATGAATAGTGCAATGCAATGTGCAATAGTGCACTGATCGACTACCGAGCCTTCCGATTGTATTTATTTTTTACATGTAGGAAATGTAAAATTGACCATAGTTTTAATTCAAAGTACTTAAAGATTTTTTATTGCAATACACAAAGCAATAGTGTATTGGTTATGTGGTGGTGGTTACCAGTTGGCATTTACAATTAGATAATAATATTCCATTGCATAATTGATGAAGTTTACATGCCATTAGTAAAATTCAATTAAAATATCTTGCAATATGTACTAAAGAATGAATTTCTTTGGAAATACGTGTATATTTGAATGGGCATTTATTTAATATAGGGTTAGTCTTTCCATACTTTATTGATGTTGAATTTATTTTTATCACAAATTGATTCGCACAAATGACGGTTGAAAGATTATTCCTGAAATAAAACTTTCTAGTATTTTTTTGCAGAAAAATTGTCATTTCGCTTACTCTTCAAAAAAATGTGTTAACCATACTTCTGTACTTCAAATTAGATATGGAAGGGCCTTTAACCTTTGATGAATTTTAGTATAAATTACGTAACAGTATTTTTATATTATATTGAATTTAGTTGTGCATTTGTTGTTGTTTAATAGCGAAAAAAATTATTTTACAGTTGTTAACGATGGGAGTTAGTTTAGTTGTAGTTCTCCTTATTAAAAATTGTATGGAATTATGTTTCATACATATTATTTTTAAATAGTTATGTTTTAAGTGTTGTTATTTAATTTTATTTAAAACTAGTCATGTTGATTAATTGCAATAAGTAATAGATCAAACCTTTTAAATTATTTATTATGGTTTGAGTATTAGCAGTGCCTCAATTTAAACTTTGTATTGTAAATGAAAGAACTATTTTTGTACTTTTATATAACAAATATTGTTGTGTTCCTAGAATAAAAAAATATTCCCAGTTAACCTTTGTTTTTAAATGTAGCAATGTAGCATTCTTAACAAATTGTTTAGGAAACAAAAAACTATCATTTTAGTTTAATTCGGGAAACTATAATAGTTTGGCATAATTATAATAAGCTACTTTATCAACTGTTTTTAAATTGTGTTAAATTTACATATAGTGTGTAAAACTGGTTATTGCATTCATTTGTTATATGCAAGTAGAAATTTGTGGAGAGCGATTTCAACTATTTCTGTTCGGTAAACAAGATATAACTTTTACCTTTTTTAACTCTGCCATCGTCGTCCTAAATTCAAATGTAAAAGGAGGAGGGTTTGTAAACAGAATTGGCGTCAAATTCATAAATAAAACTCATTGCTGCTTCATTCCTATTTCCTCATTGACAAGCAATGAATTTGAACTATCGGTAGTGCAATAGTTTGAATCAAGGTTTTGTTGTGGATCATCATAAAGTGATATAATAAAATATAGTAAATATTTTTTATTAGTCAAGAAGACCACGTAATAATAACATTTCTGGATCTCGTATCGGACAGACCTTTCCTTACCCCAGATCGGCAATACTGTTTTTACTAGCAAAATAATGACAGTATTATTAAACATGTAAGATCAATAAAAATGGAATGATGCTGATCCAGATATCAGAGCATCAGTATGATAATAATGATACCATGCAAGGTGTGCCAAGTAATGACAGTATGGGCGAGTTTTCCAATCGCAAATTAACTCTGACCAACAGTTAATTGCCATAGAAATGATTATTAAAAACAATCATTTTTATGGTGATTGATTGATGGTCGGAGTTAACTCGAGATTGAAAAACTGAAAAATCTTATGTGTGAAAGGTCACGGAAGGTTCCTAATACAAAACCTGACTTGGAACTTGAAATAAAACAAATTAACAACCAAAAAAGTAAAGAAAAAAACAACTTGTGCATACTTGGCTGAAGCAAACAAACAAGGCAGATTGTAATACAGTAATTAACAAGTTTAACATAATTCTAAAACTTATTCAGATGCTTGTATATTTCTAGTAATGAAATTTAAACAAGATTTATGAAAGAACTTTCACTTCTGTAATTAAAACACATCTGATGACTATAAGTTACCTACTTTTATATTAACAAAAAATTATTTAAGTATTTTTTAACATCTAGCCAATAGAAAACGATCTTATTTTTTATTTTAACTACATATACATATATTTTGACCTTTTTCCGAGGACTTGTGCGGCGTTTTACAATGTAAATTGATATTTTATTTTATTAAAAATAAACAAAAAGTTGCTACAAATTCTCAATGAATACAGTTGAGATTTAATCATCAAATAGAAGATTCAATAATATTGTCCTATTAAATGATTACCGCTATACTTCTACAAGCAACAAAAAAATCAAAAACTAGACTTATTTAAATATATTTCCTTTATTCAGTCACAGCTCGCCCAAATTATCACGTTATTACTATTTCCTTTCAAAGATCAATAAAAAGATTCTTACAATAAATTTAGAAATGTATTTATGAAAGTGGTTTTTAATCGATACTTATACTAACTACATATAAGGTAGATAATTAAATATACGAAACAAACTTGGCAGTGGAGCTGCTTATGATCCAACGATGATATTATTTATAGGTATGTGGATTAGCTTCACGAAAAATCCTATGAAACCCATAATGCAGAAGCCAATTGCTGTTGCGACTGCGATTTTTTGGAATTCTGGAAAACACAAAAACCACCATCACTCATAACGGAACAATCACAATAATTAACATCTGGGCTAAAAGCAACATGTGGAAAATATGATTACATACCTCTTCTGTCTGGTTTGGTGCATCGTTTCACCAACCTAATAGAATCTTTGGCGAACTGTCGGCCAGGTTCTACAAATTTTACAATTTGATCCATTTCGACCTGAAAACAAACAACGAGTAAAAACACTGACAAATTAAAATTAGCCGTACCGTTATCAAAACTCTACTACAGCATGCGTTTACTGTTATACATACCTTTTTAACCACTGTTATCTTTTAAAGTGCCACACTGCGCACAACTTTCAGCTGAGTTGTAACACGGTTGTGTACGTCATACGTCGTTTTATCGGCCACGGCGACAAGCGAAGCAGTGACGTGTCTTGGCATTTGTTTTTAGTACGCTTGCTTGGTTATATGGTATATGGCATATGTTGGCGGCCAATTCAAATTCGTGAGTACAAGCGAACTCGTAAAAGGGTTACCGAGTGCATTTTATTTAGTATTTCATTGCCCTCAATTTACTGTACTGTTTTGTATAGTACGAGTTTGACCCATACTGGCGATAAAACAGAAATAATGTACGCGAAAATAATCGTTTCCATTGCTTATTTCCTGTTCCTAACACAAGGGCTTCCATTTAATCCAATAACGTTTGTCTTTTCAAGATATTCCTATCACGCTTCCACTTTAAATTGATCCAATAATGTATTTTCGTCTTTGCATCGCGATAGTTACATAAATATGAACGAAACTGTAATAACGTTGTCAGTATTTGTTGTATCGTTAAAGGAAACGCATCATATTGTGATTTGAAATGGAAAAATTTTGGCCATACTTTTTGATTTCGCTTGCGATTTTTGGAATCGCCGCGGCCACTTATAGCGATTGCGGTAAGTTGATGTGATTTTTAAAAATACAGGTAAAATCCTTAAAACGCGGTATTTTAGTAAGACCCTCGCGCGTACGGAATAATTGCGGGAATTTACGGTTTCGGTCAATTTATTTTGTTAAATATAAGGTAATTGTGCTCCATTTTAGATCTCGTAATTGAATAAATGCCATCGCGTTTTTCCTAAGGTCGTAGGTTAGATTGTATGTGTTATCGACGCGTTATTTTCTTGTCGTTTTCAGAAATTATTTATAATAACTGCGCATTTTTAACATTATTTTTGATTGACGATTTAATAATAGGCCTGCAGTCATTATTATTAAACGTAGTGTGTCAAAAATTATGTTGGATGCATATGTCATCAAGTTGAAATAGTTTAAATTAGACGTTGGGAAAGTTAAGATTTCAGAAGATGACTTTGACAATTGTATTGTGAGCTTTCGAAATCGTTTGGTTTTGTAGATAATGTGTTTTTATGGTTTTTATGTTAATTTATAGATCGCACGTGGCAGTACGATGAACCATGGTATCTTTGGAAAAGAAGATACCTATTTAATAATAAGGTATCGGTTTATGGGGCGTCTTCGCGCAAAATTCCATTTGTCGATAAAAAATATTTCCACTAACTTCTTTTTCTTTCTATTTGTAGTGTTGAACTTGAGAAGTAGTACTTGTTGTTAGTATGATGAAAAATGAACCAATGACCAATCCAGGTCTGTTGACTAATTTATCAAATGCTCTTATTATACAACAAAATGGGAAATAACATTTCGAGGAATTCTAACAGTAATTATTCGTCGTTATCTTTATTTGCATTGATTGTGTGCGTATAAATTTCCCATATTTTCAGAGCTTAGGTATAAAGTAAACTTAGAATTATAGGTACCTACATGGAATTCATTTTGATTATACTTATATAATTATTTTTACTGAAAATTGCAGGTGCTTTTATTCGGAAAATAATATGCTTAACTGCAAGTTTTGTGTTAAAATTTAAAACATGCCACAAAATATACAAAAGCTCAAAATCGATCTTCCAAATGCTTTAGGGCTTTCCGTATATTCTGTGTTCATAGTTCGAAATAATTTCGACCCATTCTTGATCTACTTTGTTCGTAGAGTTCAATGATGTGGGTACATAGTTTTTTCCTACAGGGTACAGCTTTTAAGTTACAACGTGAATTCCTTTTTTTTTTTAAGTGGTAGATAACCGTGATTGCTTTTGACACCTTTCTAATGAGACTTCTTATGCTTATTTTAAGAAATATGTAACTCGATATATTTATTTTGATAGAGTACGTAATTATTAACGATTAAATAATTAATTTATTAAATTTAACGTCACCGTAGTTACGAAAATAATAAAACATTAAAGAAAAAGTGCAAAAACTTACCTACTACAAAAAATTCATTTTCTTAATTAATCATTTTATATTTATTTATTATTGAATATAGTAATATGTATATAAGTATATTAATATATAATAATAAGTAATTTGCCTTTTAGAATTGTTTAAATATTATCAAGACAGTCAATAAGTGCATTAATAATATGTATAAGTCGTATAAGTACATATTTCATACACTTACAATTAGTAATTGTTAAAAGTTATCATTTTTATTTAACTAAAACGGGGTCACAGTTGAACATCTATTTATAGTCATAGTTATATCTGCATAGACGTGTTAGATAAATTTAAAATGATAAAGAACCTACATAACTACATTATCGAGAAGTTTCCTCCGTTCAAAATATTCAAAATAACTTTGCTTTTGATAAATTAAAATTTAGGATTGTTCAGCTCGCTTAATTTAAGTTTGTATAGTTTTATCACCTACTGTTATATAGGTCCACTTTATAAAACGATTAAAACGAGCTTTCCGAATAAGGGAGTTGTGTACAAATTACGTAACGTATTTTTAACTCTTCTTTAACACCCATCAATCTCCTGTAATGTACGCTACTACATCCACCCACCCCACCCGTTAAGTAACACTAATTTTTTTAAACCCCCCCTCAAAAATTTGCTACTCAATACTAAAGATTAATAAGTAAAATAACTAAAATGGCAAAATTTTTATTGTGATCAATACAAATAGTTTGGTTCACAAAATTACCTAGAGCTAATTCGCTTTAACCAAGTTAATTTGATATCATTTTTTTTTAAGAAAGGATAACTGTTAAAAATGTCTTCGTTCATTCTAGTAATAGAATGTTACGTAACGCAGGAGAAAACGCCCCTCCACCTCCTGCAACACTCTATCACAAATCGTCACATACCCACCCACACCTTCTTTTAGCTTTACGTAATTTGTGAACGATCCTAACTAAAAATTATTTTTCACCAAGTAGAATTTAATTAATACTTATAAGTTCATAAAACCGAGGTAAAAGCCATAACTACGTAAAATACTAGATATAGGTACGCTATTACTGTTGTTCAAATTTTATTTATAAAATCACTTTAGCTGTAGGTATATTTATAGGGGCACTGCCATTTTTTAGAAAGGCGTATCATTTGCAGGAAACGACGCTTGGACCTTAGAAAATATTTAATTATTTATATCGATCAAATGCTAGGCAAGAATTGGCCATATCATTTCGGTTTCCAACCTTTTTCATCCGGCCATATAAAAATAAATACATATTTCAATTTTCTATGCCCTGTCCACATATTTCCGCTTAACTAATTCTAATTATTATCTATAGATGCCTCACGCATTTGAATGCGTTTGCGAATCTTTCGAAAACTTTTACACGTCTGATGCAGCAAACTTTTAATTAATAAATCAGAATAAAATCTTCAACTACGTCAGCGAACTCGATTCTTTTAATATTGTGAACCGAAGAACCGAATCTATTGATTTTTCTAATACCTAGGTGTATTTTTTTTTAGCGGGACATCTAAAAAGCCGGCCAAATATTTTCTCGGCGCCCGTTCTTTCGTATAATATCGTGGAAGTTATCGAGAGTTTGAATCTTTTTTATTTAAAAGTGTTTGTTTTTTCAACAACTTCTAGCTTTTGCGGATCGCCGATTTTACTTGCCAAAATACGAACTTAATTGCGTCGAAAGTTGACAAATGTTTTTATAACTTTATTTACAGGATCTGATTTTGGAGTAGTTGAATCTCTGGAAGTATCATCTTGTCAGAATGACGAAGCTAAATGCGTTTTGAAACGTGGTGGAGATGTATCAATTAAGATAACATTTAAACCAAGTAAGTTTCTTGCATTTTGCATTAGTTTCCGAAATTTATTCGAATATGTTATTATTTTTACTACCTTGAAATTTCGCCTTGAAATAAATTACGCTTTTAAGATTCTATATAATTATTATTGAAAAGAATTGCAGAGAATACACGATTTTTTTTTAATAATTAAGTATCTATCGATATGTAGTTTAGAAAACATTTTCTTCTTATTTCAATGAAATCGAATAATTCAAAACAGGGCCTATGTAACGGTGCTAGAAAAAATTACATAATTGATTAAATTATTGTTAATGGCCTGTATAATATTTCGTTTCATCTATTTACTCTTTCGAGTCATCTTCGTTAATTGTAGTTCTCTTTTGTTCATTTATAGCTACTCGATTTCGCGTCCGATGTTTAAAACTCATTAACCAATTTTTTAATTGAAAAAAAAACTATTTATATTAGAGTTCACGATCTTTGACTAACTTTAAATCTTAGTTGCTCGCACTTGTTGTTTGGGAAACTTTTAATTAACGAACCACTTTTGTAGAAGAAAACGTCGAAAAGTTAACTGCGGTGGTACATGGAGTAATATTAGAAGTTCCAATTCCATTTTCACTACCTAATAGTGATGGATGTGTTAGTTGCGGCAATCAGTGTCCTTTGAAGGCCGATCAAACATATGTCTACGAAACCGATCTACCAATCCTTAAAAAATATCCAAGGGTAATTATATTATTATCTATTAACAACAACAAATATTATGATAGTATTGGGTAAAGCGTTCATTTATTAATAAATAAATAAATAAATAAAAATTCATTGTGTACGACTTACGTCAGCTTTACATCAGCTTTCGGTTTCGTTCTATTTTTATTGAAATTATTCTAAGGGGATCGAAAGATGATAGTCTGAAGTCAAAATTTGTGATTAGCATGGCGATATAACATAAAACATTTCAATTAAATTTCAACAACTTCGTCTAATCGCTAAATAAGATACTTGTAGGTATACGCATCTCGGCTCGGGCACAATTAGCGACCATTATTATTACGTTACGCCCTTGATATATTACCTATGTATAAATAAATTAATATTAAACAATACATTTATTTATTTTTAGGTAACCGTTGATGTTAAATGGGAACTAAAAGATCAAGACAACAAGAATGTAATATGTATTCTAATTCCTTCTAAAATACAATAATTGTTTAAAATATAGATTTAAATTTGTAAGTATATATACGACGTTTTATAATTAAACAACTACAAAAATATTTGGCCTTGTATATTATCTATTGTTAAATTACCTAATAAATAATCTATATAGGTAAATACTTTTAAATTGAAGTTACTTTCTTTAAATAAACATTTGTTGTTAATTAAAATGAAATAAATATAATTTTATGTTGTAAATGACGAATAATTTTATGTATAGTAGGTATAGTATAATCCTGCAAGCACGCCGTGATTTGATTTAGATTCTTTAGTTTTCTTATTTTTATTCATTGCGGAGCATCATCTTAGAACAATAAGGTGTATTTGTTCATTATATTGTATCGTAAATTAGTACTTATTGCATTTTGTAAGGTTAGTAATTTGTTAATGTTCTTTTTTTGTTGTCAATAAATACTCGTTTTTTTCTAATTTATTGTTGAGAATCATAGGCAATAAGTAAATTCTTAAAACCGTAAATGATGCACCCAGAAAAATGTACTTTGAAGAGGGGGGGTGGGGTGATTTATAGAAATAAATAATGTTTAGTACGTTTTCTTAAATTTAGGTTAAGTATTTAATATTAACGCAACCTGATATCAACACGATGAGGCTCTAGAAAGGTTATAACCCCTCAAAAAAACCTTTTCAATTTGCCAATGTAGTAGTGTTTTTGTCGTTAACAACTTCCATAAATTAATCTTTCACACCTTTGCGGAACTTAAAACTCTTTGATAAATCACCGTAATCAAATCTACAGTTTTTTTTTCAATTGGCGCTTAACGAAAAACTTCTTTTAGCCATTTAATAATATGTTATTACGTTTAAAGTATGATATTTATTAGCAAGTTTCCGTAAATCATACTTTACTTCTCATTTTTGGGTTTGTTTTGTTGTTAGTAGTACCCATAGATAAACTTCTTAATACCAATTGGTGTTAACAAAGGTTACGTTATTATGTAAGAATATATTAAATTAATATATTAAATATTAAAATATATAAAATTAAAATATATATAGATAGAATATATTAAAATTAATTACTAATTAATTAGTAAAAATTTAAAACCTAACTAGTTTTTGATTTAAATTCTCAATTAATAAAGTAACTTACGATTTTGTTTGTTTATGATTCTCAATAATTGCAGACTTACGAGATAATGTGAAGATTACAAAGCGCTATAACTATAAATTAATATAAGTATAATATAGGTACGTACGTACCTATTGCCATTGTTTGTTTTTTGTAATAGATTATTGTTGTTGGTGTTGGTCATCTTTTTATTATCATATGTTTCAATAATTCTTTTATGCAATAACTAACAATAAGCCGGAACTTTAAAACTGATGATTAACAAATTGATTGGTTGGCCCTTGCTTACCGTGCTACCTATTTTTGCGTAGGTACACCAGAATAATATCTTTAATACAATTTAGTAATTGATTATTTTACGAAATTGATATTTTAAGTAGGTAATCATTTGGATGCAAATCCCCTTTTATTTGTAACAACAGAAAGTTTACTTAATATAAAACTTTAGGTAAATAGATTTAAAAAACAATAATTTTTGTTGAACTTTCGTTAAATCTTTAATCTGTTCTAAGTCTTAGCTATCAGCTAGCCATAATAATAAAGTAGAATATAGGTATATATTATATATATAAAAGATCCTGTACGGGCACTAGATAGGTACCCCTATAAGGGTTCATTTTATTTGACAAGTGTTAAAAGTTTCTTTATCAGTTTAATTAAAAGCTATACTCTTATTCAAAATTAATTTAATTAATCCTTTTATGAGATAGCACTAATATTTTTCTACTTAACCCTAAATAACTAAGCTATTCCTTCAGTATTGCTATTTTTGCAGATTTTAATTTGATTAGTATCTACCTAATAAATTATTTTTAAAAAAATTTAGAGTTACAGAGTTTGCCTTTTATATTTTACTGGGTGGGTAGAATAAATATAACGTAATTCGATTTGAACTTAAAATTTATTTAAAATAAATGTTTCCAATTAATAAACAATTTCTAAGGCACAATATAACATGGTTCAGGTATATTTAACCCGTTTAAAATTTAAAAATGTAGGTAACAAGTGCATAATTTTATGTATGTCGAGTAACAATTAACGTTTCATTAAAATGTCGCAATTAGAAAAGCATGAAATTTAAGCATAATATACAAACATACTTAAATTAAGTGCATTTGCTAAAATAAATTAGAAAAATAGTTTTATTAAATCGTCTCATACATAAAAGGCACAATAACTCTACTTTTATCGTAGTACTTCCTTTGATAATATACATAGTAAAACACTAATTAAGCATTTCTCTTTCAGTTTAATAGAAAAATAGAAAAGTGTTTCTTCTTTTTTTTTAATTATACAGAACGTCTCAAACGCAATAAATATTTTGGAGATAAGTCGTGACTGCGTTAGGCATTCGATTTGAGGCGTTCTAGATAACTATAATAATAATAATAACAAAATGGCACATGCTTACTTTTAAGATTGAATACACAACATAAGTATACAAAAATAGTTGCAGAGTTTTTGAAACTTACTGCCCAAGCGAATATCACAATATTAGATTAAGGTTCATTTTGTCTTTTCTTATAATGTTCGATAATAATCCAAACATAATATGCCGATTATTGCAGCAAAATAACAATAAGGACAGCATAGACAGAAAAACCAAATTACGAGACATAATTAATTTAAACGCGAAATATATTATATTTCTCTTTAAGAGACTTAAAACGACAGCTAAATAAAAGAGACCTCTGTTTGCGAAGCTAAAAAAATCAAACAAAGCACTTTTAGGTGTGACGTTTTTTGGCAATGTCATGCAATTTTGCAAGCAGACTACATTTACCCTCGACGAAAAGAAAGCGACAAATATTAAGCGTGAAATTCTTAAAGCAAATTTATGCGAAAATAAATTGCCTAAGAAACTAAACATTTAAAATGCGGGCAGATCACTTTGTATCGTTTTATATGAAAAAAAAAAAAGACGTTATGTACAATAAATACTTTGAGGAAACTACAAAATGATCCTCTCCTAAGAATAGCTCGATGAAAATTTTGAAGAGACAAGGTACGTAAGTAGTTTTAACTACAATAATAATATAATAATAATGTAAGTATGTAAATACAAAAATACGTAAAATGTAAAAAAGAACAAACAATTGACAGATAATATTTATATGTATTAAAATAGATAAAATTTGGCAGTAATATCAAAAGTTAATATATAAACAAAATAATATAAGAAAATACTATTCCTATATGGAATGCTAAATATATTGTGCACCAATTAATTAACAGTTAAGAATTTTAACACTGGTAATTGTCAGATCTGGTAACAAATGAGGTTTACAGGCAAAAGATATAGAAATAGTCGTGGTTACGCCATACAACCGTTGTCTATACCGTTATTACTATAATTTTGATTGTTGCCATTATAATTATGACATTGTTGATTGTTATAATTGTAACTTATACATTCTGGCTCGTCCAAGTTTGTATATTGTTGTTGGTAACTGTCGACGGGAGCTTCTACTATTATATTTGGTGGCTTATTGTACTGAACAACGGAACGACTGTAAGATATATCACTAGTTATACCAATACTTGCGGGACGGCTATAGATGTTAATATTTTGAGCTTTATAATTGGGATCGACAGAGGCGGGACGACTATAGGAATGATTCGATTCTATCACTGAATTCGACAGGGAAAACAAGGGTGGTAATCGATTCACGACTGCATCTCTGGTAGGTCTGGGCACGTTGTTTTTGCAGTGCGGCCTGTGCGATGATAACATTTCTATTAGTTGTCGACGTTGGTTCTGAAGCTCCTGAACTTGCTTCTTTAAGTCCACATTTTGATCGTCGAGGGTCTGAGATTCTTGTATCAAGTTGATCGTTTTTTCGCGTTTTTTTAAACGGCACTTCGTCGCCGCTATCTTGTTGCGTTCGCGACGTCGCCTTCTCCTTTCTTCGTCTTCTGCCGTTAACTGAAAATAAAATTCAAAATATATTTCGTATTCATAATAGTTATAACCAAGTGGATAATTTTAAGCTACATTAAAATTCGCAAAACGTTAAGACCAGGAAAATATATATGTATAGGTATTTAATTGCGGATCAGTTTGTTTACGTATTAAAATTAATATTCGTCCTAAGACACTTTTCCGCACAAAATCTAATTACATATTTACATATTTCGTTAAATTGATTTAATGTGTATTTTTTTTTTAATATAAATTAAGTTCTGGCTATGTTTGTTTAACACCATAAACTAAAAATCCATAAATACCTAGCTACATACTTAATTCTATTTATTATTATTTCTAAATATTTAATTATCAAACTCGGGGGCTCACCACGTCTAGTGAGTACGGGAACTGACGATCCCGAGCTTCCCGAGCTGAATCTGTCCTTGCTTCAACTTTTATTGGGGCAGATCCCTTCACTTTTACCTTTCCTGACCGGTCTTTGTTGACCGATTCTTGAAACTATTAGATTAATTTATTGAGGATCGTGGGTCTGTAATTTTCTCATTTATACCTTCATAGTCACGAATGCTAGCGATGAAATGTGATAATCCTTCGACTTTAATTTAAGAAAAAAACAGTGACCAGTATAATTTTTAGGTTTTATTAATAATACCTGCTTACCCATATGAAGAACTTTTAGAATAAATATTTTAAACATAAATTTAACAAATTGAGAAATAACATTACCAATTTGAGTAAATAATATAAAATTTTAAATTTTAAACATAGCGAAAACAGTAAAACGTATAGGCCACCGGAAGACCAGCAAGTGCCTTAAAAGTAATTTATGGGGCAGAACAGTTCCCATTCACTAAACCATAAACAGGACGAGGATGACTTTATTTTGTAATTGTTTTTAACTAGAAGGCCATGGGATAATCTCCGAAAAATTATGCTCCTAAAACTAAACTTATAGGTATCATAAAATAACAAATTTTTAGACACTTCACAATAATATCTTGAACTGAATGTCTTAAAAATAATAATTAAATTACAAGTAATAAGATTTAAAAAAACTAACAAAATTCAAATTTTAGATTTTTACTGGGCGCCATCGAGTTTTTTTTTAATTATGAATCAATGTCTATTTGAATTTTAAATTTACGTCTTTTCAATTTGGCTTGAATTGTTAACTAGATGTTTATTTTAATTTATTAATGCGATTGTGTTTACACAAAATTTTTAGACAAATACCTAAGTGATGTATGTATTAAATAACGGTTGAACTTGTAGATATTACTTATTTCTTATATATATATATATATATATATCACTTCTAAAGTTAATCGTAAACAGTTAACGCTAATCTCGTTGATTAAATACACAAAACCCGCTAACAATTTAATATTAATTATAAAAGATATATATATATATATATATATATATATATATATATATATATATATATATATGTATAATGTAGTGACATAATTAGAAGAATGACGAGCGCCTTCTAGTAATTTTTTTACATTCCACCGAATTAGAACTAAATCGTGTCTGTCAAACACTACAATATCAATAAATAAATATTAGGCGTTTTCGATAATTGCATCGGAGAATACCGAACAAACTTATCGCCTTCGAAATTACAAACTGTCCATTATTTATCACGATTAAAAACTTTATCGTATTACTTACTTATACAATTTTTGTTGTCGTTTAATAAGATTTTTAAATGGGATAAACAATTAGCAGTTTGTACTTTCAAAGATGATAAATTGGTGCGGTATCCACTTATAGGTGCAATTATCGAAAACTTCTATTGTTATTTATTATTTTTAACTAAATAGTAAACATCCGTGCGTCGATAATCAATCATGGATATGACATTAATCTTGAAACAAAAATATCTTAGAACCTTTCTACGGTGTTAATCAAGCTGTCGACGGTTTAAATACGTTCAAAAAATATCAATCGTGGCGCGAAAGAATTGTTTATTCACCTCGATGGCCGACAGCCAAAATCTGACACATTAAATCGTTTTACTGTGTAGGTACGACCTCTTCTTCTATTCGAAGATGCCAAGAACGACGTTCTAGATAGGAGTTTATTTTCGCGTCAGTTTTGATAAGTATGTACCTAATAGTTTTATGTAAATTTCGGGAGGCCAAGCATCGCTGCGTGAAAAACTAATTTAATTCGCAATTTGCCAAGGCCCTAAGATCAGCATATTCATTATAGATACCGCTCGTTGATAAATGAACTGACTACTGTTCTGAACTGAACTGTTCTTGTTTTTGAACGGATACTTGCTACTATCGACATGGATCGAAATCAAATTTTTAATTTTGACAATTTTTAATTCATCTAGCCGATTTGGTTGAGTAATAAGCAGCGGTCAAAAACTGTAGCTTTTATTCGTTTAAATAAAATCATGTAAATGACAGAAAGGTGTCATAATCTCCATATCACTATACGGATTACTATGTTGTAATCTTCGTAACACATGGCATTTAAAGAATCGTCTGTATTAGTAAAATAGGACACTCGCACAAATAATAGCGTAACGAAAACTATCTGTAATCTATTTAGTTACTTTACGATTTCATTTAGGGAAGAATTCCTCAGAATTAAGCTTTTAGAAGAAATTCATTGGATAAATTTCATTATTTTTCCATGTAAAGAATTTATCTTTGGTGTAGTGGGTATAGTCAAAATAATAGATAGTATTGGGTCCAAATAATAAATTTTATACTTATAGATATTACCGAATTGCAGTAACTATTGTTGGAAGTGAAGCTAATTTTACATGTTTGTTATTTCTTGTAGACTCAGCAAAGCGCGCATATATACTACTAAAAGAAAACGTACCTTTGCTTGTAGGTACCTACTTGATTAAAGCAAATTCTAAAAAGCAATCTTGTTTAAATATTTCTACCGAAATTTCGCTCGCCTCTTGCTTTTCTAAATCTTCAAAGTTTTCCCTTTACCATTTTTAAAAAGGACAGATGTATCACATCGAATAAAAATATCTTAATGTAGCTACTATTTTTATATTTTTTTTTCATATTGATCGAAAGAAAGTTCGTCAAAAAACATTTTTGTCTCGACTTTTCCTCTATACCTGGTTTTAGAAAATTATTGTAGGTACTTCCAGCTGTACTTGTTATTTTATAAACTCGCTTGGACGGTCGTATTTTTAGGGCGTTAGCGTTAGCTAACGAGTTAACGTTGAGGTCATGCCGTACATTGATAATTAACAAGGCAACGAACGTGTTAATCAATGTGAGAAACAATATTTACGATTTCTTATTATTTTTTCTATTCGTAACTGCACGTATCTATGACATTTTTCCGTTACCTATCCGTACTTTCACATCTATGATTATTAAATTTTATCTATTAATTAAGCAAACACAACCAATGTGGATATAATTATAAAACAAACTGTATTTTCCCATAAGTCGAATTACCTGTACAATATGTACTTATGTTATCTAATTTAATTTAAAAAATATAATTTCCGATAATGATAATTAACAATTTATAATATATGATATGTGGATGGAGTGGGTGCAGGCCACATATCGGACTTTGATGACTGGAAAGATCTGGATGGTATTACAGTTTCGGATGGTTCAAAGTACGGGAGAGCGTAAAGGGGAGAAGTACCTGGAGATAGTGTATTCATTTCTCCATATAATAAAATAATTAATTTATAATATGTACCAAGTTAGGTGCACCAACTTTTATGAACTGTCTGTATATCAACACATGATTATTCAGAACACCTGTCATGTATTTACATAACAATGTTGGAAATTATTAGTGTTAACAAAGAAAGAGAAATTACTTACTTAAATTTCATACAATTAAAATTTAAAATTGAAATTCTTGGTGTAAGTATATGGACTGCGCCCTAAAGTATGTTGGGTAAAATCCGCTTTCGTTATAATAATTAGATTTTATTAAAAAAAAATAGGAGTGCCTACTAAAATGTAGATATAACAAAAGATTATTAAAATGTAGAACACTCTCATGTGTGTCCGACAGAAAAACCAGTCCGCACTAATATAATCTGCCCGCAATAATTTTAATCTAAACTTATTTAGTATTTTTGACGTATAAAAAGATGGTCGGCTTTCCTTAGAAAAGGTTTGCATATCATAAAGAATAAGATAAATATTGTATCTTAAAGTATCGTAAAAACAATTTTAATGGTTAAACAAATAACAAAATTATCTTTCTTATCACTCACCTACATAATACACATTATGTATAATGATGCCACGTATTTTTTTTCTGTCCGTTTTGTAAGCGATTTCGCGCGAAATCCACAAAAGCAAATGCAGCCGGTTATAAACTCGTATTTGATCTAATTTTGCGGGTAACTTTGCGTAATCTTGGAGTGTTTTTGATGTAAACAAGTGCAATATTGGTAATTGCGTGTCATTGAAACAGTGAAATAGCTTGCTTTTTTTCGCGCGAACGGTTATATTCGCTATTCGGTAGATATACGTTGTAATGTTATATAATAATATAAATATTGATATTATATGTATAAATATTTGCTGGTTGATTCTTTAATTCTTCAAAAAACTAAAAATGTTCATTCAATGGCGATTTACGAATATTTCGTTAACTCAGAACTGCCCGTTTCTATATTCAACTGCAAATAGTTTCAATAACGAGTTTTCAGCTAAATATAGTTTTTCTTCAACATCCATGTCCTTAACTTTTTAATACTAGCGCCCGATACTTGTTAGATCAAATCTCTTAGAATCGTGTACCTACTAATCATTGGAAATACAAAAACGAGAAACCACCTCTTTTTCGCGCGAATTCAGGCGACTTCGTGCAAACTATGCTTTGCGCGAAAAAATTCATTTTATAGGGTGTCCATTATTTTGGATTCTGGACAAAAGGAAGATTCGACGTTGAATGTATTTACGAGTGTGCCGGTAGGTACCGATAATGGGTTGAAGATTTGTACCTACCTATATCCGTTCGAATTTCGCGAATTAACGCATATGGACCGATTAGTGCCGTTTTGGTGAAGAAAAGTTATATTTAGCTGAAAACTCGTTATTGAAACTATTTGTAGTTAAGCGTAGAAAAGGGTAGTTCTGGGTTAACGAAATATTCGTAAATCGCCATTTTAGTAAACATTTTCAGTTTTTTAAAGAATTAAAGGACCCACCAGTAACATTTTTCACTGTCCATATTTAATTATTTATAATATAACGTCACAACGTGTATCCATGAATAAGCGAATTTAGCCGTTCGTGCGATAATTTTCGAGCTGTTTCAACTTCTAGCGATAACCAGCGATTGACTTGTGACCACTTCACTTATACTATAATCGGCTGCATTTACTTTTGTAGGTTTGTTTGTTCTTGCGAAGGCCAGCTTGCGCGAAGTCGCTTGCACTGTAACCGTAGCCTTAAGCACATTTTTGGTGAATTTGGAAGCAGCATTTGTTCCAATTGTCGCCGCGTGCCACTATGCGCTCGATATTTAAAAATGCCCGTTAATACCAGACGCCGTATCAGACTACGCCAAATTTGTCCTTATGTAATATTAAATTCGAATCAGACCCATGGAGTTTTTTTTTTGAATAACAAACAGGTATTCAAAATACAGGATTTCGCATTGAATATCTAATTAAATCTAAAATATACGACCTTGTAGCTTCACTAAAAAATAATTTGGTACCCACTGAATATTTCATTTGTAATAAATAGCACTTGTTTTAAATTTGCAACGAACCACAGCCTACACATTGTTTAGTTTTATTAATGCGACTTTATGTGCCGTTATTCGGATTGCGAATACCGTGTCCAAATGTGTAGGTAAATACATAGTATTTTTCTGTGTATAATTGTACCGATTCTAGTACAAACAAAAACTAAACTGATTCCAATAAACATTAAGTAATGGTTTGGCCGTGTTTCAGACAACCTGTACTTCGGACATTCGATATGTTTTTCTTCCTTTGCCAAGCTTCGATTTAAAAATAGGACTACTTATAAAATTTATTTTTGCAATATACAAATAGATAAATGTGTTGTAGTATTATTATATCATTATGCGTTAAAAGTTTTCGTGATGCCTAAATTCGATTTTCGTTCGGTCCAATTTACACAATACAATATTTCTCAAATTCGATAGTTCGATAGAAGATTTGAGGTAATCACCTGAACGTCTCAAATTATGAAACTGAAACTATGTAAGCAAGTCAGTTGATCATAAAATAGTTTAACCCTGATGGTGTATAAAAATTATCACTATAAACGATTCAACGGCTTAGTCCAGAAGGAAATCGTCTTTTCTCATCAAACGCTGGAAATTTACAATGTTATAGATATTTTAATTTTAATAGTCAACAAATGGGATTTCAAAGAGTCAAAAAACGAGAAACTATCTACTGAATGCAAGTTATGTAGCGAAGACGTCCACAAACATGCAAAGTCCTTAACGTAGAGATTTTTGGTTTTTAATCATTAATCGCTATCTAGTTTAAATGCTTTCGATCATTTGAAAACATTGTAATATAGAGAAAATGATGTTTTTTTGTTAGACTTTTTGAAACAAATTAAAATAAATATCTTGATCGTCAAAACTCAAATTTTACCCACGGTGGATGGATTGAGATGTTCATCGACTTTATACCTACTTGATGATACCATCGTAAAAGTATAATTGGCGGTTTTCTTCTTACAATTAGGCATTAATTGGCTTTGAAGCAATAAAAAATCCTAATACTAATTTTTTAAACTAATTTCACTTACTTTATTATTACTGTCCCAAACGGAAAAGAATTCGTTATTCTGAAAGTTGATATAAATAAATAGTCAAGAAGTAATAAGTATACAACATATTATTATAATAAAGCACATGCTGCTTTCTAGAAAAACAATATTTAATGTGCATTTGGAGCAGAATTACATCCTTTAAATGTCATTTACTTTGCGAAAACCAATTTAACGTTGAAAACTGTTGTAATTAAAATTAGTGTCATATTTAAAGTTTACTCGCCTTTGTCGTGGTATCCGAATATAATTTAATTGACGCCGACACGCACAATTGAATTAAAATTGATCAGTGCCGCAATTTGTAATCAAAAAATAAAAATAAAACGGTTCACGATCGGAATCGTTTATTTTTAACTCGATCAGGCTTTTATGCACAGCCGTTAGACGCAACATAATCAATTGGGAATTTTTATAACACACATGGGGGAACTTTTCTACTATTCAATATTAAGTAAAATCTCGACAATTCGTGCAATTGCCTATTCGTAAGTATTAAAATATATTTATTTACGGTTTTCGTGTTTGTGGTAGTTTCGTTGGATGTTCAATTGTGATAGGTATTTATACCTAAAAAGTAAAACGGCACATTCCCTATGTTGCCAACAAATAATGCGATTGTCAGAAATTCATCGGTGCATTAAACTCTGGTGTAATAAAACAGTTGGAAGTCATTCGTACTTATGTTAGTTGTGCGTTGTTTTTGTCCTCATGTTGAATGTAAGTGTAAATAAAATAATGCAGTACATATTTGTTAGTACTTAAGTATTTAAGCTGCATCTCGTTTGTGCCTCTTCTACTTATTATTTCGAATTTCAAAGGAACGCAGATATTAGATTAAATATATTTTAAATCGTTCAGTGAAGTAGGTATCGATGCAATGGAACGAAGAATCCGTAACGGCTCTGAAGTTACTCTTGGCCATCAAATCAGTACATCTCTGCGTTGTTCTGGCAAATAATTAATTCTTCTAAAATATAAGAGGCAAACGTGCATTATAAACAATAGCTTTGACCCTGATGTATGATGCAGCACCCGAAGTAATGATGCTCGCCTAATCGTAAGTTTATATCTCTACGAGTATTTTCCTTATTCTCAAATTAGTTTTCTTTGCACCCCTTGATTTGGAAATTTTAGAATTTTGATCGTATCGTCCACTTCCACTATCTGATTTACTTCAGGTAGGTAGATTTTAAATTCGATTTTCACTAGTGCCAATTCAACGAAAACAAATACCAAGGACATGAAAATTACTGCAAGTTAACGACATCTTTAAATTAGTCATCAATTAAACCATTTTGGCACTATGAAGGTATTGCACTTTGCATTTTGTATGGTAGATATTAGTAATCGACTAATATCAACTATATGGTAATAAGTAGGTACTTATACTGATAGAGGAGGCGTTAAACCGATAATATCGCTATTTTTACTTAAAAAGGGACTTCTTAAAATTTCTACGAGCTGATATATATTTTTTTCATAATCCGATAAAAGCCCAAGAACTTTAGCTCGAGGGTCTTATCTTTGTTTCGAAATGAAAATACCATAGAACAGAAATTTTCAGGAAGTCAAGTTTCGAATGAAAAACAAGGTATAAATAGTAAGATAAGAAAGCCGTCTTTAAAGGTGTGATTTCAGAAGAATTCGATATCAGTAGAGAAGCCAAATTTTTGATGATTATTATTTAATTTGACACCAAGAGTAACAATCAACTATATTGTAAAAATAAATAAGGTAAGCGATCGTAATCGTAAACGTTTTCCCTTTATTTCAATTAAAAAAAAAGTGTAGTACCTATATTTATCGTTTATGATTTTAATTTGTGTTGTTCTTTTGAAGGACGTGAAGGAAACTGCAATCGGGAATGAAATTCAAAATGTACAGTTTAAGACGAAATAAATGAACCAAAACGAATTTTGAATTTTCGAAAAGGATCGATTTCGTAAATGACAAGTAATGCGTGTCTGCTATTCAATGCTCTCAAATTAAATGACGATTATAACGTAATTAACATACGTACCCCATCGTTCTTTCGGTCTTCCGATTCGGATTCGGACTTCTTGATGCGTTTACAGTGGTCCAGATCTAAAAGATCCTCAGATTCGCTATTGTGTTTCCGTTTCTGTTCGATCGAAAGTTTGAGTCCAGCTTTAATAAGTTGCGAACAAGTGTGTTGTATGCTAGGTGGGGTATTCGTTGGAGATTCCAACTGACTACAGCTAGAGCTATTGGAGTCGTTGGACAGCGATGTTAGTGGGCCGACAGATGTTTTCGGTGCATCATCTCCAAATGTATAGTTATCTAGTGGATTTGTCATGGCTATCAAGGAATTTAATATTTCCGGGGTTCTAGGTGTCGTACAAGCGCTATCGACCGTCAGTAGATTATTAACGGCGTTGGCAGCCGATTGGGCCAAGTTTACGTTTAAGTTATACATAATATCACGTTTTCTTTATAAAACTAAATCACAATAAAACTGCGAGTTCTACTCGCACACTACAAATTAGTATAAAGTTTTCTCGTTAATAAAAACTAAGTTGCTTATTTTGGTACGGGGGAGGTTTCAACAAAAACTCATCTGAACGCGTCTTCTATGCAATGGTTCCTAAAATCCAGATACCAAGGTGACTGCAATCTGAAACAATAAAGTCGCATTAATAACATAATACGTCTAAAATTTCTTATTGTTAGTCGCCCACGATTTTTGCATTAATCTCACCGATACGACGGACGTTCAGGTGAATTTCCATGAGTTCTAATATTAAAAGGCGGCCGTGCTATTTCCTTTAAAAATGCATTTAGTATGCTAAATTATTTAAATTTACTTCTAATTGTAAGATCGCACGGCGAAACTTATCTCCGTTGCATTTTAAAAGCGGCCATCCAGTGTTTGGCAAGTTTTTGTCAAAAGCAACCGCCAAGTCGTTAAAAAACAAATTAATCGAGTTCGTTAGAAAAACTTGACCTTTTCAGAAAAGCTCGTTTTCGTATAAATTTTTAGGATGTTAACTATTATTTGTTCGATTTTATTTATTCTCGTAGATTCTTAACGCAACACGAAATCTCAACCATTAACCTAATATTGTCAGGGACATATCCACGGCACGTCGAAGCAATTGAAATTCCTTCGTTTCGGTTCATAAGTCACGAGTGTAGTAGTATAGTACCTACTCAATTTGGAATTTCTAAAAATTCGAACAACCGTCTGTAGGTAGGTATTCAAACAAAAAGAACGTTTATTTTCTGCGCCTTCGGATGTTTATTTTAAATTGCTTTAACCAATGTATAATTTAAGATGTCATTATAATCCAAATAGGCAGTTTCCTAATTTTGCGAAATCTCCAAAACTGACCTAGATTTATGTCTGTTGTATGTCTATCTGCTTCTAGAATTGCATTCTATTCTGTTTCGTGCACTTTTGACGGTTAATTATAATTTTACCGAACCCACGCAATGATAATTTTCAACTTCCGTTGATTGTTGAATATTTTAACATCTAAATTTTGCAATAAAATTAAATGTGTCTAGAACCGAACGAAAATTTTAAAAGTGTTTTGCTGAAACTAGTCTAAATGTGAGTGGAATATTAAACATTCTAATAATTCTACATGATTACTATTTGTATAAAGAGAGAAAAAGCAAATAGTTTATTAAGTTCGTCCTTGTTTTTTAATGAAATCACATTTAACATTCCATTTTGAATAAGACCTTGACATTAGTGCTATTTATAAAATATACCTAATTTAAATTTATTTTTGTTGTGTGTAAGTGTACCTACATACGTTACGTTGTTACTTTACTTGCATATTTGCATTCGCGCGCTTCGAATTTTGTTTGAACTGGGTCAAAATAACTATTTAATTGCGGACATATGTGTGTATGTCGGATCTATTTATTTTAAACGGGCTCCGTCGAAATGCCACTACTACATTAGTACTTTGGGAGAAAAAATGCATTTTTTGATGTTTTACTTCCCTATTTGGGAACCGTAATTCAATACATATGAGATACGCATGTTAAAATTTAAACACATGTTGCATGCTAAAACTAATGGACTAGTGCAAGATGAAATGGATCTTTTGACTTTGATTTGCAGTGGAGAGAATCCAACATTTATTTATAGGTATATTATTGGTTTACAAAAACGGCTTCACTAGAGGTTCTTAAAATAAATATATAAATCATCTGGTTGTTTTAGTGTCTTTTAGCGTGAAAGTATGTACAATTGAAATGAAAATAAAACTTGGACAACGTTATCGATTTCGTAATATGTTCTCTATCGTTTATCGATACATATAGTTGCGAACGATTTTATTTTCCGCGCGCTTTTTATTTATTAATTTATAGAGTATTGTGGTAAAATTGCACGGTTTGCTAACCGGATGCGGTCATTAAGTTAACCAAATAGCATTTCTGACTGTTATTCGCTTTAAATTAATTTGTGTCCAGACATTTTATTAGTCTAATTTTAATTGTCTTTACGTATCTATATAATAACGCAACCTTCTGCTCGACTACGATCCGTAGTTATATGCAACGTTAACTAACCAGAGATGGTCCCAGGTCATCGTCAAAGAGGATTTTCCTTAACCTTTCAATACAGTTCAGGGAGTATACAATAAATAAAATAATCGTACTTTAATTACCTAGTTCGAAAGAATTGCACAACCAAAAATTGAAATTATAGCCGCAATCGATCAAAATTTATCTACAATTTTGTCGAGTAAAGAAAAACGCTTGAAAAATAAACGATTTTACTTTTTCGAGTACGACCGAAAGTGCAAAAACTGTCTGATTATTGGAATAATTTATATCGATGTTTATATGATACTGGAAGGCTGATATATGAATGTAGGACGATACCTACACACTTTTTTATTTAACAGTTGTTATAAAAGTGTTTGTTGGTACTTTATTGGATCTAGAAAACCCACACTTGATGTCATATTGGATGCTAACTGTAACCAGAAGAATTTAAATTTTGATTTTACTACGTTCAATTATACCCAAACGATTTTATTGTACGGATTATTAACATTTACCAAGTGCATCTGGCAAAGTTTTATTGCAAAAAAATACGTAAAAATGTCGAGGATTGAAAACCAATGTTTTTCTTGCGGTTTTTCTAGTTAACGTGTCTACTCTTATTTCAATTTCAAACATATCTACGTATTTATTACTTATACTGGATTATTGAAAATAATTGACATGCGTAATAACACAAACATCAGATTATCAAATAATTACTAACATATTCGGACAAAAAACAACAAATTTATGAATTCGCAACTATTTATTTAGTACCGACAGCTGATACCTACATATTTAATGAATAAGAGAAAATTACAAGTATTAATAACCTAATATAATCTAACATCAGGACCTTGAATGGCAAAATGCTAAAATGAAACAAATTTAAAAATAGGTGATTCTTAACACCTGCTATATTGTGATGTGTTTTTTTTTTAGGAGTTCGTTCCTAACTATCTCGTTTACAGGAAATTATAGACTCAGTCAGTTGTCCTTTTCAATCTTCTGGACTTGTATCGATATAGGTAATTTCTTGGTATATTTTTGTCTGATACATATATACTATCTTATGGCCTATCCAAACCTATATGCAATTTACGTCATCAAAAAAAAGTTACTAGATTGTTTATTTGTAATTCGGTTTAAAGTTTGAAAAGTGACATATTCTATAGATGATTTAGCTGGGCACATATTAGATGGTATGAAGAAAGACTACAATTTATTAGAACTGTCAAAATACCAGGTACGAGGTGACAGCACTGTGTGAAACGTCATAATCTAGTAACCTTTTACTGATGACGTGTTGCATATAGGTTTGGACGAAGTATACTAACTACTAGTTTGTACACATTTAATGAAAAAGTTGTCGAAGGTGTCGTTTTGCACGACACAAAAAATGGAATGGCAGCAGCTAATGGAGTTCACGTTGTTATCGGGAAAACTAAAAATAAATTATAAATATCCACCAATTTGACTTCAAATTCCTATCGAAAACTATACGGAATTCGAAAAGATGAAATGCAATTCGGAAAGGCAAAGTTCGATTGGTTCATGTTTGTCTTTGGTTTACGAAGTACATACATAGTTTGAAACCAAAAAGTCTCCTCACACTGCATTTTAAAACAGAACAATTATTTACGGCGGTAAATTTTACGAAATCCCAAACAGAACGCACGCTGAACTAAGCAGAATGCTAAAGAGAACATTTATTCCGAAATTAAAATATAGGTAATTACGGCGCGCATGACAAAAAGTTAACGAATCAATAATTTATTATATTATTGTTACCTATATACCTACTCAAATTATTATGAAAGTTAAGTAGATACTAGAAATTAATTTTAATCGATAATTTAAAAAAATTGAATGTATATAAATGAAAGAATTCAAACGTTGAACGGTACAATGAAAACATTTATAAATGGAATCTGAAGGCGTAGAAAATGTAAATTTCTTGCAATGTTAATGAAAGAATAGAAAACCGACACATCTATGATAAGTAGTTGTGCGAAGTTGCAAACTGTATTATCGACCAAGTGATGACAGTTATCAAACAGTGACTAGCGTTAAAAAATAGTAGTACGAACAATCGAAGCGTCGATGGAAATTATAAACGATGCGACGATTAACATTTACGTCTGACAACTGTAATATAAAGTGAAATTTATCTAAAACAAGTAGGTACATATTACATATAGATATATCAAGAACGCATAAATATACTTAAATAGTTTTTTCTTTTGTAGATAATTTTATAGGTAACCGAAATTAAATATTCACTTCAACATTGTAATTTATTGTGAGCAACCCCGCAATATTACTAAGTAGATATTTTGACGATGAAGTTAAGTTAAAATTTCGAATGGTGATTAACATTAATGGTTTAAAGGTTAAAAGTCAGTACATATGCATTAATAAATAAATAAATATTCGAGAATATTTGCAAATAAGATGAAAGTATTGTTGCAGTTAAAGAATAATTATGCATAAATCGATCTATTTAGTAATAATAATGCCAAAGAACAGTGTCCTAACCCCGTCTGGAACTTCGGACTGGTCGACGCCATTGGTTCCTGTTATCAAAAACAATGGCAAGTTACGACTTCGTAAAGACTATAAATCAACAGTGAATAGTCAATTAAAATGGCCAACACCTTATAAAACTCGACCTATCGAAGCATATCATCAATTTCTATTAAATGATGAAGCAAAAATTACAGAATGTCTATTTATTATGAATATCATTTACCATATTACTCAATATTATTGACGTTATAATCATTCTAGGCGATATTCTAATTACAGGTTGTAATGATTATAAAGAATGTTTAGAAACTCGCAAAAATGTTAATAAGACTTGAAGATGCTGAACCGATTGTTAAAGTGAGTGTAAAAATTGTATAAATAGGTCACGAAACCATTGAGGGCAGTTTATTGATGACCGAAAACGCGGTAAGGGTATTTCCAGTAGATATGTATAATGAAACCAATATTGATAATTTATTTTTAAGGGCGTTCTAGGCAATTCCGATCTGTTTTTGTTTTTGACCATGGTTGCATCGAATCGATGAATTTAAAATTGATCAAAAATCATTAAGTGTCATTTTTTTGGAAACGTACGAATGCATTTCAAAGACGAGTTGCCTTTTCGAGGAAATTTGGAAAGGTCTTCTTCGTCGAGTTAACCCTTGGAATTCTCGGCGTTCAACATTTAACACTTTCCGCAAATTTGGATTCACCATTACCATTACATTACTATATTGAGGAAAATAGTTAAAGGATTCTTTTCTTGAAGATTTCGTACCATTAGCGTCCACGCACAGAAATTATTGCTCGCGTTTCCTTGACCTATCAGTCTATTAATAAACCAATTACATTACAGCGTAAAGTGTGAACTACAACGAATTTATTTAGTCATTTTGATAAACGATCACCCTGTATAGCGTAAGTAAATGCTCTTCGACAACGAAGGGTGTCTACCTATAAAATTAAATGCGCACCCCAAAACTAAATAAACCAATAAATTTCATTATAACGACGAAACGTACATCAGAGAAACATAATATATTAATAAATATCCGCACCATATGCGGGCGGGTTCCATTAGAATAACATTTTATTGCCCGTCTTCAAGCGAAAATCGTCTTTAATACTTGGAATATTAACTCCTACCACTTAACTCATTGAGAACACACATCACGAATTCGGATAAAAAGAAAGGAGCCGGTCCTTGAAGTCAAGCAAATATATTACCGAAGTACTTTGGCAATTTGAAATCGAGAAGACGCTGGAAAATAATTTGATTTATTCCCTTTTATTATTGCTATTATATTAATTTTTGATAGATAATTATTAGGTTTACGCGGTCAAGGATTTTTATAAATCGTGATTTTAAATTTTACGTTTCAAGTTTCTGGAGATGAGGCCCGCTCAAGGCACTTGCATATCCAGGTAGGTTGGTTGCAATTTTACTGGTACCTACCGGTTCGCTGTTATTTTTATTGGTATAATTAAATAACCGTTTATAGATAGGGAATGCATTATTGATTTTATTTTCGTGCGACGGAATACAATATTTTTTTCCCATGTAAAACGTCAGTTGATAGAAAGGATCGGTATCTACGTACCGCGAGATAACTTATTCAGTATCTAAATGGCTCTCGAGTTGTGCATGTTAATGACATTTTTCTTGGTAATTTACATTACACAATGTATTTATTTGAACATGGATTCTGAAGTTTGCACTATTTCGATCGATCGTCCTTTACGAATTCATCGTTTGGCCAAAATAACAGTTTTGTGTGTAGCAAAAAAATCCGAAATTGAACATCAAGATGGGCCAGTTTTCTCTTTAACATTTTGTGTACGTAGAGTTTTCCAATTTCTGATGTATGTACTTTGTGAGACTCGGATAACAAAATTATCTATTATCTTGACAATTTTCAATGCTAGGTAGATAGGGAAACCATATTTCGATGGGGATCGTTGGTCATAAGTTCGTTAAATCATTTTCTTTTGATGCTTCGGTTTCCCTTACTAAAACAAAATTAAAAACCACAAATAACTTACGGCCGATTTTAAATAAAATACTGTTTCTCTTAAAACATTTATTTTGCCGTTTCGAAGTTAATAATCGGAATTATAAAATTACTCATTTATCTAGCGTAGCGTTTCTAATGAAAACCATGAAAATCACGTAGGTACACAAATCATAGTAGTTCCCATTTACCTTATTTTCAAACACACCTCTTGCAATTTTATTTTCATTGCACGACATGCACGGTAGAAAGTTAATTTTTATAATTCTTGAGCGGTGGCGATGTTATCCAATAACGCAAATTTTTGTAGGAAACGTACGAGATTTGATAAAAAAAATGTTAAATTTTCGGAGATTTTTGTGAACGCGAGATGCGCTTAGAATACTAATGAATTTAGATGCATTTAAGTAACTATGAAACGATTTCTCCTGTGTAAAATATTCGATTGTGGTTAGCATATAGACACAAATACAAACAGTTTCTTGTAATAAATAAATCGTACAGAGCGTGGCTGCATAAAATAACTATAATTAAAAGCATAATGACCTTCTTCAATGTATTTTTACTTAAAAGTGTTTACAATGTTTACATTTTCAATTTAAATAAACTGTTATTAGTTAACAAGCTATTATATGACGCGCGAATTAAAATTCTCGGTTCAGTAATTGTTAATATTTTTTACGGATGTTAAACAATTTTTTGTATTAAAAAACAAATTTCATGTTTTAAAGTGTTGCTCAAAAAATATCTACATAAATACGTACAATAAGGAAGTTTATAATTTGTGTTCATCCCGATTCAATTAATTTAAATCGAGATATTACATATTTTCATGGCTATAAAGAGTTACGGCACTATTTAAACTGGCACCATGTGAAAAGGAGCGCTCGTGTGACCCAATTCAATTTTTACGTAGCAATAATTTCAGTCATGCTAATGTAAAGTTTTAATTGTGCTATAAAAATGACAATTTTTCATTAAACTTTAACATGTGCCTCACGCAAATAAGAATGACCTTTTACAGGTATGTAAATCGTTTTATTCCTTTATAAGGTATAACAAAGTGGCAATAAAATTTTACTCGCGCCTCAAGAAATATACGTAATGAATCTCGTTCGACTTCGCAGATTAATTTTTCTTAACAAAAATAATTTCATTTAAAAATTTTAAATCTAGAAACTCTCTATCTACTGCATCAGGTAACTGTTTTTATTTTTATAATAATTACGTTGGCGCGGTGAAAGCGAATATTTTAATTATGGCCAACTATTATTATCAATTTTTTATTGATTTATTGTCTTGAGAAAAGAACCTCTATGTGGAAAATTAACAGAAACAAATCTTTGTTCTAGTAATGGTAAAATCATTCTCCTCACCTTCACAAAAATGTAATTTCAAAGGTGTCCCTACAAAATTTTGGATGGTAACTCCACCATCCATCGACTTATATGTTAGATAACGTTGGACACGTTCGTTAACGACTTTTTCAAGGAAGAAGCTGCTGTAGTAGACAAAAAGAAAAAGATTAGCGAATTTTATAAATTATATTTATAGCTAAGAAAACTTTAATTCAGATATAAGTATTTGTATTTGAAATTTCCAAACTTGTTTAGAATTCCGTGTGCACTTCTATTCTTAAATAGTTATTTTATTTTAGATGATTGTTTTACAATCTCGGATTGGTCTAATGTTTTCTTTCTGTGTATCTGCTGAAAACGTGGACAACTCACAAGAGACATTGATCACTTTTTCGTAAATGAGCTGCGGTTGTTTTGAAAAATCGGAACAACACGCCGCGCCAGCTCTATGGCACTATTTTGGGAAGTTAACCAGGATTACGATTTGTCTGGTTAATATTTTGCAGGCGTGATTTGTCTGAATTATGTAATGACGTAAAAAAAGTGCTTCACTTGGGTTCTTTGGCCAAAAATTGATCAATATCTCGACACTAGATCATAACACCAAATAAATGAAGTTTTTCAATAGGTACCTACCTAATTAAAAAGCACACGTTCGCTCATTTTTTTATACTCAAGTAACACAAGCAACACCTGGAACACATTTCTCTAAATAAATTAACTTAGGCCCGTAGTTCAATAGATGAAAAATGATATGCATCCGAACAGGTCAATAGTCCGATCAACTTGATCGCCTAGCCCGGCCCCCCGCTGATAACGAGCAATTCTAAACTACAATTCAATTAATACGTGAAAACCGGTAATAATCGCTCAAAGGCAAGTTTGAACTTTAACCCCACAAGTTCGTTATTTTGTTAGATCCTAGAAAACTTTTACACCGTCTGTTATTTCATGCAAAACCACTAACTCGAAACCTTTTTTGAATTTATACGATGCGTTTGTCGAAATTCACAATTTGGCATTCGCTTAGTTTGCCATAAAAAGCTCAATCATTAATATAGACGCCATCATGTATTCGATTTTTACTGATTTTACAAATTAAGACAATACACCGATTAAAAATTGTTTAAAAAAAGCAAACAAAATTGCCAACAGTTTTGATCATGAAATTAAAAACGATTTCCTTTTAAGTAGGTATCTACTTGTCTATATTTTCGAAATTATGCAGATACTATCAACAAGTCGATGTTCAGTACACAAAATTCGGTGTCCAATCGGAATTTTCATCAAATTAAAATTGTAGATATACCTACTGTTACCGTTTAATTTACAATAGATTATTTTTCTTACAGGTAGATGTATAGCATGCGAGTCTTAAATATAATTTTCCTAACGACTTTCTTTCATGCCACTATTGTTTAGTAGTCGTCGAGTCTCGTAAATATATCATAAATTTCTCGCATGACTGCTCCCCAGGTTATATAAAATTCTCGATTTATTCTTATCAAAAACTATAAAGAAAATTTAATTAGTACAAAGAAAATGTCGGATTTCACGAGGCGTTTAAAAAGGGGGACAGCGCCTTATAAATTGCAATTAGGAGCATGTTGCTAAAACAATTCGACAATCAAAACCACAATTTATAAGTGAAAGCAACATACATCATGAACATAACGATCTAACTAATATTAAACGTTTTATATGTAGATATCACTTATAAAAATACTTGCGTCCATTAAATAGACCATTCGCTTAATAATTTAAATAAAGAGTGATATTTGTAATACTGCCGAAGACAAGTCAAAAAACTAAAATTTATTTGGACCCCACACATTAAATTCGTATTATTTTACTGGAAAGCGAATTAATTGCTGGTATATTTGTTCGGTATTTTATTACCTTATTAGGAAACTAGCAATTTTTCAGTGTCAATTTCGTCGTTATAGGTATAGGTAGAAAAAATCTAATCGACATGCTATTGATATTTACTTACATAATTTGCATCGTATGTATGTAGGTAAGTACCTACGTTATTAACTCGAAAAGGTTGTGTGCTACTTATCCGCTATGAAAAATGGCGGTATATAAAACAAATCAACTTGTAATTTCCACACGCTTTAATTGTTACCATATTTATAAAAAAAAAACAAACAAATAGATAGGTGTTCTAGATAAACCGAAAAATCAAATTAAAACGGAAAGAGCGAACAACATTAGAGAGACATATTTCTAAACGTGGGCGTCTTATTTGTTTACTGTTTATTTATTAAGCAAAAATGAGACGGATATATAATTTCAACAGGTGTTAAAGCAAGAATGTATACATCACACACCCACATGAACATGCAAAGATACATACATTAGCCAAACAACAACCGGCTATAGAGAAGTACGGTCAAGGTAGATAGCGTTGCTTTCATGCAGAATTAAAAGAATAATAAACTTTTTAATTTGGAAAAACGCGTTCCTTTTCATAACACAAATTACTTTTCTAGGTCAGGTCTAATTCAATTCGAGGGTGATTCTGTTAATTGACGTTTTTTTTTAAATTGGTCGTTTTATATCGCAAAAACTATACCGATAAACTCGAGAGCTACGTATTATCCTCATAATTACATAATCTAGTTAGATTTTCTTCTTTTTTGATAGGTATCTACTAGTATAGTTTTAATTTGTTTCTAAATTGAAAAATTAAATTGTGCGTCCCTTGTATCGACGAATACCTTTTTTAAATATAAGATATCGTTTTAAAAATATATATTTAATGTGATACCTATACCTACGTTATCCAAAATAGGTTCCAATGCATGTAATCAGTGAGAAGTTACTAAACTGTACCTATATTTGAAATATTCAGTTTAAAGTCTTAAACATAGCATATTCTACCGACGTGGCAAAGAAATACTACAATGTATTAGCAGTGTAAAAATATGAGGTTTTATTGATGAACCTATCTTGAATGACGTTATATATTTATATATTTATTCATATTTGATTGTGTTCACACAAAATGAGTTATTTATTAGACAATTTTTATTTCTAAAAACTATCAACTGTCGAAGAATGATATTTCGACAATAATTTTTGTCTTTCAAAGCCTACATAAATTGAAATGAATTCCAAAAAGACAAAAATTATTGTCGAAACGTCAATTAATAAGTAGGTAGAGCTACGTATTTTATCGAATTAAAAATTAAACTATTTAGAACAATCGAATTAACAAGTAAATAACATTTGGGCAAATTTTAGTTGTAACTAGATGATTATAATAAGCATTAAATCAAACGTAAGTAGATTAAATTGTATTGGTTGAATGACTAGAAACGAACAAGATAGGTGTATAGGTACTTTAAATCCCCAGATTAATCGCTGACGATAAACAGAAGGCAAAGTTCACTTATTGAAGAGGATGACTAATAATTAAATAAAAGGTACTCAAGCACGTTTCAATTCATAAACTTTTTACAAAAAATTAATATTTCATTCAAAACGAAACGCGATGATATGCTGGCGAAAATTATTCAAAATACGATGAAGAGATAAACAAATAAATATAAAATTGACGATTTATGAAACAACATGTATTAATTAATCATAAGACGTTTTAATTAGGTATTTAAACGATAAAAAATAAAAAGATTTAAAAGAATTTCTTAAACCTACAAAACAGCTTTTTTAATTAGGTATTTATATTTTAGTAGATCAGCGTACATCGTGGGCTTACTGCAAAAAATCCGTTAAGTCCAGTAAAATTAATTCAGCGAGCAAAATAATACTTATTGTTAGTATTCCAATCTATGACTTAATATCAACTAATTCAGACATTGGTGACTAGAGGCCATTTGCATTCTTAAAATTGATTACTGTTTGATACAAAATCTAAAACAGGATTTTTCACAAGAAAAAATACGTTTAAATTGCGCTGTTCTCTAAAATCACAAATGTAAACTTAACGGGTTTTCGCAGTAAGCCCACGAAATAATGCTGTATCTACGTGGGTAGATCTCGGTTGAAATAAACGAAAATCATCAATACCTACCCAGGAAATGTAGGAAAACGTGAAAAAATATGAAGAAACCATTTTCAGAATATGTTAAAAAGGTTCATCGACATCTACCATCGACAATTATTGTAAATGTACAGGAAAAACAATGAAAATCGACGAGAATTTTGTCATAAGATGCCTATATAGTATAATAGTGAAACGTTAAATAAAATTGAAAGAAAAATAATCGAAAATTTCCGAATACCAAATCATTTATAAAACATTAGTGTCTATCAAGGTTCGTTAAAGTATGACACGAATAACTTTTTAATACGTTAAGAAAGATTATAATAGGTATTGTCTAAAATCTTATGTTCGATATACAAAAATTCAGATAAAATTTTAACAAGAAATTTGCCCAGTATTACACATAATCATCTTTCAGATTTACATATTATGCATAGATATTATTTTCGTTATTGATTTGTCTATAAAATAATAACGGACTAATTCGAAGTAGGTATGTAATAACAAATATTTTGAAAGCAAAATTATTATAAAGCAAATTATACCCTATATATAATGTGTAAACGCGGCAATTTCATATAAAACCATAAATATAAATGGATTTCATTATTTCTCAATCAACAATCTTCTTTTAAATACTGATATTTTGTTGATAACATAAAAATCAAAACAAAACTTGTAAACTAAACATTAAAATGACATTTAATTTTTTTAAATTTTTCATATCTATGTATATTTTTTATAGTATTCTAGCATCAACATTTAGCAAATTAAAGTGAAAAAAAATCAATTTTCCTGCAATTTAGATACCTACTACCTAATAAGCATCTATTTATAAAATCTTTTTTTTTTTAAAATTATACATAGTGATAAATGAATGAAATTATTTTTAAAATGTCTCTTTTTAATAGATATCCATACTTCAAAAATTTGCAATTTGGGTAGCTATAGGTACCTACATATTTATTTATTGTTTTAAATGTAACTGAAACGCTATCAGTTTAGTTCATAATCGGAGAACCTAAAGTATTTCTTCCAACTATTTAATTTTCATTGTGTATTTTAAAATTTCTTTAAAAAATGCATTGTCACTGATAAATATAATTTACAATAATATAATGGATCTAAATAGTCTTCAATTTCCATTGAACGTAGTAGGAAAATCCTGATTATCGGTAGTAAACCCGACATTATTGCGATGATTCGGTTCGTTTTCGCCGAAACTAGTCAATTTGACATTTCTTTCGCAAATATCTATCTATCGGCCCGTAAATATTGAACAAAACGTTAAAGCTCGCCGTAAAATGTTTTTGCCGCGATAGCGGATCTGCCCTTCAACAAATATAGGATGCATTTAACAAGGTTAAGTTCGAAATATGTAACGTTTGTAATCTAGATTAAAAATCGACATTCCGGAAGTCCACTATTATTTTTTGCGCTTATTTAGAAAAATTCAAAGTCCACCGAAACGCCTAAGTTTTTGTAGGGTCTTTGTGGTTAGCGTTAGGTAACGTTGAACGTACGTACGTAAATCAATTCCTCTATAATTTGCAAGTTTTTTTAGGTGCTTGGTCTAAAATTAGATTAATAACTTTTTCATTTTAGACAGAATAAGCGAGATCAATTTTTCAACAAAATAGAAACTCTTTTAAGTTTACGTTTAGGAGTGGTGATTGTGAAGTGCGTAAAATAATTCTTTCGAATCGCACTAGGAAATGTGAAGAAATGATTTATTAAACATTTCTCAAGATTTATTATTGTTACTTTTGTTATTTATTATTCTTAGAACAAAAAGAGTAATCTAAGCTACCCTTTTTTTTGTTAAAACAAAGGAAGTTGGCTTATATTATGCATAACTATATTATAATTCGATAATTGCCAAATAAAAAATCGACTCGTAAATAACAAAAGATCCTTAGGCTATAATAAGAATAAGGATTATTCTTTGATGTGCAAATTTGATGTTTTAAATAACCTTGTGTGTAATAAGTATACAAACCCATTCGATTATGGTAAATCAGGGAGTAAAACGGTAACACGTTAGTTTCATCAACAATATTATTAATACAACAAATGTTAGTTTAACAAGGCTTCGTCAAAATTAAATGGTAAAATCGAATAATAATAGATATAAACAGTTTTAATTAACATTTAACTTCTTGATCGATACATAACATTACTACCTAAATATTACCGGTTTTTAAAAATATTCATAAATATATTTTTGTATTTTTTCAATAGAGGCGTAGATTTATATGTGAGTAAATTATAGAAAAATAATGTAATATAAAAACTCTTAAAAGCAAATTGCCGGTGATAAGAAATTATTTGTTTAATGTCCATTGAGTTTAAGCAATCGCTGATAATTCAACACACTACGTAATATATCTAAAATTAACGATAATACTTGGTTTTATTAATAATTCCCATCAACTGTCTGAAAAATAATTATTTACACATACAAATTTACATAAAATGTACTTACTATACTGTTAAATATTTTTATGACTTTTTAACCAAAATAAACGTTCAACAATTAAATGCGTTTTTACTCCAAACAAATTAATGCAATCAACGCGCAAAATAAACCAAACATCCAAATCGCCAACTATATCTACCATTAAAAAAAGAAAAGAAAACGACTGGAAATTTGAATAGATTTGACCTTCCATTACAAATATCAAAGGTGGGTTTAAAAAACCGAGTACTTATCCGAGTAAATCGAGAACTTCATCTAATCGATACCCCAAAAATTGGGGAGGGCTTTACAATTGTTTTTATTTTTCAATTTTGTAACAATTAGCGTAATATTATAACAAGATCGTAAACTCCGCCCGATTGAGAAATTCAATTTTTAACGGCCACAAAACAGACTCGTTTGCCTTGTAAGTAAATCACGAAAATAAATTTTGATCAAAGCATATAATCGATGTATTTCAATCTTGCTCGTATTGCTTTCCGGACTCAAGTCTAAAAAACACTAGATCGTCAATTAACGCGTCTTTGGTGTCATCTCCGATTTCAAAGAATTTTCACTTGTGCGAGAACAAAGCTGGTATTTGTAGATTATTAGTAATGTTCCGCTATTGTTGCTTAATATTTATGTGTGCCTTTACGACATTCATCACGTATTTTTAGTCTGAGACAGCGCACGAGCTTTCTTCAAAACAAATGACCGTTATTAATTTATAAAGAATTTATTATAGTCGTTTAAACGACTCGGGCAAGCCTCTTTCTAGTGGTCGACTGGGACTGCATTTAATCAACGACGAGATCTATTGCTAATCTTTTGATCTACGGGGTGGGCATAATTGCACAACCGGAAGTCAGTTTCGACGCGTACCTTCAACAAACTGAACTTGAAAATACAACTTGACGTAAACGAAATCGAGGTTAATGTTAAAATAACTTTATTCATATGTTGCACGTTTTTAATGTTTGGCTTCATTTTATTTTGTATAGTTGCCAAGTATGTTATATGATAAATTTCATTTAGATTTGACAGATAGATATTTAATGTATAATACCGATGTATATACCTATCCGTGTAAAACAAAACATCAACGAAGACGGTCGAATTTTATATTTTACAGGACCAGAAATCTCTTAACGTTATTCAACAATCGAAGGGAAAACCAAAACCAGAAACATAAGCTAAACAATCCATTTTATGTAACGAAATCCCAAAAAAACCGGATATAAAAATAACGATTTTGTTCACCTTGGCGCGAATTAGAATTAATTAATTAATTATCTCTCGAAAAAGATATATTTCTAAAGCTTTAAACGCTTTAAATTTTATAATGATTATTTCCTAATACGGGTGCCATTGTTGAGGAAAATTAAACTGCGCGAATCCAACGTATGCGCGCCTAAATATCCTTGAAATAATTTAAGTTCGAAAGAAAAATGTTGCAGGTGGTTTCCTAATTTTTTTTTAAACAACATTTGGCGCAGTAGGTATTTTTTATTCTATAATTTGACGTGAATTCGAAGTGCCGATTTTAAATACAAGTGAATGTAACGTATCTAACATTTACGTTTACGTGGGATTTATACCGACTGGACGTAGATATTTATATTGTTATCATATATATTGCCTTCGGAACGTAAAGAATTTATTTAAAATACGTAAACAGGCGGCCCGTTTAAAAATTCTATTCATTTCGTATATAGAGCATTTCTAAATGGCGATAATTTATTAAAGAAACAGATGTTATAGTTCCGTTTTGAGGTCAAAAAATTAATCGCGTTTTTTGTGCTCGGAATTGCGCAACAGGTATATTGAAACAAATACAATTATTACTGACACCAATTAGTTAAGTTTCGTTACAATTAGATTAGGAATAATATACTAATAATGTTGTTGCATCTTTGTAATGTTATGGCCATAAAAATTATCTTTTTTCGTACCGATTATCGCATGTTTATGTACACATATAAAATATTATACGACAACTAATTAAGAAAGAACTTCTTTTCGATATACAAAAAGATAGATTGGAACCTCCTTGATTTTAATAACGAGAGTTATTTGCATGGGCGCCACGTCGACGACTTGGCAATTTTAATAGGCAAATTACCCTATTAATATAATAGAAACAAAAGCGACCATCGAAATTTCGATTGTCTTAAGAGTAGCTGCCCAAACATTTCGCTGTTTGAAAATAAAAATAGATCTTCCATACAATTTATAATTTAATTAACATTCAAGGCTATACCTGTTTAAGATATCGGTTTTATAGAAAAATAATTTTTAACTAAATAAGTATCTGCCGCCTATACTTATCTATAAAATATTCGTTAATTCCACTTCATTAATTTTAAAGAATTTGTGTTATTTACGACTATCAGTTAAATTATATTAAAATAAAGCTAATTAAGAAAGGAACTTATGCAACTATAATTTAATATATAAACAGAAAATGTTTGTTATTAATCGATTAGCTCGTTGAGCAGCTTATACGATATTTATACGACGTATTTCGAAAATACGTTTTATCTACTATTTACCTACGATTTTAATACAAGTTGGCGTGAAGTGAAATTCCGGATTACAAGACGCACATCGGATCTTTAATTGACGAGATAATTTGGGAAAGAGATAATACGTGAAAACAAACCTACAACGAACGCATTTAATTATCGTCGTTTTTATATTAATACCGTGTATCATCAGACGTCGGAGATGAGTGTGAAAACGAGTTTTTTTTTAGAAAATCAACTGAGCATGTAACGGAAACGCCTTAATTGAAATGGCAATCGAGCATGTAAAATTACTGGCGATTGTTAATCGGAAATATTGTCCTAAAATCATCAATATATTCTTCTTCATTAGGTATCTACTGTTATTATTTAATTAGGTGCCTCCAGCCAAAATTGTACAGCTAATAGAATTGATTTAATACATGCTATTGTGATTGAAATGATTAAAATACGATAGGAAACTGTACTAGTTATACGTAACGTAGACAAGTCGTACCTGCTATTATAACAATATTATAAAAATAGGGATCGATTACAAAAACTGTGTCAATTATTAAAAAAGCTAGTTCATCATACTAATCGAGTTTCGAACGTAATCGTTATTGTATATGTAGTTAAGAAGCCACCTCTCCATGATAATATCCGGAAATCGCCGAAACCTTCTCGAATTCGAAGTCGTGTAATTTTTCGACGGTTTCCTGTTTATTTAAAATAAGATAAAATTACAATGTTTCTAGATTTAAGTGTATTACCCAGCAATCTTCCAGTTAACACATTACTCACTCATAACATTTTAACACGTTATCGTGGTGTTGCGGTTTATCGAGTTGAGAAATATCTAGAGGAATCAGCGCGGGGGATAGCAGTTTAAAAATAAAACATACGAAATTATAACGTTTAAAAATTATCTGGTAAGGAAATATTTTGATCTGCAATAATAATAACACAAAAAGAGTCGAAAGAAAAGATTAATACTTTTAGGCAATGGCAAGTCGGGTAAGACTTGCGGTAAGTTTTGTTATCAATTTTTAAAAGGACAAATGAACAAAGAGTGGCGGCACCATGGGCTGATGTTTCGCTTATTTTTATTATTTATATTATATACATAGATACGAACGCGAACGGTTTAAACTTTGACCAGTGTCTAAACCGGACCTGAAATAGTAGACCTATAAATGAGTACAATTAAAGGTTATCGGTTTGAAACAAAGCACGTAACAAATAGTGTGTATATTTATTAACATCATTTGTTTGCGATGCTTAAAATCACCTAAGTATATAAAATCATAACCTGATCTAAAACGATAATTAGAAATACTATAGAAGTTAAAGTAAATCTAAAGGCCGAGTCACATTGGCCCGAACGGTGGATCATTATGATAAAAGCGGTACCTCATCGCAATTTTTGTGAGAATTCAAGCGATATGGAGCTAAAAATGAAAAGTCAGAAAATGTAAATTAAGAAAATTTAAAACAAAATACGTAAGTACCTATCTACCTACATTGACGTAACAACGATGTGTCCTGAACTGTGAATAAATGAATGCTTTGTAAATTTGATGGTGATAAAACTGAAAGGCATGACAAATTCGACAAGTAACTTACGGTAAAAAAAAATTATACAAACCTTCATTAAAATTTAAAGCGCTTATAAAATAGAAACAGAATCTTTAAATTTTGTTTGTCAGGTTGATTACAAATAGTTTTTCAGGGCATTTAAAGTTACCATCCTAACAATTTTAGGTATAGGTACCGAAAGTGTGACTTTTAGCAAGAATTTAGGAACAACTGTTTGTTAACGGTTCCGAAAATATTGTCGATCTAATAGGTGCAACAACAGTATTTTCGGGACCGTTTCGTGCAAGGAAGCTCATTGTCAGATATTTTTGAAAGTGCGCATTTAAAATTTGGAAATCATTTATACAGGTAACGTTTATTGAAGTAGATAACTTAGTTATTTCATTGCAAAATCGTAATCCAAAATTATGCCCATTATTGTTAGATACTTATCTAAAAAAATGTAATAAATAAACGCGCGCAGTTTCTGTTTAGTCGTTTTGTACGATAAAATACGATTTCAATATTTACATAATCAAACCGTAAAATCCGGATATTTGAGGAAATATATTAGATAATGAATATAGTAACCGGATATTCAGACTTCACGGTTGAAGTTTCTTTTTGTTGCTTTATTCAGATAAGGTTTTTTTTTAACACCATCGCTCAACTGCATTTTACGACAACTCGTTTGATGCGAAAATTAAATATTTTTTGACGATTTTACAAATTGGCCATGTTTATTGGGCAACCTGTATTTAATAAAATACCACTTTAGTAACAACTTATTTAATTGAAATGCCACGTTGTTTACGTATAAATATTTTCATATGAATATTTAATTGGGAATCTGTGTGTTCGTATACAGATCCGCGTTCATTGTAGCACCGAATTATTGCAAAATAAACGTCAAATAAGAATTATTGAACAATTTAAAAACGAGGTTAGAAACACTTAGCTTTGAGAGATACTGGAACCAACGTCGTTCGAATTCTAAACGTCTTACATAGCCGTTGTTGTCGGAACAAGAGTCGTTAAATTGTTTACCTTGCGTTCGATTAAAATCAACATGCTTGGAAGAAGCTACTTTGTAGTTTTGCCTCGTTTTTCTATGATTCCTTAGACAATTCAAAACACCTGATGCTCGCTTCAAGGTAAGTGGGGCATGTTTTACATAGCAAAGCAGACTCAAACGAAGGCCACATTCAATAAAGTTTTTACGCAGTTGCCAAAAATTATAAATGATTTTACGGCGCTTCCTAATATATGTTGGTTGATAAAAAGCCACATCTTCCAGGAAACCTCGACAATTTTGAAACGGCACATTTACAATCATTTAGCAATGGGGACATTATAAACAAACATTGAAAATAAAACAAGCTACATAGTATTGAAAGCTTGAAGCCACTTATATATAACCTTGAATAAAAAATTTAATTACAAAAACTGTATATACCTACATCATATTTTTAATTGGAATTTTAATTTTTCTTTGTTAATGTTTCCGTTATTGTAAAGTCAACACGAGCGTCGGACACTTTTCATTACCGTAATCAGATTAGCGCCAATTTCATAAAAACCTTTTAAAAAGATGGACTGTAACATCAATTAACCATTAAATAATTACGATAAGGTAGAAGCAAAAACTTGTAAATTAATCGAGACCGTAAAATAAAAATTTATCCCGCATTTATTTTAAATCGTCTACCGATTAATGTTTTTGAAGCTTACAGAAATCAGATGTTCTTAATTATTATTACAATCGTTACGCATGAAAAAGTAATTTAAATGTGTCCTTCAAAACCAAAATATGTTTAAATTGCATTAACACACACTTTCAGTATCTTATTGATCTAGCGTTTGTTTAATTAAGAATTGTATTACAATCATTACTTACAGGAACAAGAAACAAAACTGTTAATTAAAAAAGCTTTCGATCGAAAGTAAATATTGAACTAATCGATCGCTCATGTTTGGTGTACAGTGTTTTTTAGTGTTTAGTTGAATAAGCATCTACAGTAGATAATAATTACCTATAAAAATTAAAATGATTTATGAATGGAAATTAAAATTACAAAATAAAGATTCATTAGTACGGTTTAAGTAAACCAATAAGTACAAGGTGAGTTACTTAGAAGTTTTACCAATAAGGTGAAGGAATTTCCTTTTAACTATACATAACATTTTCTCGCGATAGTGCACTTTTTTTGACCGACCCAAATATTAATCTTCGTTAATTTTATTCCAAATTCGAAATGGACATAAATTTGCATTGCAAATTCACAGGACAACGGCAAGAATTTTTGGATGTGTTTATCGATTCCATAAGTTATTCCAGATGAAAATAATAGGTACTTAACGCAACAAGTTATCCGTTTGTGAATAATAAAAACGATATATGCTAAATTACGTATGAAGAAATAGTAGGGAAATGGAAGAGCGTTCCTCTGAACGAAGGTTAAAACTTTAAAACAGCGAACGATAAATTTAAAAGATTTTCGAATTATGACACTTGTAAAAAACTCGCTCGTAAAGTAGGTATAGTTGAAGGCACAGTTCGTACTTGCGATTAATAATTCGTTTAAGTAAACTAACGATAAGCAGCACGCGAGTTAAATAAAGATGTCATACCTATCGGTTTTCTATCGTATCGTCTTTCTTCAGAGTATTGCAAGATTCTCCCATTAATTATGTACATACGGTAGAATATGTTTCAACTCATTGTCGGACGAACACGCCGACTACGTAACTGTCTTCCCAATGCGCCCCCGACCATACGTAAATTAACATAACAAATTAACATTGGCGGTTAAACAGAACATGCCGTCCATTATATTATTACAAATAATAATAACGTGTTGAATGTGCGTGATGTATTCTATTAAGTGATTATTTATATAAAATAAAAATCACTTAACACTCGTTCATTACAAAATATGTAGCTGAAATTCTTTCGTCAGTTCATGAAGAAAAAAACGGAATTGACGGTTATTTTGGAAAAATCAGACACTTTTCAGGTGCGTTTAAGCGTTTGAAGTTCAATTTGATGTGTAATTAAATTAAACAATTGACTTTTGGTTCACAAATTATGTGCTTTTTATTATTTATGAAAATAAAAAATTTGACGAAGACGCGGAGGCAGTTATCGCACGAAATACGAATGCAAAAGTCAAATAATTTCACGGGAGAACATGTCACTTTAATCATTTAGATGTCATAGATCAATCGAAAAAAGTTATTGCCATTTTAAAAAAATTAAACGGCATATGCCGTGTTTTAAAATTTGATTTTGTAAAACATTTAACAAATTACCTACCTATAAATGGTAAAATTTGAGTCGACTGCAGTTGGAAAAGGAAAACGCACCTTAAAATTTATTTTGTCTAACTACCTATAAGTTATGAATTATTATCTAATTGTAAATAGTACGTTTACCAAAAATTTAATCGTATTATTTCTTATGATTTTTGAAAATCAGATAATGTGGAGAATTACGATAATAATATTATTAATGACCATAATATTCAAGTTATTTTCAAGGAAGGTATAATACAAAAATGATTAAAATATTATCCTTAAAATTTCGAATACAATTTATGTTTAAATCGTGAATCGAATGTCATATTATTCATCTATCAATAGGTTTTATAGAACATATGTTATTATGTAAAATGGAATAAAATTTATCTTTAAGAACAGACGCGCTTATCGCATATTATTTGTTCGAAATTATTATTATAATTAATATTATTAATATTAATTATAAATTAATATTAAAGTATGATGACTGGTTTAGTTTTACGTAAATTCTATTTATTGACAAGATATTCGAATCAGTAGGTAATTCGTCCAAACGCATTAAAAGCAGTTGTTTACGGGTTTGTCTTGACGAATGTTACGGGCGCACTCGTGATTGATATTTTGCTTATTTTCTTGTGTTCATTTTTAAATTGTCTTCTAGATTTATTTTAAAGATTAATACAAGTTTATTCGTTATCTCGTTTAAAATTTTGCATGAGAAACTGATTATGACTTATGATTTTAGGAAAATCATGTTGGTAATTTTCGTGCATTTTATATTTATATTGTTAACAATTTTCAATGTTTTCACAACGGAATTAAATACATATGTAATTTATAAATTAAACTAACGTCTGTGCGACATATAAAAGTATCTATAGGTTAAAATGATGCCTTTTTAACAAGAAAATTTATTTTAATTTTAGTAAGTACCTTACATCCCGAAACTGTGTTTTAATTTTTAAACAAGTGACGTCTAAAATGCATGCATTTGCTAAGATTTTTTTTTAATAGGTAGATACCTACTTGTGTATAAATTTTCATTATGAAATACCCATCTGGTACAGATAGATAATAATAGGTATAAATACCTGTACATAAATAATTTAATATAGTTTACCGATATTGCGCCGACATACAAGGTGATCTTAAATGATTGAAAAAGACCTTAAGGAGTGGTTCTTTAGGTTATTGTAAAACACATTCGGTTCCTATGAACATACGTCTTAGGTAAAATGCTTCGTTTCCGAGGTACGGGGGGTGTTAAAGAATCAATTCAAAAATTATAGATTTTTAATTAAGTATCTGTAAAACCACAAAAATACAAGTCTAAAAATTGACACATTTACACTCGTGCTCATTGTCTTGATGACAACTAACGAAATTTCTCCTCGTCTAAAACGGTCAAACCAAGGAACGTCCATAAACGGAGAAAAAACGCGACAGGACTAATCTTGAATATTTGATTGCAAATACTTTACACAATGTAAATACCCAGGCGATTCTACCAAAAAAAAGACGAAACGTTATGTTCAAAAGCAGACCGAATTTCGTTGAAAAGCCACAATCGGTCATGGATCGTACCAGATTTTTTTACATTTTGCATTTTCCATTTTCAAAGTTTTCCTTCCAAAATAAAATACCTAGTACTTAATTGCAATTTCACGAACTAAATATGTAAAAACAACACATAATAATTTCAATTGATCTTTTACGACTGTTTAACGATGCATTCGACAATAATTCAATAACAAAAGCACGCTAAATATTTCTATTTTTAAATTGCATCAATTTATATATGTACCTACATATGTATGCAACTTCCTCCTATTTAACGAGCGAAAAACGCGCGGCGCATTTTCCCCCAAAAACTCGTAAACACAAGCCAGCTAATTATTTTCGTTAATCGCCTAAAATGCGGAGAACAAAAACAACTTTACATAACTACACGATAAAATTTGCAAACCAAATTAAGAGCAGTGCGGTGCGTCCGAAAGCATTCGTCGGCCGAAACGCGGTTTATTTACAAAGTTACTTTTAACACAATTATAGGCAGTGAATTATTGTACTCTTCCTGCCAAATACTATTTTTATTCCAAAATAGTCGCGTTGGAAACTCGCAGCGATGTACGTTACGTAATAGACGTGTGAGAAACGAGTCGCACATGCGAATTGTAATAAAAACGGCAATATTTAATTTTTTATGGGTCGTATAACACATGGACCATTTCCTACGGTTGTTATTTAATTTTGGACCTTGAGATCTCAAGCCTTTTCCTGTCCTCATCTATCTTTCCATTGTTCTTATATACAGAATGGTTCTGCATCCTAAATACACATCATTGTAGTTGTCTGTTAAAATATAATTAAATATCATGAAGTTTAAATGGCCACCAGGAATAGATAGATAGATAGAGATATATGTAGGTTGTGTTTGTATTATTTGTACAAATAAGCAACTAACGTGCGAGGAAATTACCGAATTAAATACTACATACTTACAAGCAAGTGGTTGTTTGTGTTTTACGAAAATAAAGTCATAAACCATACTTGGCAATAGTTCAAATGGCCTTCGAGATGCAAACTGCAAAGTATTTTTGAAAATGCGATCGATTGTGAAAATACGAACCTTGCGTTTTCTGAGAAAATCCCAATATAATTTATAACTAGTACTTCGACCCGAAGAAAATAATGCCAATTCGTAGGTACTTATGAAAAACAAAAGACACGAAAATCACGGGGCGCATAGCTTATTTGTTTGGAATTTAAAGCGAGCAACAAGTATTTAAATAAATGTTTGTCTTCAGTGAGCGTTTTTTCGAAGGGAAACGTTAAACACGTGTTGGTGTGTAGAATGAAATTTAATGCCATACATTAATCCCATGTTCTTGTCTCTTGCTGGGATATGTATTATGATAATACCGGTAGGTTATTTTTCTGTATTACAATCCGTGGATTTATTTTACAGCAGTAAGATACGAATCCATCAAAATCCATGTTTATGTCCGTTATCTCAGTGTTGCAATTTTTTTAAATCGATACCGGTGAATTTGCAAAAACGACCTGCAAAACACAACGCACAGAATGCAGTAGATAACATAAACCGAGCCAATAAAAGACACTTCGCAGCAAAATACGTGCGATTAAACGCATCTAAAAATAAAAGAACCTCGACTCACAATCAGTACTCCATGAAATGGTGGTACAGCGCAGACCTTTGCTGATGAATCGTCAATTCAAGATTCTGTTTGATAAAGTACACACGCAACACAAAAATAACCGTTTCGAAAACATTTCGTTGTTGAGTTGTTTGAACATATTGTGCAGCACTTTTCTTGTCTCTCCTTTTTTTTAATTTTTGACTTAGGTACGTGAAATGTTAAATAAATAGTTTAATTACACAAAGTGATAAAGAATCAAACGCGAAATTTCCGAAACCCGAATAATTAATTACCCAACTTTTCTTGAACGAGTTGAATTTTGAAAACTATTCGCTGATTTATTTAAATTGAAAATATAAATGAAAATTACGAATATAATTTTTACCAATGCCAATTTTTACGCCAAATTAAAAAAAAGCGTGAAAGTTAAGTACATATGTACCCTAAAATGGGGAAAATCGCAACTTTCCATGTAGAAGTTATTGTTTGTTTATTTCATAGTATCAACGTGTTAACGTATACATATGGAATACGCATGGTGTTTACAGGTTGATTTACAAATTTTAGTAGGTACGTGTTTTGTGTCCATTTTTATAAGCTGTCAAACTCTTCTATTGAGCTTCTCTAAATATATGCAAAGAACTGAAAACCCTGGTATCTATTGTAGTCATAGTTTATGTTACATTTAGGCAAGTTAATGTCGCAATAATTATTTTCATCAAAATAAACATGGTTTTAATGATTACTAAATTTAATTATTATTGTCTATGAATACTCATGCTTTTGCTTAACATCAAGTTCTTTTAAGTATTCACGTCTAAACATTTAAACGTTAAAGTATATGTAGATAGATATTTTTGAAACTTTTGAAAACTCGGTTCAAAGCTCAGGTCGCAGATACAAATCGCCTACTTACAAATATTATAAGTAAATCAGATATCCGAAAAGAAAATAAAATAAAACAAAATTATAAATTAAAGTGATTTAAAAAGAGAAGCCATCCTACACATAATAGACGTTTTTAGATCAATTCAAACCTTTTTAACATACAACCACCTACATTATTTATGTACAGGTTAGTTTAACAGTTTTTTGGGTTAGGTACCTACTTAAAAATAATTGAAAAATATACTGAATATCGTTCAAATTTCACATGTAACTACAATTTCTTGAGAATATTTTAACTCTTCACTACATAATCTAGCTCATGCATAATTTAAAAATAAATAATATACCGGAGTGAAGGGATGCTTAAATATCTTCGGTATATTATCTTTAAATTAAGTTAAATTGTACAATTTCAATGTCTCCTGTTGAAGTTCCTCAAAGAAACCGCACTCCCACTTATGAATACATACAAAAAAGTACATCTCAATTTAGTCCTTCACCATACAGACAGGTATGCACCTCATTATGGTTAAACGGGATCAATTAAACAAAAACCTTAAAATCTTGAAATAGTTTAAATTATAACGTAGATAGATAATGATTTATTTTCTAACAAATGGGCGATTAATAACATTTTGTAGTACAATAAACAGTCGTGAACAGAAAAAATCGACCATTTCCGGTTCGGCGGAATTTAAAATATTTAAACTTCAATTTACAATTTATTCAAAAGCATGCAAAAAATGCCGCGTTTTTTAACAGAAAATGTTTGATAATGCATTATTCTAATAACATATATGCTTTTTATAGTATTTTGTATTCATGTAAAGGGGAAAATTTGGTAATTAAAACTAGTATCTATGATTTAAAAAAAACCTGTACATTCAATGACGTTGAAAAAAGATAACACTATTAGATATTCACAATTTCCATTGACTATCAAAATTATAAAAAAAATGTATGTATAGTTTCAAAGAAACTAGCTAAAAATATGTATTTTTTTTTTCCTGTTTTTTGGAAATTATGCAAAAATCTAACATACGATATTTTTAAAACCTTGCCATAATATTACACTCACTCGCATTAGTTACTGTGAATTTTTGAATGCTTTACCTTTGTTCAACTTTACCTTAAATCGAAATGCCCCGCGTTAACAAACACTCGACAAAAAATTAATGCGCACGTGTGTTGGCTTTTTTTTAAATTTCTACGTGTGAACGAGAATACCGATAATCATCAATCTGCCGCGACTAAGACGACACAAACACCAAAAACACAGGCCATTCGATCTTAATTAACGAGACAGTTACTAATATTAAGTAAATCGAATGAGAACTATGCGGGTGGGTTTTCGATGTTAGTACGTAATTGAAGCCACCTTTAAAATTTATGGACGCATCCTCGCAGTACTCCATAAGTAAACCACTTGTTAGTCATTTTATGTATAAACACCGAAAGCTAATTAAATAAGAATCAGTAATTTTAGAACTGAAATAATAACAAGGAAGAAAGAATATGAATTCTTAATAATAAATTACATCACCGAAATAAATATCGAGAAATTTCATTGGATTATAATGTAGAACTACTATTAGATGTAACAATAATACATTTGCGGTTTTTGTCGCGTCAAACGGTCTGCGTGATCTTTTTCCAGTATTTACCTATAGTAAAATACTAGCAAATTCTTAGGAATTCATGTAATAGATGATGGAATGTATAATTTTATCATTAATAGACGGATTTATATGCACTTAACGAACGCAAACATTGGTAAAATTGATTTTCATAACGGCCTCATTAACTATTTTTTATAATATTTAAAGCTAATGTTCCAAAATTATTAGTAACGGTAATAAAGATGTTTCGAAACCCATTATAACAAACGGCTATTTTTTAAATCCATCGGACGGCTACGAAAATGCGTGGGCCACACACTATCAAAATTTAAAAGCATTGGAAATAAATTTATATACAAGCAACGGTAATATATATTAATAATTACGCAACTTATTTAAACGCAATTATCCTTGGCACAATATGAAAATGATCGTTTTAATCATAGGTTAATGGTTTATTCTTCCATTCAAAAATTTAAGTAACCATAATGTCGTGAACTTCTTTAATCAATAGGAGAGGGTGCCTTTTAATAATAATCGATAACTATAGGTTAGAAATTGAAAAAAAATGAGAGGAAATGATATCCTTTAGGCTATACACCTGGTTGTTTTTAATTATATTTCACCACGTCACTTTCGTAACAGGCGTCTAAATAGTATGTAATAAATATCATAATATGTTGGGCGACTAAAGATCGAGATAATTCTTGAAAGTGGTAACAAAATTACGAATTATCTATGGCCTCGACAAATATTCAATGAGCAAATCAGGTACCTACCTACAATAAGTACGAATTTCCCGAAAAGGCATTCAAACTATTCCTGTCTCAAATAATTAAATAAAACGGAACGGTTGTTGTAATCGATGTCGAATTACAATAATTTTGCAGCGTGTCCAAATGGCGCCACAAACTGCGGACCTTCTTGTTTTATTAAATTAAACAACAAAAATAAATTATTATGCGGTGCATTAAATTTAGACTATTATGCATACAAATTATTTGCACACGGTAACGGTTACTATTCGTTTGTTTTTCTAATTTCAATACCGTTGGTATAATAGTAACTAATGCTCGACATGTACGGTATTGTTGGTTACCACCCTTCCTTTCTGCAAAATTCCTTATGGCAATGCTAATAAGAGTATTGACAGCAAAATAATGTAACCGAATTGTAGAGGTTTAAGTAAATGCGATAATAAAATAAATCGGGAGCCATTTTGATGTGAAAGTTTTTATTTAGAAATAAGAAGTATAGGTATCAACATCAAAGTAAATTGTTATTTTAACGAAAACGATATAGGTAACATAGGTACCGATTTTCGTATTTTTGACAAATGTGCTCCAGTTGTAAGGGAACGTGCCAAAAAATGCGTCAATACCTATTTATCAAGTAGTTCTTTAGTCGTCAATTAATTCAACCACATACGTGTATTTGTGTACCTAATTATCTGTTTGTTTTTCATTATATTTGCGATTAGTTTGGATATGCGCGATTTTCAGAATTTTAAATAAAAATTTCATATTTTTTAATCGTAAACGTATAGTGAAAGTAAAATAGACTTCACTCTAAAATCATTTTAATTTTCTAAGAGATAAATTAGGAAAACTTGTGTATCACCCAGCAAATTCTATTTTATACCTGTTATAAATCTTATTTTTAAAATATTAGGACTGTAATTTTTTATAAGTCAGCATCATTCGCTTTAACTGAAACACGAACAGTGCCACTCGCTCACTGTTACGTTTCATAGAAAACCACACATTTATTGCGTTATGTATATTTTATTTTATAATGTTTATCATTTACGTAGATACATTTGTCTAAAATGAGACAATATTTTGTTGAAAAAAAAAAAACGTCGAATGAGTCGTGTAAAAATTAACGAACGTCAATGAATAGGTACCTACATCGAAAAATTATTAATATTATTTCGTTTCAAACAAGCTAAAAATGCTTTTTGCTACAATTTAATTAGATAGATACTAAAATCACACTACACTAAACATCATCACTATAAACGGTATATTCCTCAAATTTTCTATTTGAACAAAATTGGAATAAACGTTCAAATATGGAGGAGAGTCGATCAATACACATATTTAACTATTATTTTAACATGCGAGCTCTAAACTAGTTTATTTTTCTTTAATTATAAAGGACAAACAAAGCAGGCTGCAATGTTTACAGTCTATTACAAATAATGAGCAGTCGTACTACTGAGTTGGCCAAACAAAGAAATATATATCTTGATCGTTAGACGTCGAAAATCTTTTTTTTTGTTTTAATCGGCGATGGCGAATTTAAGATATTTATGAGTTACGTGCACACAGTTTTAATAAAATCTGTTAATCCATTAATTATTCCATATTAGGTGCTATAAAAACATTGTCTTATTTGAATTGCACTTAATCAAAAAAAATAAAAAATAAATTCATCAGGGAGGCCAAACGCAACGAGGAAGGACTAGGAATGAAGGAGTAAATTGGCAAAATTTCTATCTGCAATCCAATTACCCATCTACAATAAATTTTTATACTACATTCATTGTTTTTATTTAATTTTGATAATGGAAGTTTTTGGAAGACTAGAATATATACTCATTTTTTTTTATTTACCGGAATATGTGACGAAATAGTGAATATGCGTGCTTCCTGAAATTCAAGTTTCACTCGCTTCAAAAATGAATTTTCAATTGCCAGATAACTCTGTCAGTTAATAATAAACATTGTCATTTCTAGACAATAATTGATAAGTAAGTATGGCCTATCCAAACCTATATGCAATTCACGTCATCAAAAAAAAGTTAGTAAATTGTTTATTTGTAACTCGGATTAAAGTTTGGAAAGTGACATATTTTATAAATGATTTACTTGCGCACATATTAGATGGTATAAAGAAAGACTACGATTTATTAGAACTGTCAAAATATGAGGTACGAGGTGACAGCACTGTGTGAAACGTCATCATCTAGTAACCTTTCATTGATGACGTGTTGCATATAGGTTTGGACGAAGTGTATGATGATGAAAAAACGTGATGATTGAAAAAATGACTATAAATTTTTCAAAAATTTGCAGATATAATTACATGCGTATGTATTTACATACTTACATCAAACGTCTGGAAGCCAATAAAACAAAAGGAAACGATAACTTAACAGATTTACTAGAAATAGTTATGTATTATTGAAGTTACCGTAATAGTTTAGACAAGGACGGCAAGCCATCACAATCAAAGTGAAATCTATTTGGTTTATTTTTATTAATACAATTATTGGTTGGCATTTCATTTATCATAGATATAACTCATTCATTTTTTTTATTCGTATACCTCATTTAAATTTGTATTGATTATACAATCAGAGCCGGACTTTTTGGAAAAGTTTTTTGAACAGACTACGTTACGGTTGTGCTGAAATAAGATTGTTGAATAAATGGAATCGTTTGCTTAAGTTCCCGTTACGTGATAAAAGCACGCTTACGCGTTTTCTGAGGTTCATTCATTTATTATAAAGGTCCTTTTATATAGTTTGCTTACGTTACGTAATTCGCTAAACCTGCAAACCCGTACACCAAACCTAAAAAACTAAGATGACAACAATAAAAGATTATAATAGGTCCGTATTCTAAGAATCACTTCATTTACACAAATTTCGAAATAATTATAATTAAAATGCCAGCTTTAATTGCACAGCATTTATATATGTGTAGCACGCCCATTTACTTTGAATTCTTGCCGACACTGTAAGTATAGCATTGGTGCCCATGGGTTGTGTGCATACATTTAAATAAGTTGCTCATTTAGTCTGTAATTTAAAATCGATTATGTAGTTATACATGAATGACACATTATGTCTCTCATTTAGCGCATCAGAAACGTTCCGAAACGTATAATTCCGCGCAGATCAAAATATTATTTGCGAATTTAATTGTGGCCGTGTATACTACTGCCGATATGGCATTTCGACGGGGACTTAAGCCATAAATTAACTGAAGTATGTGAATATTAAGTACAGACGCTCGTTTTTTATTAGCTATTTAAGCAATTGACATTTATACCGCCGCGCCGCGCCGCGCCGGTGTTAGGTATATCGTAAATCGTTTGCGACATTTTATCGCTGAAAATAAGTAAACAAATAACTATTTAAGAATTAAAAATGTCGATTTTCACGCGTTTATTTTTGTCTCACCCGCTAACGGTACCGGAGTGACGAAAAAGTGCTACTAATTAATAAAGCTCGCACTTGGATTGGAATCTGACCTCTTTTCGAAACTCGAAAACTAATTTTAAAAAGCTGGATGTACGGAAAAATGTCGGATTAATACGCATTTAATTTATAGATACGTGATTCACGCGTAAGATGTCTTTTTATAAAATGTTCGAACCTTGTAACGTTTGGACAAAAAATATCGTATTTCGCAGCCCTCGTTTACGATGCTCGTATGATCTGGAAGAGTACCGGTTGTTAAAAAGGTGACCGATACAAATGATTCATCTATAACTACCGGAAAAAAAATAAATTCGAATAAGATGCATTACTAATAAAATGTTTATTCTATTTTTGTAATATTGTTTTCAATTTTAATTAAAAATTAGACTTCCTTATAATATCGTACAAATTTGTGACGTCAGAATGTTTATAATATGAAACGCAATCTTCGTATAAGTGTTGTATCGACGTTTGTCTAAATAAAACATAAACTTAAATAATGGTGCATTCACATTCGTTTCAGTTTTTCGCGCCGAATATAAACTAATGCAATTTAAAACTTAAATACTTATTGTTATTACTTACTACATCAATACATATTAGAATACTATCTTCGCAACTTATTGCATAAATGAGTAAACAAACTTGCTATCACAACGTTAATTACTTTTAACACTTTTTATCGCAAAACGGTTAAATGTATTAATAACCATCATTATCTTTTCTACACCGACACGTTCAGTTATTAACATTATGATTGATGATTGTTATTGGCTACTCGGCCATTTCATCCTGTGGCGAAAATATGGCAATTTTGCAGAGGCTCCGTTTATTTCTAGACACGAAAATTGGGAGAAGAAAAATTCTTGTAACGAGAGACAAACAAGTGCCTAAACAATTACATCTAATTGAGTTCATAGCCGCCTAAGATTAGAAATAATGCCGACGTAATGACAATCAATGTCCTTCTGTTTGATGCGAGATACCTTCTTACGAGCCGTAGGCAACGTTCACTAATATTTTTATATGAGCAATTTATTATTTAATTTATGGAAGACGTACCCCACGACCTTGCAAAGAGACGGTGGAATTATCAATTTCTATACTTCGTTGTTTTTATTTTCCTTCATGAACTCATAGATACATCACATATTAAGAAGGTCATATCGGTTCTAATTACTTATTATTCAGAAATTATAGATTGATATGCAAAATGTAGATGGAAGTGATCTATTGTAACTAATGTTTGTTATACATTTCGTCGTTCGCATAGTAGAAGGCTCGTCCGTCTTAAAATCGGATAACGTCTATAAATAGATTGAATATTTTCTCAATAATAATTATACCTTTGCGTAATGCATCAAAAACGTGATTATTAAAATAGGTACTTAGATTATCTATTCCGTGTCATAATATACATTACCTATAATGAAAAAAACCCTATTAGCATGTTTACATTTTTATTATTTTGCCGTATTATGATTCACCGCACCATCCAGATGCTTACGTTCGCTCCTTCAACATTAATTTTCAAACTGCACAATCATTACACACGTCCTTTACTATCGAACATTTATAAAGTTAATTCGCAAACGTCTTGCGTTTCATCTAATTGCCTTCATATGTCTCCCTTCAAATTTGTAATGTAACTCTCGGTACAAGAATAATTATTTAGACACCATCAATTCAACACAACCCACACATCATTCAAACTTATTAGAGACTTCCTCGACAATCTCGATTTTTTCGGCTTTGTAAAGATGAACGAAAATTAAATGACGGATTTGCGATGGAAAGTATCAAAGACGATGGGGCAATTGTCTGAGAACTCGTGTTAGAATAACGCAAAGGGCGAATTGGACGCGGGAAAATCGTTTAAAACACGAAAGCCTTGAACAACGTTTATAATTATTTCCAGAGATTTAAGAGGAAATAATCAAACGACGATCTGCTTGACAACGGTGACTTTGAGACTATTTACGTTCCAAAAAAGTTCAAGTTGTAAGTTTTCTTCTTCATTTCTTCGTAGTTCTATTAACTTTCTCTGTCTTCTATTTATTATTTCTCCGATATACTGAAGGCGAGATTTTCCTTCTGCATTAACTTATGATAAAAATAAGGATTTTGAAAGTTTTTAGGCATATAAGCAACAGTTCTACGTGCCTATAATCAATGCTTATTTTATTTCGTATATTATCGTCCTTTAATAATTGAAATAGTGCTCACAATTTGTATTGTTAATGAAATGCGGAATCGAAAACTATAGGTACATACCTTCGAATAATTTGAAATAATATGTGCCCGACTTCCTGATTGGATATCATTGATTCCTGATTTCATTCCTATTTCTGGATCATTAATTCAGTTTTTAATTTATACAAGGCTCGATTTCAAATACGTTCTGAATATATTTTTAAAATATTAACATGCATTACAAATAGTAGATGAAAACAAAGCATAAAATGTGGAATAATTGGTACCTACGTCAGTTATGGTACATTTAAATTCGTTATTTCGCGATACCAAAACAGCTTAATGTTAATAATTTATGAAAGTCAAAACATCTGTACGATTCACTTTTTACGCGAGAATAAAATTTTCATTATTTCGTTGTTTAAGGTGTAAAATCGGCAAAATCATAGAACTGACAATTAAAAATCTGTTATAGCACGAATAATTTATTATAATAACTATTTAAATGCCTAGTTATATCCGGTTGACAAAACGTTCTACCAATTATAATTATATATCCATTATCATTTAAGCAATATAATATTGTACGCAGGTATAAGTATACGTTCCTTAATTTTCGTCCACAAAATTTTCTTTTAAACCCCAAAAAATATCCAATATTATACGTCCCATGAATATTTATAAAATAATTAAACTAACAAATTTTTCCGAGCGAATCTACAATTCATATTTCATTGAATTGAAATGGCGGGCATTTGCGCAGTTATTAAAAAAAAATTAACAAAAATTCAACCCGCGTCCTCTCATAGGTATACTTAGATACATCTAATTACAGTTAAATCGTTTATTTTTCCTAACAAAGCATAGTTACATATAAAAGCAGATAAAAAAATCCATGGCCGACTAATCTATCTAAGTGACCTTTTAACGAATTAAGCTTAAAAAAATATTCGGTAATTTGTAGAAACGGTAATTTATCAACTACTTAAGATAAAGCCTCAAAAAATTAATGCGGCTATTACATGGTTCTTAATGAAAACGCCAGACGAAAACTCGTTAATTCGACGAGTTCAGGTAATTTCGCCGGTAAATAGAATTCTCGAAAAAACTCGGTAAAATCTTTTAACTAAAAAGTGCAGATTAGTTTTACGGACATTAATTATGTCGACAAATTATAGTTATTTTCTAATCATTTTTTTTACATCTGAAGGTTACCGTTTTATATATAAGTATTTAGAGAGACTCGAGACTGAAACGTACGTGTGTGGAATTATTGGCGTATGATTTTTAAATTATAAATTGTCTTTCGCTTCTGCTTATTCAAATTCTTATACGTAACCTATCGATGTAAGTCACTAATTTTACGACTGTTTCGTGAACTTATCAAGGCTACAACAGAAAGAATCTTAAAATCAATAAGAAAGCCACAAAGTCTGCACGAAACCGTAATTTACAGGACTGCAAACTTATAGATTAACTTCCCTAAACTACATTATCGGAGATTATTATTGAAAATAGGGTGAAAATAAAATTTGTAATGTATATCGCATGTTTTGGGGAAATCATGTGGGCACTGCAGACGCGCACGGATGCGATAGGTGGAACAAATTCATTATGGACAAACGCAGTTTTAATCCGGATATTAAAATAGAACACGCATATTTTTAGTGTAGTTATTTGCTAAAAATAAAAACCATTTTTCGATATTTTTTTGAACAGCTCATCGTAAATTATGGGACTAGTTTCTTTTTGGACAAGTAATACTTTATCGAGTTGCAAACTTTAAAAAGTTCACGAACGGAGATACCAAAGTCGATCTAAAAATATTTTGTTTTTCCAGATTTTCGTGTTGTTTTATATAAGTACCTATAATGACTTTTATTTATTCTGATTTCGCTTTAGACACCGATCGACAGTGGACTTATGAAAGTCGAAATCCCTCGAAAATTTGCTCGTATTGCGTGGATAAGAAAGGGGGTGCTACCCTTATTTTTGGTGGGAACGGTAACAAAGAGGTTTCATGCCACGCGACGTAATGTGGCACATTAATAAACTTACGAAGGTCTATGCGGAGAAATAGACGTAAATTGCTATCCGAAGGTGTTATCTTTCATGACAACGCAAGCCACGCTATATTCACGATAAACGAGGAATGCCAGGAGTTAACCTACAAATTACCTGGAAACGTTTGAGTAAACAGTAAATCGCGAATTTAACGTAAAATTAATATTTTATTACTTTATTTTTATAAATATAAAAATAATTCAGTTTCTAACATAAGACAATTCAAATACGTAGCTAGGTACTTTCAAAAAGTCGTTAAATTTAGAATATCAACAGGGACATTTGAAAATTACAAAGTATTTTGGTGTCCGTGAAAATCGTGAAATTAGAATTTCGGAAATGCTCGTAAATTATCGTAAATAGTTTACAAAAGCTATCTTTGATTAATTAACGATAAACCACTGATTTATAGCAACGACTTTAACAATTTTTGCTGCAAAATTTTTCTGTAACAACTATCGTTAAGATAATATTATCTATGTATATAATAAGTACATAATGCGCTTAATATTGATTTGTATTTACGTTTAATGTTTAGAACATAGTTATGTATTAAAGATTTACTGACGAAAGTATAGTTGATACGATATCGAATGATTAAGACAAGCGACAAATCTATAGAAGAACTGAGAAAAAGTGAAACAAAGATTTTCAACAAGCTAGATAGTTAGGACTTGGAGACCAAGAGGCAAATAGGTTAATGCGATTAATTTTTGAACGATATTATTTTTCTACAACTGTTGCGTTGCCTATCGTCGAGTGTAGCCAAGAGTGCACGAATAGGATCTTTATTATTATTAATTTTGATTTGGAATTTAAGAAGTCGTGTATCCCTAACACTTTTACTCTTGCAGAAAAATTTCGTGCATAAAACAGTCACATTTCTCAACTTGTTTCATAAATAGCTATTGTAAACGATAATAGATGTTCTATAGGGCGACAAGTTGTTAAAATAACGGCAATGCGCGACAAACGTGTCGCTCTAAAGCTCAAAGATAAGGATGGATTGTTACAGGTAAAAGACTCGCAACAAAAAGAGATTCCTCAATTAAATACAATGAGTGTTGTAAAATTAATTTTGATCTTGAACAAATTGAGAAGAGAAACTGAATAGAGATCATCGTCATAATCATCAAAGATTTAAGCTTTCGCATTAAATGAAGGAAAATGACGCTCGAAACCAGTTTTTTAGCCTACATAAAATAATGCGGTCATGCGTACCTACATACGTGTTTATTTTGGGGGTTCCGTCCGCACGTGTACCAAATTTGAAAAGCGCAACAAGGTGCCGTCGATGTCAGTGCATATTATGCATTTTGGAAAACAAAACTGATAAATTATAATAATTGGTACTAAATAATTGGAAAAGAATTACACTTTTTGTTAGATGGCACAAGACGTCCAACAAAACAGTAGTAAAGATGTGGGTGGTAATATGAATAATCGAATAAGCCTACTTACTTATATAATTTATAATGGCGAAATCGAAGGCGGCAAGTTTACCATGTGCTTATAGTGACAGTTTTCGTAACGCTATTTGCGACTAAAGAAAATCATTTTTCAATTTTTATGACATTAAAGCAATCAAAACAACTTATTTGCATATACAAAGTGGTAGGTATTCCAGAACAATAGCCGTAAATACAAATTAGAAAAAAAAAATAGACAGTACACACCCACAACTTTATATGGTTTGCTACAATAAATCATATCTACTATAAAATTGCTATTTATACCGTTAAATACTTCCTTCGTCAGAAAACGACGGAAAATACTTTTGCGAAACAAAGGTTGATTTTTAAATTTCTTATTGGATTTTATGATGATTAAATGGTGTTAGTTATAATAGGCCGAGGTGAAACCTATTAAGCCTATAAAACAATTTAAGGCAATCGTTGTTGATTATTTTGAAAACTATCCACGTGTATACCGGCAGGTATTGGAAAAATCTAGCCGATGTATTTACCTACCGTCGGTTTTACAAAAATAACTATAAGTATAGGTACCTATTTAAATGAAAATAAAGTAGCTCAAAACGCAGAACCGTAATTAGTTATTTTGTGTCAGGTAACCTTTTCATTATTATTTTTGTTAACAAACATTAAATTAGATTAAATAAGAGGCCCATTTCGAAGGGTGCTAACACATCATCTAAAATTAATTACCAACAAGCCGGTCTAAAAATTTTTAAGAAACAACTGATATCGTTTCGATTTATTTTTGGAGAGCAAATACTAAACTATATAATTTAAAATTAAAATTATTAGGGCGACACTAAATTATTGTTTGTTTTCAATAGCATGGCGCTGCTATCCTTCTCCAATGGAACAGTCAATAAACAATTAAGCGCATTTATCGTCTTTTCCGCAAATTTATAAAAAACAAGCGCGAAAGTTAACTTGAAGCAAATTCGCAATATCGCTATAATCATAAACATGTTAGCAATAAAATAGTTTATCAATAGTTTGCTATCAATTTTGCTATAGTTACGACTGAAACTGCACGTTATAAAATTGGCAGCACACAAGTCGTTTCCTGAAATACAATTTTAAGCGGGAATAAAGCGCTTTTAATCAAATCGAAAGACAAATGGATTAGAGGATTTGCAGTCAGGTGTGTTCACAGTCATGCAAATGCATTAAAGTTTGTAAACTGTTAAGTATCCGAAAATACAAGCCAAGAGTAAATTAGCATGAGTGTGGGCAAAGGGTAAACATAAACATTTACCTCGCGTTTTGCCACCTGCCACAACCAGGATTCGAACCACCGCTTTTTCGAAATGTATTTATTTGTCTGTGCGTGTCACAAAATAAATGTCGTCCGATGCCCTCGATACACTTGTTCACATACTCATTGATAAAACACTCGCTAGCATCTAAACAATCCGTGTTATGGATAATAACCATCGCATAAATACTTCTGACTTTTTATAGATGTTGCCCGCTCGGCGCGCTAGACTCAATGCTTGCCCACTCCCATGTGCGTGTATTTATACGAGCTATTTTTAGACCTTGATGTCATCTAGAGAAGGCTCCATTGGGGTACAATTATGTCAGGCTCGCGCTAATTGGTCGCCGTTCTGAACACGAAGTCACGAATTCGAGATGTATGTTGCCCGCGAATATTAAACCTACCGCTTACGCTCCGACACCGAAAACAAACGAAGCCGTTTAATTTTTTTTTTTAAGTTTTAATGTGTGTCCACACCTCCGATCGCGATTTTGCGTGGAAATTGCATACGTTGGTTATATTAGCGCTCTTTAGACGTCCAACTTAAATTAGTGGATACGTGGATAGAACGTTATCGTACCTGCCTTGAAAACCATTTTGTATATCCGGATATGGATTATGGCTTTCGAGCAAAAGCAACACCGCAAACCGCCACATTCTTCGTGTTCTAGCAAAAATTACTTCTACGAATTTCGATAGAAACATGCAAATTATACTGAATCCCTGCATTTTTTTTTACTAAAAGGCATTTGCATCGTGACGTGCTTTTCCGGTTTTCGAACGAGAAAATTAATTCTATACTTTATACTTATTTATACGTACTTCAAACGGTTTCACGCACGTCGTAATAAAATTAATTAAATTAATCGCTTTTCACCAGAGCCGGACTGACGCCTTTTCATTGATTCTAATTACCGATAATGCGTCGCAAGGCCGACGTTCTTAATCATGCCGAAAACGTGCCCTCGTAAATTTAAAGACTCCCCCTTTCCGGTAATGCATATACATAATAATAAATTTAGTAGATAGGTACTTACCTATGTCGTTTTTTTATATTAAATAACGATTAATACGTATCTACTTACAATTTTTGAGTTAGATTTAACTTTGTGGACTTCAATTCTATTACCATACGAAATATTCCTTTTATCGTAATGGTATTACGTTACAAATTTATGATCCGATTTATGATCGTTTTTCTATGAGAAGTTGAAAAATGTATAAAAGCTTATTCGATAGTACAGTCGGTCATTTGAAGTAGGTATCGTCAAATTGCCTATCAGTCGTAACTTACAAGTGCGTTATTTTAAAAATTGGCAAAAATGGTCCACGTCCTACAATATTATGTGTCAATTGTTTTTACGAATTGTTTGCGGCTTTTTAAATGAGAGAATTTCCAGGGATGGCATCAGAAGTTGAACAAAGTTTACTCTTCTGTCGGGTCAGGACTCGACCTAAATATGCCTAAATAGAAAATGAATATTGGTCGAAGATGATCCCGCTCCTCTCCCGATCTAAATCCACTTGACTTTCACCTTTGAGAATATCTAAAATGCTTCTTATTTACTCCACTTAAATAAATAACGTATAAATTTTAGGGACCAGGGCTTGGCCGTTACCGGTCAATTCGAAATTCGTCACTTCATCGTATCTTAACCAACAAAGAACATTTTGAACGTCTTTCTTAGACAATTAACAATTATTAAAACTCTTTTTCTTAAACTATAATTAATAAATAATAACCAATTCATATCATATCGAACATATAATATGTACAGGTACCTATAGCATTTTTTATTTATTTTGGAGCTTAGAACACGTCCAGAAATTTTTGTACAGTTTGTTGTTGAGTTTTTCGAAAATTGAGATTATGTGATGATTATATTATTTCATATATTATAAAACGCGTTTAAAATGTCGCCAATTCTCAATGACGTTGTTTTTGTATGCAGTCCGTCTCTGATTACTACACGAGTAGATTGTTAAAACGGATTATAGGCAAATGAAGTTTTGTTATAGTAATATGTAATTAATAAAGTTTTGTAGGAGTAATGTAAAGGATGGAAAAGCGAAACGTTTTTTTGATAATATTGATGAAACATTTGCTTTACACAAACATATTGAATAGGTACAATCACTTTTAGGTAAATAAGATTTTTAACGGAAAAATAAATATATTTAATTTCATAATCAATAAAAAAATTGCTCACAACAGATTAAAGAATAAATTATTATTGTTAGAAATATCTAACGAAGCTTATAATCAAACGCGAACTACGTAAGTATGTATAATTCGTCCCTGCACTATCACGGACCAGTTTTCCACTATTCGATACTTATTATGTTTGTTTTAATCGATAAAAACTCAATTATTCGATGACTTATAAAAGAAGTGAACCTGTGGATTTTCATTGGTTTAAAATGAATGATAGAACGTACCTATTAGGTTTTCTATGTAGCTAGTATTTGTAATGCAAATTACGACAGACTATTCTATGCAAAATTTATTTTCAAATCGTATAACGATTTAAAACAAAGTAATTTACAAGATTATTTTACGTGGCACCTATGTTATCACATTATTAGATTGATGCTAGTAAACTGAATTAAAAAAGTACTTCAAGTGTTGAAGTATTATACTGAATTAAAATATTATAATAGTCGATAAAAAAAAGGAGCAAAAAAAAATTTAGAGCAAGGATAATTAAAAGAACGCCACGAAAAAATTGGAATTATTAGAATATTATTTTTCTTAAGTAAAGAGGTGATAAAATAAAAAGTAAATCGATCAAATTTTGTCTCCTTGTCAGCCTAAATTGTTTAAAAATTTTTGCGACAATCAAAATCTTGAATTTCGTTTTTTATCCGTAAACAAATACATTGAAAAGGTAAAATCTCTAATGAAAAATGAATAATACGACGCCGTAATTTAAAATTTAAACTACTGAAACAAACACTACCGCTCTGTAACACCAACGCGAAAGATTTGAAACGGTACTGCAAGAATTCTTTATATAAATGCATTCGAGTACTAGGAAATCCTGCTTTTATTTTAAAAACCTTCACTTCTTTGTTCGCTCTGCGATAAGGTATGAAAGTAGGCGCGTGGTGCACATATTTTATTAGTTGCTTTGTATTTTATCGGTCGCATAAAAATGCAATTAAACTTTTATCTGGTTTACGGTTTGTAATAGGGAAATTTTCAATGTCAGAGAGACACACTAAAAGTTTTTAAATTAAAAATAGAGTAAATTTATAATTCTGCGGTATAAAGGCTAATAGTGATTATCTAGATAATTTTAAATTGTTAAGTATTAGCGAATTTTCATAGATAATAAAGCTATTGCAGCATGTCTAATGATGGTACCCAGACGTGTCCTTTTGGCTTTTCTCCGATCTCGACCCCTAGATCATGAAACTACAGGTCATTCATTTTGGGTCGGTCATATATATTTATATAATCCAATTTCTCGTGGACACGATTCCGGTCGCAATTTTGATCGTAGGAGGCTGAAATTTGGGCAGCGTATCGCCTATACGAAAACGAAGGATATGTTCGTTAATCAGTCAAATCGACCAACCCGTTTCAAAGTGGCGGCCGTTCAAAAAAAAAATAAAAAAAGTTCTAATCTCCGTTATTATTATTCGGATCGGTAATGTGAAATATGTTTTGGAATCGGCATACAATTTTCTATCGATCATGTCTCTTTATAATTTTCCTGTATGTACCTATTGTAAATTGGGTATAGATAGGTAGATTTTTATAAATAGGTAATTATTTGAAATAGTAGGTAATTAGTACCTAATTATTAAAAATAATTTGCAAACAATTTATTCAACAAATAATTAAGGTAATTAGTAAATCGTAATCAAAATACTGCGTTATAAAAAATCCTAAATTATAGATTTAAATAAATTACTCACCCAGAGCCTCACAACATTAGGAACGCCGCTGTTTCTACATAATTGAAACTCGAAATTTTTTGCTTAGAAATGATATTTCGTCACTATTCATAATTTGTTTCTTTTTAGGAAACGAAAGTAGTCGTACAGTCTGCAAGATAGGGTTCTTTATCAGTATTATCGCATGAGTGGCTTTGTTATCTTACTTTTGGTTTATTAGCATAGGCGTAGCTAACTTGAAATTACAGAAATTATTTATACTAATTAAATAAAATGTAACTTAAATAACCAGTGTTAAAATTGAAGTATCAATTGTTATTGCAGTATATTTTGGGCAATTAATATCTAATGCCAGGAAATGTTCTCACGATGTTTCTTAATTACCAGGTTGATTAGCAATATTTATACCTAACGTAGAAGTAATAAAATTTTATTTCGCGCCCATTAAAAGGGAATTTCTTTGATTATACAAAATTGTTAAAATATTTTCGTGTCTTTATTATATTTTTAGGCAAATATTGTCTGCAATTTACGACCTTTTTTATTTTGCAAATGATACGATCGAGTATAATGGGTACTTCTTACATTAAACACCGTAGATTTAAAACTTGAAGTGACATTGGCTTTTAACGTTGTCATACGCAAAGTTTTTGTAAATGTTTTGTTTTTTTGGAACGGTATACTAAATAGGTAGGTACCTAATTTAAAAATTAGCAGAATTTCGAGACATTCAACAACTTGAATTATTCCTTGATCTAATTTCATCATTTGGAATTTAAGTCGCATAAAGTGTATTTTAATGTTAAAAACTGTCGATCAAACAAAATTAAGGTTTCAAAGATTTTGCCATTCAAACACGTTCTTACCTAATATATATTTTATTAGGTGTAAAATTCTTATAAGTAGGCATGCGAAATTTTTAGAGAGTTCTAAATCACTAAACGAATAGATATCTATATATGTTAAGCATTAAGAGTCATCCTATACAGTGACCGACATAAAGTTGGACACAAATGGAAAACTCAAAATGAAACTTAATGGAAAACGAAAAGCAAGATTCTTACTTAAAAAAATAATAGGTACCTATGTTCTTAAAATAATTTAGAAACTTTTATAATTATTATGACGATCCCTAAACTCTATACCTATTATTTATTCTTATTCAAAAATATTCGACTATAGTAGGTAGGTATAGGAATTTACCTAAAAGTAGGTATATTATTATATCGAAAATTGTGAACTAATCTATAATTGATATATGATCAAATTTTAAAATTATGTTATTGTCATTTTAATAGATTTTATCGATCTATAAGAGGTTTAAAGTTCAAAACGTAATACGTAAATTAGTTTTGAGTAATTTCGATGAATCTTTTAAGTACTTATTACCCGTAATTTCGTTCGACATTCGTGATTCTTTCGGAAGTAGTCATATTTATGATAGATACACTTCGTCCAAACTTATACGCAACACGTCATCAATAAAAGGTTACTAGATGATGACGTTTTATACAGTGCTGCCACCTCGTACCTCGTATTTTTACAGTTCTAATAAATTGTAGTCTTTCTTTATACCATCTAATATGTGCGCAAGTAAATCATCTTTAGAATATGTCACTTTCCAAACTTGAAACCGAATAACAAATAAACAATCTAGTAACTTTTTGTTGATGACGTAAATTGCATATAGGTTTAGATAGGCCATACCTACGCATAATTGTGGCTTCGTTTTTTTTTCTGCTTGTTTTATTATTCATTTAAATAGGTTACCACTCAAGTATTTCGAAATGTTTCGGTAACTATTTTACCTATTCTTCGTTGTTTTCAGACTATGCATATGTTCTTTGCTTGGGTATATTACCTAGGTTTACCTATATGTATTTAAAATTAGTCCACTTCATTAAACACTGAACATTCTTTCACACACAAAAATTAAGTTTCGAGATTGTGCAAAAGAAAAATAAGATGAGAAATTGTGAAGTAGGTACTATATTAAAACGAACTCGTTATATGTTAAAATTAACCATTGCACGTCCAATAGCTTCTGGAGCGCGTAGGCAAAGACAGCAAAGACGACTATCTAACAGAATCAGAGAAATTATTCAAAGAAGTTTTACAAAATTTCGCCGTAATATGTAAAAATAGAACACAGTTTATTATGGACGATGCAATTTTTTCAATTAACGCAGACTTTGAAGACGTTTATTATTTTTTATTCTGTAAATGTTAATAGTTTTACATAATACTTTGTAAAATAACTCGAGATATTTTATCATACTTACTTATCAGATATATCTAATTTAATTCTGATGTGATTTGATATGAAAAAAATGGCTTAAATTTTAGTGTGGAATGTTCAATATTTTAATATGGGAGCTGTTTATTCGGTTTTAGTTTTAGCAGTTTATTTTTATGTTTATTCCATATTGCGAAAAAGCGCGCTAAAATATCAAAATTCGTTCATTAATTTTTTATCACTTACCTATCCTTTTCTTTTGACGCATGTTAAATATTTTAATTGGTATCAGAAATGTGATGTCCGTTTAACAAATGAAATTTAACTACATAATTTACTTTTCTTTTACTAATTTACAACGATTTAACTAACTCGATGATGATAGCGACAAAACTCAAAAGTCACCTCTTAATTGGACAATGGCTGTAAAATCTTGCACTCATAATATGTATATCATTTTATTCATAGAATAAATTCCATTCGGACATCCATGTTAATATGAAGAAATATATTTAAAAGCAAAGATCTCATCCTTACGAATATAAATTTCAATTAGTAAGGCGAGTATGGCAGGTACCTACTTACTTTGAAATAGATTTAGAAAGCAACACAAAATTACATAATAGGTCAAACAATTCGATTATAACTGTCCACAAATATTTTGATAAACACTCAATAAAAATAAACATATTTAACTTTATGCAGAAAATAGTGTGTGATACATTTTTGTTTTAAGATTAAAAACGCTAGGTAGAATAACAGTAGTATTTACTAAAATTTATTTTAAAAATGTTATTTGTAACATTACATGTTTTACATGCCAATAGCAGCTGTTAGTTTTAATTTTTATATTATTAAAATACAAAAACACCACCTTTTGTTAATTTAAAACGACGTTATCATTTATTTTAAAATCCAACTATAAATAACAAGATTCCTTATCTTATCAATAATATTTATGTATATGTAGGTATTACATTTATTTATTTTTTGTTGCTCAAAATTGTGTCCAAATTTAAAATAATTTTTAGTAATCGTTTACTTGACCTATTTTTAAAAATTTAATAGATACGGTTTCGACTCTATTGTTTTTAAAAATTTTTATTAGATAGATACCAGTTAAAAGTTTCAAAATTATTTTTTGTTGGAACATGCGTCGCGCGCATTTTAAATGGTTTTTAATTCAAAATTCAAAATTTTCATCCATATTTCTAAAGCGCGCAATTTGGTGGTTACAATTTGAAAAATATTAATTTAAATGTAATGTCAATAATTTAAATACCTATTAAAATAATATAGTTTCATCAAACAGGTTTCAATAAAATTATTTCACTCAAATTGTACGCAACTGTTTTTCTTTGTTAATTTGAAAACAAAGTATTAAAACAAGATCATAATAATATAAAAAAAATAACAATAATGTTTAAAAATATATAATATTTAACAATAAAAGTTTTACAAATGTATCTAACAAAGAATAATAAATTTATTAATCTTTTGCAGTAAATTAATACTCCTAGTAGATATAATTTGTTCATATTTACAATCAGGTAACATGTGTATGGACTGTAGCGTCTGTCCGCTGTCTTTATTTAACGTGATTTTATTAAATATTTAAAAGTTCTGAGTTATTTAAATTTCGAAAAAGAGCGCTAAAGCGAAGAAAAGTTAACGAGTTAGCCGATAGGATGCGCAAACGCAGCCATAGCGCCCTCTAAAGTAAGCGGCTTTGTGCGTTTGTGTCGATAGTTTGGCGTTGTTATTAGTGAATGTTGACTTTTCAAGCATTATTTAACAATATACGGTTGGAAATATAACTGTTAAACATAATTAAGTAAGTATAATTACATTATAGATTTTAGGTAGGACAATTAGGCGAATAACTGTTTTTATGAATCAACAATGTGTAGGTACATGGCCGTAAACTTCAATGACGCATTATTAGACCAAGTAGTTAAAAACTATAGTTATGTTGTATTCGTTTAATGGAAACGTCCTCTGTTACCGAGAATAACTAACAATAAGGTTATAAGGATGGAAAAATTACAGGGGTTAAAGAGAAGAAGATCTACGGCCACAGAAAACTTAGCCAATAAAGAGGTTACGTCTGATGTCGTTAATGCAAATGGTGAAAAAGACGTAGAAAATGAAAAAGAGAAAGGCATCGTAAATGACGAATTTCAAGCGGAAGATAAAGTAGTCGATTCGACTGATGAGAAATCTGCGGATAGTAAGATATCCGTGACAGAAAAGCCACATGGTCGTAAAAGGAAAGCGAGTGAAATGAAATTGAACGATAGTATTACCGAAGAGCTTCCCATTAAAGATAAACCGGTTACCGAAATAAATGATAATGCAGCTGACAAGGCAAACTCGCCGAGCACGGTCGAGAAAACTGAATCGACGAAAGAAGATAAAGATAAAAGTGACTCAAAATCTGACGATAAAGGTAACAGTTGTTGTTTATTTAATTCACTAACAGTTACATTGTTAAAAGATCATTTTAACCTAAAATACGATAAGAAATAAGTACGGCGGAACCTCGATAAGTCGAATATCTCGATTACTCAAACTTGTTGTGAATTATATATGTTTTTTCTTCTACGACAATTAATGTTGCATTTTTATTTGTTAATAACCACTGAAAATGTAGTATTGTGACAATTGTATTGTATATTTTATCTGGAAATGTATCGTTTAAGAACCATTTCTTTTTTCCTGAAATATTCGAGTAATCTCTCACATTACGTTCTTTTTAAATTAATGTTCACACTCAAATCTATTTCTATAACTAGATGTCGATGCAGCCATAAAAAATGTATTCAGTTTAAATTTTTATTAAGCCAATGTAAATAACAATGTTAATACATTTTAATGTTTGCAAAATATAAGTATTTTTAAAGAGTTTCACAAAAAAAAAACGTCTCCGAATTTGTATCCAAATGGACAAACATAATATTACAAATCACCTCCTCATTTTTATGTATAATAGGTATTTAACATTAATGAATAAGTTTAAAATTTGTAGCTATAACCATTAATGCTGTTTTAGATGATTCATCTGCCGATTCCTCTACAGAATTAAATGTACAGAAACAGACGTTGGGGAAAGGAAAAAGAGCCCGAATACCCAATAAAAAATACAGCGATTTTCCATTGAAATCGTTTAGGACAAGTGCTCCGATAACAGAACTCACAACTGAAATTCCACGTGACAAGATAAATTTGAACTTAGAAAATGGCGAAACCAAGGAAAATGAACAAGGCGACACGACAGGTAAAGAAGCCGGGTCAGAAAATTCAAATTCAAGTAGTCCCAACGCTGCCGTTACAAAGCTCGCTCAAGGATCTCGGCAAAATCGTACTGGCAGCCCCTTGACGCCAGTTGTTAAGAAAAGTAAGCTTACTGTAGATTTAACGAACCCTAATTTTCTTAAACCATTCCAATATGGCTGGAAAAGAGAATTAGTATATCGTGCCACTAATGATAGTTCGGTCAAAAGAAATGGAGATGTTTATTATTATACACCGAATGGAAGAAAAGTTCGATCGATGCGAGAAGTGTCGGAGAATTTAAAAAATAAAGAACTCACTCTTGAGGACTTCACGTTCTTTAAAGAGCCTCTAGGTTTGGACGATCCCGAAAAGGAAATCATAAGGGATGCTAAACTTAAATCGACATCAACGCCAGTTGTAAAGAAAAGCACACCGAAAGTACCTAGAACGTCAAAAGTAGATAGTCCACAAACATCGTCATCATCACCGCCGCCGCCGCCGCCACCACCACCGCCGGCGCCTGCTTCTGACACGCCAAAGTCGAAGAACACTCCACGAATTGGTGGTTTTAAGGTAAATAAAAATAGACGTTTCAATTTTCTTTTGAAAGCGTAGACATTTTTGTTACAATTTACATTCAAATGTTTTAGGGTAGTTAATAATGGAGGCATTCAGTCGGGCTGATCGCCAAAACAGCAGAAAATAAAAGCTACTAATGTACTACTGCAAGTTAGCTACTATAATTAAGGCTCCTTTGCCATAGAATTGGTCGTGCTAATCATTCTGTTTGAACTCTGTACTAAAGTGCGAAGCAGAAAAACGCGATACAGTGCTGTGCCGCTAGATTTCGAAGCGGTTTGAAATGATTTATATGCAGCACTCGTTGGTCAATAGGCCAAGTTTGTACGCGGCTGGCACCTCCCCGATCCTAATTCTACGGCGAACAAGCTTTACTAGCTGACTATGACCGAACGACCTTTCGTTAATGTGATAAACACGTGGCACCACTGATATCATCGACTATGCTGTCAACAATGACGATAGCTGGCACAGCACTAAGTGTTTTAACTGCTGTTTTAGCATTAAGGCAACACTTTCCCGGCTGAATGCACCCAATGTTTCGATTTTAATTTATTTTGTTAACTTTGTTAATATCATTCAAATTTTTATTCGATGCACGTCATCAACAAAAAGTTACTAGGTTATATGTTTGTAATTTATCTCAAAGCTTGGAAAATTTCGTATTCTACCAATAATTTATCTGCACACATATGTTATTTATTGCAGAGAAAGATTACAATTTATTAGTACTATAAAAATATGAAGATGAGTAGGCATTACTGTGTGAAACGACATCATCTAGTAGCCTTTTATTGTTGACCTGCATTTGAATAAAATTTCAATGGCCTTTAGGAAATTATATTTTAATAGGCGATCAATATTTTTGTGAGTGTAATGGAAATGCGCGGTAAAATTGAAATCGGTTATTCTTTCGTATCAAATAATTTCATAATCATTTACGTTAAAACAAAAATAAAAATTGATACTTAAGATATTTTTGTGTAGAGAATTGATTAATTTTGCCAAAAAAAAAATGATGGCTAACTTGAGATATAATGCAAACTTGCATTTTTTGCAAATGTACACCTACTGTAGTTGGCTATGGGCTTATTAGAAAGTTTTTTTTTTTAATTGATTGATATAAGATTTGATAATGCCTAACTTTTTTGTTAATTTTCGTGCATGTAATTTTATTATCACTTATTATTAGTGTTTTATTGTGATTGAGGTAATTTATAACCCGGATAATTTTGAATTTCAGTATCTGTTATTGTTTATTTGAATTAAAAATAAAACTGAAATTAAATTGTAACCCGGGTTAGGTTTATTATTTGCAAAAAAATTGTCAAACAAAATGGTTTATTTTTAGGTGAAATTGCCGTCACGGAAAGCAGTAGTGAAATCTAAGGTGGATAAAAAGGGTAAGGAAGACTTGAATTTGGAGGTGGGAGCGTATCCACCTAATTGGTCATCTCCGCCATCTAATGTGAAAAAAACGAAGCCACGGACAAAGTAAGTTATTTGCTTTCGAATAAATTTGCTCGAATATTTTATATTAATAGTCATTTTCATTTTGGTAAGTGATAACTTTGTATTGGAAATAGTTTTGTGCTCTATGTTAGCTTGTCCATCTTTCCTGCGTTCCTTCTCCTACACCTAACCACGTTACAGTTTGAGCAGTGCGGACAAGCCATGTCAGCCTTGCTCCATTCGATGCCAAGGAGTATCGGGGATAATACCCACTCTGCAATGCCGAATTTGCCTGTGTCTCTACCATTATGAGTGTGTCGGACTATCTCCACATTGCTCTATACAAGGTTATGTGTGCAAGGTATGCACTTTTTAAATATATTTCTTAACCAAAATGTAAATTACAAACGATTTAGTAAGGGTTGCAAAAGTAATTTAATTTGTATTCTGCAGAATTGTCACCTGGACCAAGAACCGAATCTTGATGGTGCAACTACAGTCGCGCCTCCTCCATTGACCCCTATAAATGCTCTTAAATCAGTCACTACTCAATCCACCGTATTACCTAAACTTCAACGAATTCCTCGTCCCAGTGATTCGGTACAACAATCTGTTACGTTGCAGTTAAAAGATTCTGATCAAAATGAGGATTCCTCATCTGTTCATTCTGAATCGTCGAATTTAAAACCTCCCTCGTTATTATCGACGATATCAAAATTTGTTAATATTTCTGAAGCTAGTCCAACTTTGCCAATTCAGACAGAAAACAAAAGCATAGTCGGTTCGGTTACAACTTGGTTTCCTTCTAGTTCCACCATTCAAGTCAGTCAAAGTGGTAGTCCTAATGCGATACCCGACAATGCGCCTACTGGTCCTTCTCCTCGTCCCCAGCTTGTAGGAATTTTAGGAAATCGTAAATTTCTAATCATACCCAAACACAATGTACTTTCTATTTCTCCTACGATCGTTGCTTGCGCCGCTGCTCCTACATCTAAACCGACAAACATCGAAAACTACTCTCAGTTAGGGATCAAGGTTGCAGCCGAAGGAACCACTAATATTACTAACACGTTAGATTCTGCCAGTTTAGGTCCTCCGATTAATAATAACACATTAGATATTTCTGATATTAAAGTTGAATCGTCCGAATCACCATCTAAAACGACCGATCCTTACCAATCCAATGATCCTCAACCTGAAGATCATATGGAAATTGATAAACCTCCCGATTTTGATAAGAGAGAGGCTAACGATGCTGCTGGCAAAATATGTTCAGAAGAGAATTTAAACGACACAGAAGATATACAAGAGTGAGTTTCCTTTTTTTCCCCGAATTTTTTATCTTATCCGCTCTAATTTAATTTATTTTTGCAGGCTTCGTTTCCTTTAGGCCCTCCTTAAAGCCAAAACATTCCAATACATTGGTTATTTTTTACTTAAAATTTGAGGTTGTTTTTATTAAATTGATGAGGCGCTGTGTAGTTTGTCGTTTAAACAAAAAAAAAAGGGTGTAATTGGCTGGTTTTACTAGATGTTCATTTGATGTCTTCATGTTTTGTTGTGAATAATAGATTGCTGGGCGCCATCGAGCTAGCAAATTGACATTTTTTTAAAATTATTTTCCTCGGTGTTTTATTGGTATAATATCCGGTGTATAAAACGGAAATATGAACAGTCGGTCAATTTACCACAATTTGATCTTTGCATGTCGAACAAACAGAGTTCTAATACACATTATTTAAAAACAAATGGAAAAAAATCTGTTTGAAAATACAAATTTTATTTTATTAAACATGGTAAAAATAAATAGGTACAACTTGTTGCAATACAACTATTTGTATTTCTACTTTAGTTTCAAGTTTTATTTGTCATAAATTTTATTATTATTTCTATGAAGAAAATAGAAGTAACTGTTAAAAAAATAATTGGTCCAAATTGTCTAAATCTTTCTCTTCTTCTTAATCTGTTGGTGAAGGGGGTGTGACTGCTTGTTATTTGATAATAAATTGTGTATGTACGGTTTTATATAAAACTACATATCAGCATTGTATGCTTTTATAAGTGATTATAGGCGTAAGGATTAGTATCTCTATTGATATTTGAATCGTTGTTTGTTGTGGCGATAACATTTATTTCGACGAGTTCATAAACTACTAAACATGTAAGGAATTGATAAGCACTGGTTCATTTATGCTCATGTAAATATATTCTAACAAGTGTGTCTGTACATTTTATCTTAATTTTAATTTCAGCAGAATTAAACATCTTTTCATTTCCAGTTAATCTTGTATCAACTAACTAACGGTCTTGAAAAGCAAAACTCGAAACAAAACATTGATTTTTAGGGAACTTTGCAGTTTACCTATAACTATGTAGAAAGTTTAAATGATGCCAGCAAATGTTTTTATATTTATGTAGGAATTTTCTGAATAAGTTTTCTTTTACTTTCATTAATACCTGTTTAAAATATCTGAATTACTTAAGATTTTGATGTTCACGTGTTTTCACTTTTGTAGAGAAAAATACAAATTATTAAGTTTTTATCTTTTTCTTTGGTCCGATATGATCTGTGAAATTGGAAAAGCTGCATCACTGCAATAAACAGCATTATAAGCATTATAATTTAATCAGTTCCATAATTAAAATACAAATTTTTAAAAGCACTAATGTAATTACGATTGTTATTTCTACCTTGACAAATAATCTAAAAATAGTTTAAACTGTCAAATTCTCAAAAATGTAAAGATTTCTAGATTTAACTATGCAAAGAAAATAGAATCTCGATAGTAATTAAATTTTAATATTTCAATCATTTTAATATTGTTTAATAAAATCGCATTAAAAGAATCGATTAAATAATTTATGCCTATATAGGCTTCACTTGATCATTTAAAACACCTTACCAAGTACATCCAAAACTTCAAAAATTAATTTGCCTGCTAAATTCGAATTATTAAAACACGCTTCATGTCCAAAACATCACAGAAATTATAATTTTATAAAACGTTTTGTTTCAGAAGAAGGGGATTCAAACGCAAGTCCACCTTCAAAAATGAAGATCCGAAAACTGAAGATAAAGAGGATTTAAAATTCATGGATAGTTACCTGCAGAATGTCGCCTACGGTTACCATACCTTGCTCTACGTATTTCAATATCTCAAGATGCAGGACTTGCTGCGTGCAAGCTGTGTCTGTTCGATGTGGAGAGACATCGCAAGTCATCCATTGTTATGGAGAACTGTGCGCATGAAAAACTCCCAGATACACAGTTTCGAAGGTTTGGCAGATGCATTAGAGAAGCACAGTACAAATCACTTAGATTTGCGCAAAATGCTACTGCCGAGCAACAGCAGTGACGACATATGGTTGGAATTTTCTCGTGCAATCAAGAAGGTGGAGTCTTTGAGAAAAATCGAATTGTGTCGTTGTCCGGCTACTGTCGTCGAACAGCTCGCACTGAGCAACCCAAAGCTCGAGGTTATCAATGCCGTTACTATTAAATGTGAAAATATGAGTTTGGCACCCTTAGTTTTCTTAAAAGATTTACAGGAATTGCGATTAAAATCTACCGCCGGATTTTCTCTTACCTCCGATTTAACGGCATTATCGGACCTTAAACAATTGAAGCATTTATCGCTGACTTCGATTAAAGACTTAAACAAATTGAACATTAATGTGATTGCTGATCTTAGAAATTTGGAGTCGTTGGACTTGGGCGAATGCTTAGATTTGCCCAACACGTTCGGAAGCGATATTTTAACGCGATTGAATAAATTAGAGAAGTTGAGATTAGAGAAAGGACAAGGAAATTGTTATACGTTTGAAATATTGGAGGCCGTAAAGAACATGTCACAATTGGAACAGTTGGAGCTCGTCAATTTTGATATTAAAACGGGCTTTGACCGTGCTTTAGGTGCTTGTACGAATATTAAAAAATTATTAATTATTCCGACTTACATTTCTCAAAGTGCTACTACTAATCATATGGTTCTAGGTGGTGTTTTAAGATTACAAAGTACTTTGTCTCATTTCGTTTGGGGAGTGACGTTGGAATTGTTAAGAGTAACAGAATTATTTGTAGATCAATGTGAAGATCCAGAGAAGAAAGAAAAGAAAGAGAAGAAAAGTACCGGAAATGGAGAAAGTATACCCGTTCTGAAACCTGTACCTCTTTTAAGGGAAGGAGCGAATCTGGATATTCCTCCTGCACAAGATCCGCCTCAAGTAGAAATATTACCGCTACCAAATTTACAAAAATTGCTCTTACAGAGTTTACCTACCACTCGTGTTAAAATTTTGAAAATACCTTTTCACGCAACATGGAGACAAAGCATTACAGATACAGTAAATTAGGAGAAGTATCTAGTTTTTAACGTAGTTTTATCACTTATGTAAAAGATAGTTTCTAGTAATAAGTTCTTTTTGATTTTAATATATTTCTTTAGGTTTGCTGTTAAAATCGTTGTTTTGGAAATATATGTTCTGTTGATATGTACGAAAGGTATTCCATTACCTATTTATACATTGCCAAGTTTTAAAACAAATATTTTATTTGTTACTTAGAAATACGATATTTGTATATTATTATTACAGTGAACAATAGCGACGCATTCATTTTGATTAACTGCATGTTATATTTTTGGAAGTTTTATATCTAAATGTGGAACATCATGATTACTGTATAAACTACTCCTTCGTTTATGATTACTAAAGTGAATTAACGAAGACTAATTTTATTTTGATATTAGTTACCTCTCGAAATCACGTATATTTTTATCAATATCAATAGGTTGTACCTTTAAAAATTGAAAACTTTCTAATAAATTTTTACATCAAATTAGTTTCGTTGTGGCTTGTGATTTATATAATTATAGTCGATGTATGTTAACAATTTACCATATTACGTTAAATACAAGCTCTGTTTTAAAAATTATGTTTGAAGTCTGAAAAAATGAATTAAAATTAAAAAAGAATTATCATCAAACTCCTTTTAATATTTTTATTTTATACATCAATGCCAAATTATCGACTTCTTTACTGTTGCTGAATTAAACACGTTCATTTACATCGTCTCCTTTGAAAATGATGTCATCTTCTCTTCCGTCCGTATTGTTCGATATGCAGCATTTTTTAAATTTTGAATCTGTTCAGATTTTGTGAGCACTCGAATGCAAACATCAAATTATGACTTTCATTTTTGGGACAAAATGTGCGGCTTTCATTTGGACCAATATCCTAATTTATATTATTTTATTGATATAACAAAAAATAAAGTGTTCGAATGTAGGCGTCTTTATAAAATAATAAGTAATCTTAAAGATTTGATAAGTGTATTATTTATTTTTGATTTGACAATCAAAATAATGTATGTTTAATTTTGAATCGTATCTCAGTTTTGACTTTTAACAATTTAAAACCGGCCTGGATTCTTGAATTTATTTGAAAAATAAATGCAATATAGAATGCGGTTCTTGCGGTTAATAAGTAGTACGATGGTATTAAATCTCATTAAATTTAAGTTTAAAGCATTTCTTAAGGCTGAAAGAACATAGTCAAATGAATAAGAAATAGCAAATATTTAATAATACAATTTATTGATACACAATTGAGAAAACATTTTTACAGCCAGAATAGTTTAAAATTATACACAAATACATTTACAAGAAAATTTAAGCAATAAGTAACTACTAGAAATAGAGTGCACAAGAAAATGTTATAAGGCTCCCAGTTTCTTAATCTTTATCTCGTGTACACTCTGTTATCTCTTAATCGTTAAATGTTTAAATCACTACAATACTTCATCACTTGGAGGACTACCACATAAAATTGTAGTTGTAGTAATGATCGTAACCAAAAAGAATAAAGCTAAAAGTAACCTGTCCAAAACTAGCGATGCTTGTTTCCATTCTAGTTCTGTTACTTCTTTTCTGTCTTGTTCGGCGAGTCTTTGTTCATTGCGGTCGATGCTGGCGTGAACTTTGTGTAGGATGCGTATGATTTGGTTTTCGAAGTAATCTGAAATTAATAAAGTTTAAATTTTGTGATCGTCTTATATTCCGTTTATTGTTTATTTTTGGTGGCTAATACGAATTTGTCCAACTGTTTATTTTTAAACAAATAACCTGATGAGATGTATAGCATTTAAATAATTTTATTAGTGAATAAATTTTCTGAATGTGCGATATTTTAAGATTAGTCCAATTTCGATAAATTTAACGATATTCCTGTTTTAGTTGAAATCTTGAATTTCAACGACGTGCAATCACAGAATAACAACACCTAAAGTAGGTTTTATCAGATAAGTACATGTTATGTTACATTTCAGGCTGTGCCATTTACATCAATGAAATATCGCAACAATGACGAACCATACAATTTTAGAACAAAGCCCTCGTAGGTAGTTTCTGCGGAATTTCGTGTACTAAATCGAGTAAATTAAATTACAATCGAGTTTTCTACTGAATAATTGAACGTTAATTATCACTGCACGGTGGTTTCGTAATTAATTGATTTTTTTTATTGCGATTTCAAAAGAGGACAAGTAGGTAGACGCGTTCGCAACTAAAATAAAAAATTATTGTTTTAATGAAATTCAGTTTCTCATTTTCATTTTATATGTATAAAAAAATCAGTTTTAGATCTATATCAGAATCCTGTACACGATTATTGATGACGTTTGCATAACTATATTTTTCTAGATTGCGAAATTTGAATATTGACAGGTTTTGAAAAATAATCAAACATTTATTTTTGGGCTTGTGAAAGTCCAATGCTGTGAAAGGTAATAAGAAACAGAAATTGAACATTATCCACTTGGATGGGTTTTCGGCAATAGCACCTATAAGTAAATACGCCGCGTTTGGAAATTCTATTTTGTTTTCGACATCTGCATTAATAAATAAATATACTATATATCTATCCAAACATATTAAATTTCTTAATTTTAATTTTGAAAAATAACAGTCTAAAAATTAATAAACTTAAAAATACAATCAATAAACAATACAGAAGTGATCGCGCTTTATATTTCTCGAACGTTATATGGTTAACTGTTATTATAAAATATAGTTAAATTAATAAAGTTGTGCACGCATTTTATTATTATGAGGAGTAGGTATGTAGGTATAATAATAAAGTACCGACTGCGCACAAGCCTTGTAAAATGTCTCGAAACTACTTTTTTCATTTTTCTCGAAAGAAATATATCTTTTGAAAAATTACATTTACTAGAGAAATATTCTTAAAAGTATTTTTATAAAAATTAAAACAAATTTTATCACTTTTCCCGATTATCTCGAAAACGGTGCATTCTATCGAAAATTACAAAGAGAAATGGTCGATAGAGAATTTTCTACCTATTACAAAACATATTTCACATTACCGATCCGATAATCAATAACGGAGATAACTTTGATCGGCCGCTACTTTGAGACGGGTCGGTCGATTTAGCTAGTTAACGAACTCGTCCTTTGTTTTCGTAAAGACAATAGGTACACTGTAAAACACATGTTTGTAAAACCAGGCCCAAACGATATATTCAAAAGTTTTAAATATATTAAATACATATAAAATACCCATTTTGTTCTTAAATAATCAGTTTTTTGTAGCTCCTGAAAAATTTATAAAAATAGAGCCGCCTCCTTTTTGCACTAATGTCTTTAATTGCAACCCAAAATGAACGACCTATATTTTCGTGATCGGAGAAAATCCAAAACGGCACCTCTGGATCCTGTCATGTTTTCTATGAAAATTCGCTAAAACTATAGAAGTTCAAATTTCGATGAATATAATAATATATTATATACCTACTTATATTCTCTTTAAGCCGTATAATGATTGATTAATTGTCCCCCTTAACGTTACATTAAGACATAAATCTTATAAACAATATGGTCATGACATCAAACAATTTTTGTCGTTTGTATCGCATTTATCCAAATTACAAGCCATGACGGTGATATGCCGCCGTACAAACATGAAGTTTTAAAAAAATAATTTTTTTAGTATCTATTTACTATGTATAAAATAACATTTACAATTGAATAAATTGAAATAGTATAAAATTATTATGTTTTAATATAACTTGATACCTATAAAGTTACCTAATTTAAATGAATCGATAGAATATTTTAAATACGAATGCATGTGTGTAGTTGAACCGATAAGAACCCAAAACACGCCGTTACACTTGGCTTGTTTAGATAAGACGAGCTATAGAATGCGAGGCCGTAGTTCTGATTATCGCGACCCGCAAGAACCTTTTACCCGATAAAATAGACTTTCTAAAATTTAAACAAAGCAGTTTCGTATTTTTATGTAATAAAATGATGACGAGTAACAGTTAACTAAAAATTCCTTTTAGTCGAGCAATAACTTTTGTAGTGATCGGATGTGCCGCGAAATAACTTTAGACTTTTATGTGTATTTTGAGTGTAAATGGAGAAGTTTCTGAAATGGAAAACGATGCATTTTTGTACGACGAAAAGGTCAGAATTTTGATATTTTAATTAATAATAAGGGGATGTTTGAATTGCTATTTATTTTGTAAAACTTATTCCAATAATTCTTCACTTTAATTGAACATTAAAATGTAGATATAGGTAGGTATGTAAATTAATACCTATACCTACCCAAAAAATGATCGAGTTGCAATCTAAATAATATTTTAGTTTATCGCCAAATTAGTTTGTCTACTGTATTATCAATAACGTTTGCATATTATTGTTTGATTACTTGTTGGTATGAAAATATTTTTAACTTTTTACCTATTCTGATAGGTACGCAGATTCTGAAGAATAAGGTCTTCAATGCAAGTTTAGCTTTTGCAGATTTGATTGTTCACAAATGTTTCATAATTAATTATCTAAATAATCTTTTTTTTTTTAAATTCTGCGACCTATACTGCGGGAAATCACAAACAACATGTGTAGACTAAAATATACCTACCTAAGCGATTATTAAATCGAAATTTAATTAAAACGAATAAATTGTTTAGAATTAAAAGATGAACCTAAACTAAAATTTTCGTTACGATCAGTTTTAAGAAAGCCCATTCTATATTACAGTTCCGTGATAATCGGGTATAGTTGTTCAAAAAAAAAGTAATAATAATTACAAACGCATTCGTATTGTTATGAATTCGATAATTTTGCAAGAAGTATTATTTTAAAGAAGTCAAAAATACCTATACAATATTTTTGTGTATCCAACAGGGATGCAAGATATAATTAGTAAACCATTGAAATTTGTTCAATTACAACACGATCAAATTAATCTTAAAATCGAAGTAGGTGGGTACCTATAGTCATTAACAAGTGTCACCATTTTATTCGTTTTAACAAACTTTAAGAAAAGTAATATACATATCGACGGCATTTTGGCAGAGTAACTTAATCCACACTTTTTGCAAAAAATGACAAAGACATCATCTGTTAAAATCTGATAGCGATATTCCGATTTTTTCCGCCGGAAAAATCGATTTGTATTTCCGCGAACTTATCAGCTTATAACTACGCGACGACGCAAAATGTGCGCTCCTGTAAAATCTAATTTTTGTGGGTTAAGTTACTCTGCAAAAACTGTTCCGATATCTACATAATATATCGTCGGTTTAAAGGTAAAAGTCATTAAATCAAACTTTCTAAATAAATAGATTGATAGATTATTTTAATATTATTGAATAAATTAAAATTAAAATGGCACGCTTTGATATCAATTTTATAACGAAAGAGATGTAATTAACACGCAACCCATCATCTGACTAGTAATTAACTAATTGTAAGATGATAATATAGGTTATAGTGTAAAGTAAAATATAATAAAGATAAAGATATAGATAGAAAATCCTGTATTTCACGAGTAAAAATCTAATATTAATTACTTAAGTTTCAAAAACAATCCTAGTAATTAAATTTAATTAAATAATCTCTCTTAATGTTCCTGGAAAGGAGTTAATTATTAATTAAATCTCAGCTTTCGATTACAAAAGTGAAATTGTGGTTTCCCAACGCGCATAATAAGGATTTATACCTAAACACCTTTCCACAAATAATCTCTTTTTCGGAAATTAATTGAACGGAAAGACAAAACAAATAGAATTACAAAGTTGCCGACTCTAAAGGGAATAAATTTTCGCAAATTCTTTGCAAAGTTTGATTAAATTTGCGCTTCAACAGTTGCCTTAAAATTATATCGCTTGTCGATCAGAAAAAAATTGTTACCGTTTATTTAATTGTGTTAGACCGGTTAGACTTACAATAATTTTACTTTGCAATAATCAAATTGGAGTTATCTATATATACCGAGACATGTGATTTTAATGTACACTAAACTGGTGAACAAATTTTGAATTGAAATATTTTGGAAGAAAAATTATTTGCATTAACAATCTACCTATATATTTTCAACAAATGATATAAGTTGCAAATTTTTGATATTTTGTGTAGATAACTCGAAGAAAAACTTCCACTTATTTACGCTGCACGTGAATGTGTTAATAGATACTTAAATACATAACATACTTTAGATATTTACCTATCTTAATTTTTAAATAAGTGTAGCTTAAATTTTGTATTTAATGAAGGAGAACTTTCGTAAATGTTGAAAGAAACTATTTATAAACCTTTGTGAATTTATAACCAAAAGTTTACGCTTTTTTTAAATAAAACTATATATGAATTAATAAATAAGATAGGTTAATAGTTAGGGAGTCGAATTTGTACTTTATATAGGTTATCACCGTACCTATTATAAAATGTTTTCATTGCCGTAATTCGAACTTAACTGTTTCATAACGCAATTTAAAAAGGTTGGTCGTAAAGTTTGAAAAATCGTCTGGTTTTTGTCAATAAATCGAAAAGTTAAGGTATGAATTTTATACTTTCATCAGTAGTTTTTCTCGGCGTAAAAAACTATATTTTTATTGCACTTTTAAGCAAACATTTTGGCAAATATGAAATCGAAAGTATAAAACTTTAATTTGTTTGATAAATTTTAAAATTATGCTAACAAGGGTAGGTAGTCGAAAAATCCTGAACCTTTCGAAAATTTTCTACTTTTCAAATCGGCAAAAGTTCGTGCCGCGTATTATTTATATTCCATTCCAGAAAAGTTAGTTTTTAGTTAATAGGTATGTGATAAGTAGATAGCAGTATGGAACAACGATAAGCCAATTAGGTTGTTTTCCCAAGTTATGATTGATAGGTAAAACCTTGTTTTGTCATTATCGAACATTTTAAAAGCTTATTTTAACATGGGATTTCGTTGTGTTATTTCAAACTTTTATAATAATTAGTTCAATACGATTCGACGGTTTTATTATAAATGGGTAGGTACCTATATCTTCCCCTCGATGTCTCGGTAGAAACCTGGGCGATCTTTGTTGATGTTGTAAGCAGTATCCATCTTCCGAACATTTATCGGCCCAAGGCCAGGGACAATCCAATCGGTTTCCCGTTTGTGGATTGACTTCCTACAACAAAATTAATTCTTATTTAATTACGCATACTACTCATTTGTTTGGAAATTATTATTGTTATCGATAGATTATCGTTATAGATACTTATAAAACACCGATGGATCATTAGAAGGAAGCAATCGGAATTTAATTTGCGTATAAAATATTTGGAACCACCAACAAATATATATAAATTGAGTTTTGCTTCGCCTAAACTTGTATTTCTAATTTGCCAAATTGGAATTTCCCAGTAGCGATATGTTAGTTTATCAAATTCGCGTGGATGAAGTTGTAGAAGTTTATGCCGCAAACTTCGGCCACCTTTCAGAAATCGATTTCAATTGATTCTAGGTAATATTCGGTCAATTGAATTATTTTGCTTTTGAAAAATCATTCTCCAACATCTTTAAAATAGGGCAAGAGTAGGAGAAAACGGACACTCCGAGAGGTTTTTCTAAAAACAGTTTTAAGTATTCACACTTGTATCTACGTATTTATTGTAAATATTGGTACTCGCTGTTACTCGGATATACTCGCTTTGTGATATATATTAACTATTAATAAAATAATTAGAAAAATATATCTAACTTTATCAAGAAAAACAACATAAAACAAACATTAGGCGCAAATTAGTAAAATCGGTCCGAACTTATTTTCGGAGGAAATTAAATTCGTCGTTAAAATATAGGTATATGTACAAATTTACACATGATGTCTCGCAAGGAATGACATCTATAAACGTTATTTTTAATAAAGTAGGTAATTAATTTTACCGCAAAGAATATTGTTTTTGACTTCCAAAACCGTATTAACTTGAAACGTATAAATGTATATTTATTAAATTATTTCAAATAGATTACGCTCGACTTAAACTTGATCCAGTTATGGGTAACTTCTTTAATAATTTAACCAACAAACTCAACGTGTTTATGCGAAAGTATCTATCGTTCATGTTGCATACGCATGAACTACACAACTTTACTTTGTTTACACTTTCCGAGTCTTCGATGTGAACAGTTATGCAGTTATGGAAATTCTACCCGTATATTTTATTCGTCGTCACATATACACATGTATATATTAGTAGCGATTAATTATAAAGTTACGGTATTACGATTTACCCTACATTAATTTGTTAGAATTTTCATTTATTGCTTAACTTTGACCAAAATAAATATATTTTTTTAATTACTGGAGTTAAAAGTGCTTTAATGGTCGTTAACTTATAAGTTTTTAATTTTTTTTTCTCTTTTGGTTTCTTGAACTGTGATATATAAGAAATTTTACTTAACATTTGTTTAGGTGATGCGTGATGGTTAAAAATCGGACACGGTGATTTAATTTTTTTGCGGACGATTAAGCCAATTTTATCTGGATCAATCAAACGTTAAAGCTTTGATGCTTGATTTGTTTAACGATCGACTGTCGCTTCGTGAAATCGGACATAAATTATTTGAAATTCCGACCAAACTCTAACTTAACGGATTACCTCAATTAAGACAAAGATTAAACGTAACTGCGTGCAAATCGACGATCCTTTTCATTATAATATCTTATTTCTGCTATATTTTAATTAGCAAATTATAAAATCGGCACAGTTAATTACCGTTTCTTACCAAATCGCATTTATAAAGTACAGATTTCGCGAGTAGTTAGATTATAGTTATACCGGCTTCTCCAAAACAATTTCCGTATGATATTTAAGACTATCAGATTTACGAATTCGCCAGTTAACTCGCTTAACTGTTCAATTTATGCAGACGAGCCTTTGTATACAATCTAATTTCCTAAAATTGAGATCAGCAGTGAGTAATTCATTTCGTGGATGCTGAAAATTAGAAATTCCCGGACGTCGAGAATGTTAAATGATGCATTTATGTTTTCGCTTATTTACTTATTCTACTAAATACTTTATTCGTTTAAGTTGAGCGTTTTTAAAAGAGGACGGGCCTTTATAATTATATGTTCTTATTAACTTTTAGATTAATTAAGGAGTATAGGTATCGGGGTGTTTTAATTTCCCGTTAATTCTTGTACTTCTTTAAATGGAAAATGAAATGATTAATGTTGTCGTTGGGATAAAATTTTATGTGTAGGCTGTAGGTAAACTTTGTAAAAATGTAAAAAAATTTTAATGTCCTTTAATTCTTTTCCTATTTCACTTATCGTTAGAAGGAAAGTGAAAAGGACATCAAAAATTGAAATATGTAGGTACCTACTATGTAACAAACAACAAACAATGGTTCCGCATATTGTTCTGCACTAACATTTAAAACAATGTATTTTTTATATTCGTCATATTGTTTTCAGCCAGGACATTATTTTAAATAATATTTGGCTAACTTATTCTGATCATTCATTTAACCGTTACACAGTACCTAGCAGTCCCGCGCGTTCAACTCCTCTGTTTTACTCGCCTTTTTATGGTCTGGAAGTCAAATAAAACGTGGAGCAAAATAAGTGGCACTCTCAGGAGATTCGAATTAATGCCAATTACTTATTGTTACTAAAATTTGTTGACGTTTAATTGCAATTTATTTAGGCACCTTCTTTTGAATTTTTCGAATTTATTTCGTTTAACTGCAAATTCGTTTTTAACAATATTTAACAAAATAAAAAGTTTTCCGCCCACTTTATTGCAATTAATTCGTTTACACCAAGGACAATATATATCTTCTAAATTTCGATATACGTGCCTATTAGGTATTTACCTATTACGTTGAAAACGATCTCGGTAGATATTGTCTAAATTATTTCTACCTCAAATAATCTCAAGAATTGTATTTTGATAAAAACAATAACCGCTTATTATATATAATACTTGTAATAAAAAAGAACACCTTTTATCGTGGAAGTTTAACGAGATCCGATAATATGATCATTTGTTTGGTCAGAACATATTTTATATAAAATACCTACATCGATAAAACAGCTTCAAGATTTCTTAATACGAACGAACTGCTGATATTTTCAACAGCACGGTTAATGCTTAAAATTCCTAATCAATTTTGTTTAAATATCTATATACTGCGTACATTGACGATGAATCAAATTTATTCCTTTTAAAATCCTTTTATTGCTACGCTTTTGTCAATCTTTTCAGTATCGCCATCCGCAACGAGGCACGAAGAGATACAAAGATCGATTTGTAAGAAATCTTTATTATTAAATACGAATAAAACTAAACGTTTACGGATCCTTGCACGTTCGGCATTTAAGTTTGAGAATTATCTACCCAATTATTTATACGACAAAGAAGTTATTTCGAATTTGTAGCTTTGACGGAACTAATCGTAAGCTTTAAAACTCATTCTAATATTAAAGTAGTAGTTACCGCGCTTTATTTTATTTTATTTTATTAAATAAGTAAACCTAATTCAAATTCGCGCGTCAAATAAAAATATCACTTTATCGTCGTTCCATCGGAAAATAAACCACAACACAAACTCCACAAAATAAAAAATTGAGTCGAAGGATTGTCGGTAATTTTTGATACCATATAACGCAACTTAGGAATGTGCCCACGGTCCCAGCGGAACGCAATATGGTTTATCTCGACTTCGACATCTTTTAAAGGATAAATTAGATAGAAAGCCCGATTAAGTTTTCATAAATGCTCGTAAGAAAGTTTAGTAATCCGGCGAAAACGTAAACTTTAAATTGCGACGACTTATCTAACGGATTTTCCGATATTTCGGGAAATCAAACTTACACTAACAATAGGCGGCTTGAAAACGTCTTTCAAATTAATGTCGTACAAATAGCGATACAATAATTTCAATTCGCGTTAAAAAGAAAATAAAAGGGGATGTAAATTATAATAATAAAACGCCACTTTGTGGTAGACAACGACCCTTTTAACAAAATTTCTGAAATAATTTAATTGTCGTGTCCTCGCTGTAATACTCGAGCCATTAAAAGTGTGCGTTTCATACTTATACTTTTAAACATTAATGTAAAGTAACAATAGGCTTCGCTGATTTTATTATTAACTCTTTAACTAAAAAATGAGGAAAATATTTTTTAAACGAATCCTATTGCAGAAAAGTTGGAAATTTTGCAATTTATTGATTTAATGACAAAGTAATGGGAATGTTTTTCTATTATTTATATTATTGAGCTGCTCGTTTTTATAAAATTTTAAAGTTAGCAATGCAATTACGACAACCTTGAAAATAAATAAATAAATTCTGTAAATAAGTCGCCTTCGTGGAAGTCATAAATTTATTACATATTTTATAATATTATTATAGTGCAGAATGTAGGTAGCTATAGTTTTACTGAACATCCAATAATAATATATTTAAAAGCGTTTGTTTGCTCGTTTTAAAATAAGAGACGAGGGACTGCATTAATTGCGTCAAATTCATTTTATGTGGGCATTCTCGCTTTCGTCGTGCATTTAAATAATGAGTTAATTAAAAAGTTCAATCGAAGTTAAACTAAAACGATTTTCTTCTAGAATCTCTTTATAAAGAATTATCGAGACAAATGCGAATTGCGTTGTCAACATACAGATTAAAAGAATTTAGCTTTAAAAGGTCGGCACAGGCTCGATATTACATCCGGTATTAAATAAAAAGCGGCCCGTTTTAATAATACCGACAGAGAGCAACCTAATTTTCAAAATTCCACATTAATCTCGCTAAATAGATAGGCACAAACGATAAAATAATTCAATTAAGTTTTCGTACTATGTGAATTATGTCGTTTATAACAATAATACGGTGGTCGAAGAATTTTAGGATCCTCATATTCGGTTAGTCTAAAATTGGAAACTAGCTAATAGAATACATATTTTCATATTATTATTCTCTCGAAAACTGCCGGATTTTCCTTTTTTCTGCAATTTCCTCGAGTTTTAAACGGAGGTAGATAAATGTGGCGTCCCTTAAAGAAAAGTGAAGCGCAGTAAGTTTGTATTCTATATAAATTTAAGTTATTTAGTGTAACATTTATATAAATGGTTTTTGTTTTTCTTATTTTCCGAAACGTTAAAATCGTATTTGTTTCAAGGAAACCGTCCTTTTAAATTAGTTTAATATGTGATAAGCTCGAATTAATGCCGTGTAGAAGTGCTATGGTTACCTACTAAATAACTTACAATTAGATTAACAAAGCAAAAAATATAGAACGCTTCCGTCGGTTTTCGTGATAAAAAATTTGTGTAATCTAAAATTAATGATCTTTCTAAACAAAGGATTATTTACACCAAGAATGCATGCATCCTGGTGAAGATGTTTCGGTGGAAGTAGGTAGTATAATTGTAGTAATTATAGTCGAGAGCGTTCTATTTATTATTCCTGTAGTATTATAGTAGGTATTTTTCGACATCGAAGGTAATTATTCAATTAACTTTAGTTATTTTGAAGTAAGTACCTACCTAATAAAAGCTTTTATTCCCTGGAGTAGTGTACGATATTACGGAAATGGAATTAATCGTTATACAACGTATTGATAAGCGTTAAGACTTCGTTAGACGTCGATTAGGGATAATTCCAAATTAGTAATCTCATTTTCGGAACATTGTCGTTTTGTTTTGAAATTCAATTTAAATATGTATCTTCCTATTTAATATTTTATAATTTTTCTATTACAATCGAGCTGTTTGATACAAAATAGTACAGTAAAAACGTCGTAGTAAATAACAACTAAAGTAAAATTAAATTTGAATTTAGATTCGAAGTACCTATAATTTCCGATAAACCTACAGAGGATGATATTTAATGAAATCTTCTCACAACCAGAAGTGAAATAGTTGTAAATATCTACTTAGTACAAAAACGTGAATTATTAATCGGCTAATTTTAGTTATTGCGCTATATAGGTTTTCACTTTTTTCTACTTAATAATAAGAAAACCGTGCCTATTTAAAATTATTTGATTTGTTATTTATTTGATTCAAGATCGAAGCAAGCACGTTACAATGCGCAAGCTAGGTGAATGATTATTTTAAAAACATTCACCACATTTAAATGCGGTTATACAAAACAAAATAAAGTGAAAGCATTTATTTATCAAACAAAAGTGTCGAGAGTTTGTAAATACAAACCGACCACACAAAATAAATGTGTGGTCCTACATACCTATTTCATTATACTTTGGTCTCTGATGAACAGAAATTGAAATTAATGAAATAAAACAAATTTATTCTATATTTAGTTTCTAAAAAGTGTTTTACCACACGGGCAAAAATGGAAAAGATAACCATTGCGTATAGGATAGGTTGGGTTATTTCATCAGCTTGTGTTCGTCGGTCGCGTTACCACGATATGTACGTATGTACGTGTCTTATTTTTTCATTATTCGATTTACGAGTGGACGTCGCATTCTGTTCAAATGCAAAGGCCTTGATAACAGATGACGGATATTTCAAAAGAAATCATGATACCAAAGTAGATTATTTAGTAAAATCAAATTTTGAAATTCATCTTTAAAATCGCCGATTTCTGCAAATATATTAAATTAAATTTTATTAAGTCTGTATCTTCGCAGATTAATCGCTTAATTTATTGTAAAATGTAGTTATTACTTTTGCCCTTGTTTAAGTTGCTGATTCAAATCCGGCCAAGATTTCACTAGCAGAAAAAAGTAACTGAAAGTAGGTAGGTGTGCTTTCCTCTCCTGTCAGATGAACAAACTGTTTATTATAAATTTAGTCATTATTTAAATGTAACGGTGAATAGAATTTCAATTTGATTTAGATACCTACGAGTAAACACATTTAAATAGATACCAAATTCGTGTAAATAAAATATAGGGCATTTAAGATAATCGCTATGATAATACTTATTTTATATACGGTCGCCAGTTCCATTAGATTACAGGACAATAAAAAATGTTTATACGGAAAAATAATTACGATTGTTCTTTTGGTCACGATACGTTAATCGTAAATACTATAAAAACAAAGTTTCAACTAATGGAGATTTAAGAAAGCATTAATTTTATTAGTGCGACGAAAAATTGTTTCGATATTATAGAAGCAATATATTATAATTGTAAGTTAGGAACAAAAATAATACAAGTTATGTGTTTGATGTAAACCTAATGGACATCGGACATTACATAGGAATTCTATCTTCACTTTTTTGAAAGCTTTAAGATGATAGGAATTAATAATAAACGTAGGTAGTTAAAAAAAATTACTAACAAGTAAACATCTTGACGTGTTAATTCGTAAAAATTATTAAATTTGGCGTACAATAATTATTGACATGCATATGTACAATAAGAACAAGAATAAAAATTGCCAAACTCATTATACATGTACCTAGACAATTTATGCGACACCGACGCCCAAAAGTATTGCACAACGAGCAAACGCATCAGGCGTATCGAGGTAGGTCCCATTTATACCTTCTAATACCTATACCTTCATTTTGGGGTTGAAGTTAATAAGTCAACGAAAATTAGTTATTAAACACGTTTATACGTCTGTTTCGTTTTCGGTGGTGTTTTAGGTAGATACCTATCTATAATTTTTTATTTCATTTACGGAAGAGATTGGCAGATTTTCGTTTTGATAGTAAATCCTGAGTTTCAAAAACAACGCAGATGGTACACTTCGAGATCTTTACCCAGTGAACGTTCCGTTTTATTCATTACGCGCAATACTTTTAGGACGTTACATAATCTCTATTCTATATAACGAACTTGATAAATTTTATTATTGTTTTTATTACACAGATACCTACGTGTCTCGGATCGTAGGTATGCTAAACTCTTTAATGCTATCATTTTTACGAATTAACACGTCAAAATGTTTCGGTATATACCTACTTCTAATTTGTAAGATCGTCATACGAATAACAAAAATAATGCGCAGGAAAACACGGTGAATTTTTAAATAAACATACATTACCCCACATGTTAGGACACGTGCCACAACTCCCTATTCTACAAATAGTACGTGTTGGCTTGCTCATGCGAAAGTTTCTACTTTATTGGATTTTTACAAGTCCACGACATTTTATGTTCGTCACAAGTAGCGAAAAGGTAGTTTGGTGAATTTTACATTGAAGGTTCGCCAATATATTAAAAATTTCGTATATAAAAGAGATTGTAGAACTCGTGCATTACCTGAACTTGAGAATTCCTGTGGCGAAGGGTGCTCGTTTCGAACCTCATGAATACTATGCGCGCCAAACGATCCAAAACAATGGTACGGATTAATTTTGGAACGGCTGCTCCTCTGACTCCTCGGTGATATATGTTTAACGTTACGACAGATAAACCGGATGCAAAGGACACCAAGCAAATGCTCACGCCGTAATACAAACCTGGAAAGAGAATCGTTAATAATTATTCGTAATCTGAATAGATTAGGTGGATACGTATACAAATTGTTAAGAAAAATGAAATAGATACATGTATACTTAATATGTATAGACGCATTTTTTAAGGGCGTTTCTAGTGAGAAAACAATACGCACACGTCATTTTCAGCATATCTACAACTGAAAGCTTTTTTTGTATTAAAAATATACGTCGCGCTCTCCTTATTTTACAAGATATATTGCTTCTGTTTTTACATTTTATCATAGGTATACCTAGGTATAGGTACGTTTTGTAAATAAAAATGTTTGATAATAAATTAGCAATTCGTATTACTATGTGCATTAAGGAGAAGCTAATTTCGTTTCTCTCGATATTTTCGTTAGAAACGTAAAATTGGAACAGTAACCTCTCGACATGTATGTATGACTTTATGTGTATATGACTTATTTTAAATAATATCGATTCGAAGAGTTATTAGTTTTTAAATACAGACACTTTTTGCCCATTTTAATTCCAAGTAAGCGTCAGAAACATGCGTTTCTCAAAATAATATTTCTTTTAAAGACGTAAAACTGCTTTGCAGCAAATAGAGTCGTCGAATTACGGATTAAATTATTTTCAATCCAAATCCCTAAGAGTAATGGTTGATAAATTACTGTCTGTTTTGAATCAGTTAATTTGTTTCTTAATTAATTGCAGTAGGTATCTCTTTTCTATTACGATACCGTTTAAACGCTTTCGTCTTATGTCGCTAACTTATAAATTCGTATTGAATAAGTATATCGTTTTAAAATATACCTACCTATTACTTTTTCATTGATTTTCGTTTGTATACGACCATTTTTTATTAAAAAGAAAATACAACGATCTGCTTTATTAAATTTCGACGAGTAGATAGTTGATTTACAAGTGGCGGCGGTTGCGTCGAAAATCTACTCTTCTATTTATAATAGCTCGTAATTTTAATAGAAAACAATTTTAGAACAAATTAAACTTTTTCAACTTTCTAAGTTTGTTTTATATACAGTCAGTAATGATATTAAGGAATTTTCGCGACTTCCTTTCGCTTTGATTGTTTTCGTACGAGAAATGTTTTTCTTTAAATAATATATCTTTCGTGGCCCAGTATAAATTAATGTTGTATAACATTTTAAACTATTGTAAATTTAAATTGTTTAATAAAACACAGTTAAAGAAATAAGGGTTAAAACATTTTAGGTACTATTTAATAGGTACACCACCAGTTGAACTATATATAGGTACAGCGAATTTTTGTAGCATTAATTTGTTTGGCTTTCACTATATTTCTGATTTAAAAAACAATTTAATTTTTATTTAGGTAAGTAAATTAATAAAGTAACGTGCGGATTCATGGTAGATTCATTAATAGAAATTTGAGGATAACCTATTAGATTAAATGACTGATGGTTTTGTAAAAACCTGAACGTATTTAAAAATATAGCGCTGTTAAAAATATTATAAAAGAATTTTTGTGAAACTGTTGATGGTTATTAAGTGCGATTAAATTTTAATATAACATTAAAAAATGTAGGTAGGTAGGTATCGGAATTTATATTATTCACTTGAACCCTTTTGTATCTTGTAAATTTAAAGGGCAATAAATGCCAAGTTTTTTCCAATTTATACATTATATAATACAAACTCTCTTTTGATTAATTATTCTTATAGAAGCATGTTTTATATTTAAAAATTCCATTCATTAAGTAGGTATATCACAGATGAAAAATAAATGAAATTCTATTTAAGTAAGTAAGAATTTTCACGATAATCATTAAGCAAAATACAACGACCTAACATTTTATTTTTATTCTAGTATTTTAATATTTCTATGTAAGTGCCTATAAACTGTAAAAATTCTTAAATTTTTTTATTATTTAACGAAACTGATTGTTATTAGTTTGTTTCTATTTTGAATCAGATAAAAATTTTGAAACCACCATTTATGGGGTTTTACAATCCCAGTAAACACAGCACGGTATAAATAGCGTTGAAAATACGTTGTTAAGGTTATAAATACGTTAGTCGTTACAAAAATAACCAAAACCATAACGTTACATTTTAACGTTTTATTAACTAACGTTATTTTAACGTTACATTACAACGATTTTTTATAGCTTATTTATTTAAGTACATTTTTTAAACGTTACAAAAACGTATTAAAGAAACGTAACTAGGTGGTTAATAGATATAATTAAAAAATACGTTGTTGTTTCGTTCGTAAATTACCGGTTTAAAAGTAATAGTTTTTTAACGTTAAATTATCTTCATAATTTTTGCGTAGAATAAACGTTAATTTTTAACATTATATTTAATGTTAAATTACAACGATTTTTATAGCTTATTTATTTAAATACATTTCTTAAATGTTAAAAAACGTATTAAAGTAACGTAACTAGGTGTTTAATAGATATAATTAAAAAATACGTTGTTTTTTCGTTCATAAATTACCGGTTTAAAAGTAATAGTTTTTTAACGTTAAATTAACTTCAGAATTTTGTGTAGAATAAACGTTAATTTTTATCATTATATTCAACGTTAAATTACAACAATTTTCTATAGCTTATCTATTTAAATATCAAGTGTACTTTTGCAATTGTTCTTTAAATATTATTGTTTTGAAAAATTCTTGTTGATAAATTCTTCAGAATGTTGGCAAAAACCCATTTATTTCCCAACGGTTATGTTGAGAACAAGTGCAGAATACGTGTACGGTCGGCTTTTATTACAGATATATAAAAATGTGCATTTTATAATATCCTAAACTAAAACGTGCTGCAATTAGGTATGTACAAGATATTCACATCTTTTCAAACCGGCGCATACCGTTTTCTCCTCTCATACTAATAAATAAATAATAAATTACTATCTATTATTAGGTAGACTAATAATTTATGTTATCAAATAAATTATTAGTTGTTTGTTAGTAAGTTAATAACTGAGAAAATATTTTGTATATCTTCTAAAGAATTTTTTGGAATACATTTATGAATAAGTAAAAGAAATAGGTAGATTAATACCTGGATATATCTTATCTAATTTAAAGTCGCAGCGAAAAATTGTTTTAAGTCCATAAATTCCAGAAAAAAGCAAATAACTAATTAACAGCAATACTTATGTGAAAAGTAAAATAAAAACAGTTTCATCAAGCAAGGAAAATTATGTAGAATAGAAATTTTTGAGATATCAAAAATAAAAATGTTTTCCCTCTTTGTAACCCCATCCGGCATATACTGTACCTATATTACTATAATGAGCAGAATGAAATTTTGCGGGCTATTGTTTACTTCTAGGTATATAAGAGTATAGGTATATTATAATAAAACTTAATTGATACCATTTGCAATAAATATTAGAAATATAAGTAAGATCGTAGCGTAAGTATTGAAAAACTGTTCACCTTCTCTAAATTGTTGAGATGGACACCACATGTTTCGGTACGACCGGACGTTATGTATTTTTTGATAATTTCAAAGAAAGGTCACGACACAGAAATATGTACCCTTGAAATGAATCGTAAATTTTATTGACAAGCCTCCTAATAGAAGAAGTGAAATCGGCATTACCCTAGTGGGTGTTCAAATATTTTTCGAGTTTTCAACACAATACTCCAACACGTCCCGTTGTTAAGACATCGAGCATCGATCGTTCTTATTTTTGATACACACGTTTATATTTATAGATAACGTGGTTTGTGAAATTAGTTCTCTATATAGTGGTTTATAATTTGGTAAATAATATATTTTTGTATATACTTATAAACATTGTAATGTTTGAAATGTAGGTACGTCGTTTCGCATGTTTTGTAGTGACGTTTCGTTGTTTTAACATTAATTTTTATTATTTAACTTTAACTTTATTTATTAACTTCTTAAATTATTTTAATAGTAAGTAGATAAATAATTGAATAAAGAAATAACATCATTCATTCGATTCACCTTAATAATCGACAACATGTAAGTAAATGTAATTGCATTTATATTTGTACTTATTTAAAAAATAATATATTTTCTGAAATTTAGATGTTATTGGCATAAGTATAGTTCTTAAAATTACTAGTTTGTTTTGTATTTAGGTGGTGCAGATATACTGTTATATATATATATATATATATATATATATATATATACATATATATATATATATATACATATATATATACATATATATATATATATATATATATACATATATATATACATATATATATATACATATATATATACATATATATATATATATATATATATATATATATATATATATATATATATTACTGTTTCAGAAGCAATTGACAAAACGTATGGATGTGTGGAAGGAAATAACAACGTCGTGGCGAATTGCATTAAGGACTGGCTTAAATTTTCAAAAGCCAGAATAAATGCAGAAAAAAAAGAAGAAGAAACAATAACTAAAATTGCATTTATAGGTTCTTAATTAATAGGTTTATAATTTAATTTATATAAGCATAAGTAGTTTATAGTTTTGTACAGTTAAGTAATATAATTAAGAAATCTATATTATTATGTAAAATAAATATAAAGGTATTAGGTACTTATTTTGTATTATTTTATTTTTAAAATTATTGAGCTTTAACCATTAATAAGTGTATTTTAGTTAGTTAATTATTTATCTATAGATGTATTTGTGTAGGTACAATATTAATAATTATTTCTGTATTAATAAATGTTTTTAACGATGCTTAATTTTTATTTCAAATACCTACTATAACTACTTATATAAAATTTATTATTTAATATTTTTCCTTACAACGCAATAACGTATCTATAGGTATAAACTAAATTACGTGGATGAAGTAGGTGTATGTAAGTATAACTATTATTATAACTATAGGTACCCATTTGATAAATAGAAGTTGTTCAAATTAATTAATTACATTTATTTCTTTTATTTTGGTACTAATATTTTAATGGCACAAATTTTGTCGAAATATTGAAATAAATAATAACCTAATAAATTTGAATTTGCACATTATTAATATATCATATCTAATAGTTATTAAATTTAATTAATTAAAAAATAAATATACTAATTTAACGTTAATTAATATATGAAACGTTATATCAATCAATATATAAAGCGTTACATTAATCAATATATAAAACGTTATATTTATTAATCAATTAATAAAACGTTATATTCCTGGTTATTTATAACGTACTATTTAAACGTTAAAATAATGCTTTAAAGAATTTAGATTCAACGTTACATTAACGAAAGCATTTATAGTTAAAAATACGTTAGGTACTTACGTAAATAATTCGTTTATTAGTTGTTCATTAATAACGTTATATTGTTAGTTATACGTTAGTACCCGTTTTTAAACGTTAAAATAACGTTAAGTACTTATGTGTATAATAACGTTATATAGTTGGTTATTTATAACGTAATTCTCCGGGACATTTTTACTTTGTATTAACGTATGTATGTAACCAAAATAAAACGTTTGGTTACTAGTTAAAAAAACGTTAATATAACCATTGTGTGTTTATTGGGATGGGTGTCGTCAAATTGGGATCACGTTTGTTTGCATATTTTCAGATATTCCAAAATACTTTTGTTTACCTGTTTAAAAACGTTAAATACGTTAAAAAACGATAATTTCCTGAACTTGAGAATAAATCAAACGGTAATACCTATATCAAGTTAAACAATAGTAAAGGTAATTGGAAACATACAGGACAATAATTAAATTACAGTTAAACACGTATCAAAAAAGAAACAAAGATTTCGCGAACAGACTGATTCAATTACTATATTGAAAGAAATTCATTCCGAAGAAAATTAAACGAGGGATTTAAATATTGTGGAGTTTCTCTACAAAATTATTATTTATAGATAAATATTAAGACAGTGTAGATACGTTAATGTTTAAGCTGATCGACAAGGGAATATTCATTCTACCTTAAAATTACCATTATTGAACGCAAACTCAAATTACAAAGTAGGATTTTCTAATTAATGAAGTTATCGTCGAATTTTTTTCAAAAATATGTCTAATTTCTTTTTTTTAACGAACGTATTCTGTTTTACTTAATTTTTAGTTGTCAACTGAAAATGAAGTCACCGAAATCTTCGTATAGGTACCTACGTGAGAATAACATCATTTGAAAGCTTGTCGATGTAAGTTATCTCTCCGGAAAAAGAATATGTGACTCTCGAGATCTTTCATTTATTATATAAGGTTGTTGAAAAAGAACCACATTTACGTCCGAGACGTGTTGACTTATAAATGAATGACAAAATAAATGACTCATTAATTAATATCTCCACATTATAACTATTGAACACGAAAAACCGGCGAAGTTTTTGTCTGTTAAGTGCACGAGTATGAATTTTCTTCGTTGCTTATACTTTTATTATAGGAGTCGTTTTTTTAATGGCTACTCTAATGCTTTTCTTGCCATAATTTACATATGAATAACGTTTCCAAAATTTTCATTAAAGATCTTCATAATTGTGCTTTTGGAATTGGGTGTTTTAAAGAGGGTCGGTTTCGGTTTTGCACGCTAGACGTGGACCGCTTTGCTTTATTTAATTCTGTGTAATAAATTTCTTATTTTTGCCATTAAATATTTATCTCCATTTTAATAAAAAAAAACAATGAATTTTTCTGCGACGTTCAAAATTTTATTTTCAATTTAATTAGTTAAGCTATGGGCGCATTCGGCCAGGAAAGCGCTGCCTTGGCGCTGAATCAGTGGCGGTTCAATTGAACCGTTGTTTATTTAGCTTTTTTATTTTTCGCCGTTCCAGCGATGAGCCTGCTGACCGAACGTGCCCAATGTTAAGAGCACCTAATACACGCTAATTTTTCAACTATTAAATAATTTTAAAACAACGATGTCGTGAATTTCGACGTACAAAAAATACCACAATTACTTAATAATAATTTAGCCGTTAGCAATTATATACGACGATTTTCCAGTCATTAGATACCTAGACCTATTATTTCTCCCATTTAGTTCCGATTTCCACCTTCTCGTGGCGAACCCTCTGTATAATGCGGCTAACCTTGTGGAAGATTAGGGCAACTAACCCTAGTGGAAAACAAAATCGGAAAGCAAATGGAAACGCGAGTGGAATATTCGACGCCCTTCGCTTATTAACGAAGTGTATGTATTGTATTTATGACATAATATTTCGGTAATTACGTTGTAAACAATTTTATTGTAGATATTATTCGAATTATGATAATAAAATTACACAAGTGTCTTTTGTAATGTCGGTGGGATAATTTCTTTATCCTACGTTACTCAGTGAAACATTCGTCTGTTTTGTCGGTATTGGAAAAGATATTTTTACAACAGGAAGTGTTATTTATTTAAATAATATTGTACAGTCATTTTACAAAACTCGTGTCAGCTGCTAAAACTGTGTCTCGATAATTTCAAAATAGAAGGTCATTTAATGTGCTCATAATTCATTTTTCATAAAATTACCTGCTATAGGTATACAATGTCGTGTTTTTTATTGCCTAAGGACTCTAAAAGAACTCTCATAAGAACTCTAAAATGTACCTTTGAATTCAAAAAGATGATTTTTTACGTTCTATTTTTGAGTTCAAAGTGTAGCATTTTGTTTTCGATCTAGTGCAAGAATATAATTATTTTCAGTAAGATTCAATTAAAGCATAACATAGGAAGATATAATAAATGTAACATATTTAAGGATAGATTAATGTACGTCATTAATTTCTACATAGGTACATATTTACGATAATCTTTTACAATCTCTCATTCGTTCCAATGAAAATGCACTTTAACAGTACAAAGGCGTAAAAATAGGCTCACAAAGAAATGATTAAATGCAACAGGTGTTAAATGCCCCTCTATTCAAATGTCTACATGCATACATACCTACAGGAAATGACTGAACTAAATGCGATATAGATAAATAAAGACACAAGGCTGAATCGAAAGGTCGAAGTCGAAGTTTTCGAGGTTGTGAGACGTTAAAAATATTGATTTATCTAACGAATTAAATAGTAACAAATAATAGTGTTTGAATTAATTCAAACTTATGAATAAAGATATAGGTACGGATTGAAACGGATATTCGATTAGAACATATGTCCACCGTGGAGAAAAAAACTGGCACAGCTGCATGTTTGCACAAACTACGACAAATTAAATGGCATTGTTAAAAAATGGCATTCAGAACTTGTAATCGGTCTAAATTGGGTTAAATGAAAATAAGGATTAAATGTTACCTAACTATGACAGTAGTTCAATAGATTGAAATTCGTGACATTCGGAGCACCAAAATGGATCAGATTGTCGTGAGAAAATTAAATTAAAAAGCCGGCCGAATTTATCAGAAAAAGATTCGATCGATTATACAACTGAAGGTTTTGAAAAAACAAGATTACGAATTCGGTCACGCATTGTATAAAATCAAATTATTTCCGCTCGAAAAAGATTAATTGTGCCAGAAAAATGTTTGATCGGTGAATTGTCGTGGTACATAAATTACTCAATTGTTGACGTTAAAAAAATCGTCGAGGTAGGTTAGGAAATCGCGTCTTTACTGATTATATAAGTACAAAAAATTACACCGAAATTCAAAGATTATTAAAAATGTTGGAAGGTAAAATTTTCACTAGGAGGTGAAAAAGTTAATAATAATATGTACTTTGGTAGGCAATGAAAAAGGAAAATGTATCAACATTTATATAGTTGCCAAATCGATGTTTGTAAAACACACATGTCTGTAATTAAATATCCCAATTCCGTGCTCAACATTTTAAGTATTAAATTCTATGAAAAATTCTGTAGAAAACATTATAGAAATTAAATTCCAAGACGTTTAAAAATGTATTGTAGAATACATTGTACGTTTATGTTATATAATTAAGCTAACATCATAAAAAGAGAAAACATGGCATCAGTAAGATCTAAGGCAGATCAATAGCGGCCTTTCGGTATTCATAACCGAAATAACGACTGTCGATTACTTTGTTCATCTCATCTTTACTTTCACCGTAGATATAACTATTGCGTAATTTGGAAGTCGTGTAATACGCGAAACCCTTAAAATTATCAGCTATATAAATGCCGTCCAATTCGTATTCGACCGATTTCTCCAAACGCATCCGGAAAATCGACCAACTGTCACGTGACGTAGATCTTGTTGATCATAGATCTTCGAAAGCTAACTTAACCTCGACTTTCTGTGTTTTCGTTTTATTCAAGCATTCTTTTTATAGGTATAAATTGACAACAGAGGTCTTTATAAAACAAAGGCGTTATTATACATTTTTAAATTTATTGTTTACTCGTGATTTACCTGTAATAAAGCGGCTATACTACTGCTACGCACAAGACGAGCTTCGTTTTGCAACAATTAAACGATTGAACGATAAATAAAATTGTAGGTATGTAATTAATCTATTAGGTGATGACTGACTTTTAACCTATTGCGTTGAAGTTGTTTAATAATCGGTAATGCAAGTATACCTATATCAGTTTTAGAGTCTCAATTAAAAGGCGTTTATAAGACAACTGGTCGTAACCTACTTGGGACGTTTATTTATGGAGATCAATAAATACGTTTACATACGTTTGTTAAATTGATATTTATTCAATTTAAATTTTTGTGAAGAAAGTAGCTTCCAAAACACGAGTGAGCAATAATATCTTTTATGCACTCTCATAAATAATAATCTAGCGGATTACGATCTGGAAGTTTTGTTGGTCAAAGGATAAAAAATACTAATATCTAATTTTCTGATTTTATTCTGGGTACCTACCAGATTTAGTGGTGATAATTTATTTTAAAAGAAACTAGGTAAATTTTTCTTGTAAATTTGGATAAATATATATTATAAAATAAAATGGTATCAGATAAATTATGTAGGTATCTATATAATAATCAAACCGAAACCTACGCGAGTCCGAGACTTAATACTATTAAGTGGGTGTTTTTTTTGTCAAAGCTTACTTGACGGAACTTAATTTACATAAACAAAAAGTAGAGAAAATTGAGATCCATTCAAACAAGGAACGGTTCCTGTTGTATAATTAATTAGAGGGAGGACGGACGAATGGACGTCGCGTTTTCGCACGCATTAAAATTGTAGCTTGGATAATTTTAACAAGTTAAAGTGACAGGACTAAGTAGACGGAATAAAAAACCGCTTTATAATATTTTGCTGCCGCTATTGTTTACCAAGTCCAGTCAGGAACCTTAACATAATGTTCGTCAAACAACGCGACGCTCAACACAAGTAACATCCAGTTTGATTAATGGACAGACGAGCTTTCGGAAACTTATTGTCGTAGCCGTTTTTCGTTTTTAATAGGCATCAATCTAAATTTAAAATTTACCAGATTTTGCATTTCGATAAATAGAACAAATTAATGATATAATATTATTTTTATCGAAAGTAGGTAACTCATAAATAAACTTAATAGTGTTCACAATGTATTGCGTTGTTTTTCTTTCGTATAAAAAGTTGTTTCTTTAAATATTAAATTTTATATTAACGATCGTGATAGGTTTATTATTCTATCGTATAAGAAATTTAATTTTTTTTTGTAATCGGGTTGGTGCACCAAATGTAAGAAATTTAATAATAATATGTAGATGTATGAATATTTTGCCTCCAATTTCGCATGTAGAATGGAGCAGCAGTAAACGTTTATAATAATGACTAGTGAGTTTCCTTCAAACTATTTTCTTCACGAAGTAGAAATTTTAGGGAAGCAGTGTTGGAATAACAACGATTATCATAAATAAACACGTGGAACATGTAAGCGTATTATAGTGTGTTTGAAAACTATTAGTTTCAAACGTCGCGTCATCAAACATCATACATTATTAACTTGCGACAATGCATCAATGGCGATTGTTAAAATAAAATTAAATTTTGTCGAAATTTCGAGCACTATTCGTCTCGTATCTTCAACGTAATGAAATTTCCAACACAACTGTGTTTGCGGTAGAGTAATTACAAAGTTAACTTACTAATGAGGGGCGTCTTCTCCGTCGGCGGTAGAGTTTCCCTGATCGTCATAAGAAAAACCGTCATCGATAATAGCGCGCTGATACCGAGAGTGACCTTTTCTCCCGACTCTGACGGCACGTAAAAAACGAGCAGAGCTGCAAGTCGATTTATTATTTTTAATATTACGTATAAACAGGTAGTTTCATTTTTACCTATTCCATTTATCAAAATGCACGGGAGAATGAGATTGAAGACGTAAAATAACGGCCTACGTCTCAACTTGATGGTGTAAGTGATGTCTGGATATGGTTCTGGGCAGCAGGAATAAAATTCTACGTGTTTCACGGCCGAAAAACTAACCAAGTCGAATTCGCCGTTCGCCTGGTAATTACTGACGTCGCCCTCTTCGGTTTGTTTTACCAATTCCACCTGAAAAATTGAAATCATTATTTTAGTTTTTTCCTCTACAGAATTTAGGTAACGATAACAACACAGTTTTAATAGAAGCCGTAAATTTCGAATTACCACAAAGAAATGGGCTTTTTATGGATAAATGTTTATTTTCGTCGATTTTCTAAAGACTGACGATTCGAGCTGTTTTAATTTAAAAACTTTCCCTAGGTATGTGTTGTCGTGTAGTGAAATTTTTTGAAGCTTTCGCGCTTAATTAAAAAGCTACCGCATTACAAGATTTAATGCACTCTCGCCGCACAAGTTTCCATGATCATGATGGATGTTTACATTGTGGCGTTGAATTTTCCAAAAGATTAGTTGCGCATATGATTGGTAAAATAATGAAATCGGTTTTGTATTTTAATTTGTTTTACTAAAAGGTTTGTAATAGTTACCTGACCTAATTTTCGAAGAAATAACTTATAAAACGGATTCTAAACTGTTTTCTGATTATAATAACTTGGTAATAATTAATAGAATTTGATCAACAGACAAACCGATATAGGTGTAGATAATGTCAATAACGTAGGTATCTATTATATCTACTGAAAATGTAAGATGGGCCCGTTCTTTGAGGAGGAATAGCCGGAAGGCCGTTTAAAAGTTTCTAAAGTTAATAGTTAATAAAATATCTAGAAAACTTGCGTTGCATTGTTGAATTGAATCGCTTATTGTAAAAACAACCAAAATGACATTTTATCAATTTTACATGAAACGAACAAAAACACAAAAAACGATGTATACATGAACGGTAGATGGTACTGCATTTGTGTTATTTATACAAATGACCAAATGACCAGTTAAAAATGACCTGTTAAATGACCAAACGTAACAGCGATTTAACCCATATGCGGTATGAAAACTTGAGTTATTTTTGTGTCAACCGATGCGTCTCTCTCTCTATAATGCTACCGATAAACGAAAATAACCAAAAATACCACTTGGGTTGTTTTAACAATAATTGTATAATTGATTAATTGACAATAATAATTGATTCATATTGTAATAGCAAATAAAAAAATTGAAGATGACAATATTATATACTTATATACAATTATTTTTATATATTTTTTGATTACACTCTATGTATAACCTTGTAAGTTAAAAGTTGATAATGCTTTTATTTTAAATATTAAGTTTTTTTAAATTAGGTATTAGTGTTGTGCTGATGACGCGTTTTAGCGAAATTTATATTTCTGCTATATGAATGTAAAATTTGTATTATACGCCATGGGGGAGATTGTACTTTTTTTTTCTTTATATATATAAAGAAGTTTATTACTTCTATTTAAATTACAATTTTGTCACTACATTTTAGATGTAAATAGGTTGCGACACTAAAAAATCTTAGAGTATAGCGAGCGTAAACTAAACGGCACATTTTCTTTTCCGACAATGCTCGTTACATGCTACGTTTCTTTTTTCCACCAGGTGTTTTCCATAAAATTTCGTTTTTATTTTCTTTACCAGCTACTTATCGTTCTAAGGTTACACGTTTATTTCTGATTTGGGGGATTATTCGGTCGAAAATAACCTAACAAGAAAGCTCGACTTTCCTTGGTTTCGATGAAAACATTTTATAAGCTACTTAACGATTGCTCGTTAGTGCTCAGAAGACAAAAAATATGCGTAAGAACGAAAGTTGCATTACCAACTAATTTAAGTACCAGGAGCATATCGATTTATGAATAAACGAAGATTCGTATAAAAAGCTAGAAATTCCAGTTGCCCCTTCAGTAACTTTAAATGGCCAATTAAACGGATAACAAGCACAAAAGTCGAGGTAAACCTAAAATCGGATTAATTGTCTTATCTAGTAAAATACTTGGCAAGCTGGTATTTAATATTAAGCTTTTGAGTAAGTACATACATATGTAGGTGATTTTGTGTCTAACTAAATATCATTTACTATTTGTTAATTTATGTACAACAAAATTAATGTGCAACGTTAACTTATGACTTAAAAATTTTCAATTTTCTTATTATTCGTGTATGTATGTACAGGGTGCGTCCAAGAAATTTCCGGAATTATTTTTTACCGCCCAAGCGAAGCGCGAGCGGGCGGCCGCTCCTGTCAGGATTGGTGGTGGGGGTTCTCAGGCAACAGGGAAAAAATATTCAGTTGCCTCCGAACCGTCGGAGAGTGTGGATTGTTTGTATAGTGAGACCCTGTTTGGGTCACGACTCACGATGCAGCGAAATGTTGAACAGCGTGTGAACATCAAGTTTTGCGTTAAACTTGGAAAGACTGCTGGTGAAACTTTACAAATGCTTCGGACAGCTTACGGGGACAAAGCAATGAAGCAATCAAGTGTGTACGAGTGGTCCCGAGCAGGACGACCGAGTTCAGCGACAGCCGATGAAAATGTGGACCGAGTGCGAACCTTGTTGAACTCTGACCGTCGGTTAGGCGTGCGATTGATTGCTCAAGAGTTAAATCTTTCCAAATCCAGTGTGCACACCATTATTAGTGATCATTTGAACATGCGAAAAGTCTGTGCAAAGTTGGTACCCAAGGTGTTAAGCCACAAGTGCCTTCTCGTGACTGAGCTGTTGATCAAGTACGGTGTGACAATGCTTCCCCAACCCCCCTATAGTCCGGATGTGGCTCCAAGCGACTTCTACCTGTTCCCCAAGCTGAAAAGAACACTCAAGGGAACTCATTTTGGGACCACCGATGCGGTGCAAAAGGCTGTGACGAATCAACTCAACAGCATGTCAGAAAACGACTTCAAGGGCGCGCATGAAGATTGGAAAATTCGGTGGCAGAGGTGCTACGGTGCCAATGGGGACTACTTTGAAGAATTTTGAACAGTTGTACGCTTTATTTGCAATAAATCGTGTTTTATAGCCTCATTCCGGAAACTTCTTGGACGCACCCTGTATACTTGAAAGAATCGACTGGTCAATTGTAAATTATAAATTTTTCTAACTTTTTATTTTAACCAATGATAATTAAAAGAAATTATCTATGTTAATACTTAGTGGTTAAACTACAATTTTAATTTTGTTGTTGTTAAATATCATCTTAGAATGAGTCTTACTTTAATAATAATTTTGTTGAACAAATCGAGTTTATGGGGGTTTTAATTTCTTGAGAAGTAGAGATGATGTTTTAAAGCTCGATTTATCCCAAAACGGAAAATCACGAGATCAACAATTGTTTCAAATTCATTGGAAGTGTAAACCCACTCGTTTTACTCCACCCATTAATAAAATATAAAGTAGGTAAAAGAGATAAGTTTTCTTATTTTTAAAGTAAAAATATTAAGTACATAAAATGGATTGCGTTTCATCAACACCTTGTTATTAAAGATGAATACAACACAAAGGCGATGGTAAATAATAAATCAATTTAAAAAAATTCAAGTAGGTAATAGATTTAAAACTTCTTTTAAATTTAATTAATAGCCCTACTACTTATCATCAAAGGGATCCTAATTAATCTATTCTTATCGCTGCAAAATTTATAGCTAGACGCTTCTTTAAATTTAAAAGAAAATTTTCTTGGCGACGCAGAGGGCTCGAATGCAGAATCCGGTTATCTATTCTAAACTGATGCGCAAATATAAAACATTTTGTATCGAAAGGGCTGAAATCCCGTATTAGTAGTACTAATTCCATATGAGATAAGAGGAATCGGAATAATGTTCCGATTCTATTCACGTACCTATATTGCAAATGCACCCGCTAGACATGTTACTACTTATATTTTACGAGGGTGCAATTCAATATGATTGTAACAAAATTTGTTCGTTCGTTAATTTTTAATTAAAATGATCTCTCGAAATGTTTACAATAAATATAATTTAATTTTAAAAAACAATAGGTACTCGTAGTAGGTGCCTAGGTACTTTATATTTCCACTGCTTATATTCG